>VXAL01016070.1:5426-73437 GCA_013399475.1 Chauna torquata | reverse complement strand
CGGATCTTCTTCCACATTGGGATTTGTTAATCTCAAGACACCGTCTTCAATGTAGGGATAAATCTGGTTTGTGGTGGTATAGTTAAAANGTATCTTTTATATCTTTAGTTTAAAAATAAATAAGTAAATAAATAAATAAATAAAACACAGTTGAAGTAGGAGAAATACATAGGCTGAAATTAATCCTTGACAATTCTGTTGCTTTTTCTTATGTTGATATTATGTTTTTTGGAAGTAAAAAAGAATAATAATAATTCTCTGTAGATCTATCCTATTTCTGTAGATAATCTTAGATAAACTGTATTTTTATATATTGACCATATTTTTAAGCTCTGTTATTAAGAATTCTTTGCAAAAATGGTAGCTGAGAGTAGCAGAACATTTTTTTTGAATAGCATATTTATTCTTGGCAATATACAAATTTGTGCAATCCCATTCAATTTCCATCATTATGGGAATTTTTTGAATGCCAGAATGTCTGCAGACACATCTTACACTAAAGGGTTCCTAACGGACTCAAAGTCCTGTAAAGGATCCCAGACTGGGTGAACAAAGAAGCAAAATGAGCAGAAGCATTAAAAGTCTAAATATTAAGGAGGGGGGAGGCACTGTTGGAGCAAGGAAAGGAGGAAGGTGTAACATACTTCAGAAGAAAAATAAAATCCATCCCTTGAAGAAGCAGGGATCTTGGGGATTGCTCTAGATGAAGCGGTTAAAATGCAATCTATGACTATGAAGTTACAAAAGATGAATATACGATAATACTTCCTGAAGTGCAAAGATAAAAATACAATTTTTGCTCCCTAAATAGGTGGTGTTTTATGCCTCTATAACACTGCAGAAAATAATGCCAATATTGGCTTAAAAGAAGATGCTAAAAACTTCACGTTTTATTTCTATACACTCCAGATTGATCACCTACGAGAAGCATAATTAAACAATGCTAAGCATCCCAACCCCTTTGAGAATGTGCTGCCTAAAAAATATTTTTAGAACAATCACTGTAGTAATTCTTCTTAGTTGTAGAAACACTCCAAATCAGAAAGTCAATTTTTCCTCTATTTGCAGAAGTGTGCTGGTTTTCACTGGAAAGGCGCCTGTGTTTTGTTTGGCTGCTGTTCATATACTGCCTTGGCAGGATTTCCTTGGATTGCTTACAGTGAACATTGCTCTCGCATACAGTAGCACTCCCATTTTAACCGTCCCAGCCACACGTTTTCTAATAACACACGGAGAGCTGCAAAATCCCTATAAGCACAGCTCTTTAAAGCAGCAACAGAAGGGGGTGGGGGCGGAGGGCTGGATGGGGGGAGGCTCTGCCCGTTCAAAATCCAGTGCTGCAAAATGAGGATAGTCCTTTTAAAAACAACCAATGTGAATTGTGTTTAAGGAGCAGCTTTCCAGGAAAAGAAAAAAACATCTCCAAGAAAAGGGCCTGATTCAGCTGATTCACCAAGTCTGATCCACACTGGCTGGGCTCCGAGTGTCACCGACTTGGGTCCTAAGAGACGTTTATTTTCTTTCTTTTTTATTATTTTTCTTCTTCTTCCACAGGGAGCACAGATAACTTAATAATCCCTGGCATTACCTTGCGTGTTGGAGCCCCCACACCCGAGCCTGTTCCCCCCGCACCCAAATTTCCCACCCCAGCTGGTGCAAGCCCAGGACGCACTGGGAGCACTGTGGGAACCAAACGGGCAGGCAAGGCGAGGACATCTATCTGGCCAAATTAGTTGCAGGAAACAAACGCAGCATTTCTACCTACGGCTGGGGGAGAGAAAGCCGGTAACAAACCCGTTATTCAGCTCGGTGCCCTCTATAAATAGGGCTGACTTGTTCGTGGCCAGCTGCAGCATGGCCCCCCCACGCCATCCCAACTTGCCGCACTCGCCACCCTGCTTCTGCAGCTTGGCGGCAATTTGCATCTCCATGCATCTCATTTCTCGTTAAGTAACTTGATTAATTTGGGCGAGGGAAGTTGTCATTCAAAAAAAGAGAAATTTCCACTGGCATTATTTGTGTCTTTCAAAGTTCCCTGACCTCCCCCCCGCCAGCCCGGCCCCCACTTTGCACTTTGCTTTCTCCCTGTCCCTTTCCCCCCCGGCCCCGCTCTCTTACTCTCCCTCTTTCTCCCTGTTGTTTACAAAGGTTTCATTATGTTTTCAACTAATCAGAAAGGCCTACTAATACACAATTAACATGTGACTATAAAAAAAAAATAGCTTCCAGAAGAAGGAAAAGTAATTAAGTAGAGAATGCTTTTCAGTAAGTGCTCGCTTTAACCCATCGTCAGAGAACAGAGTCTAGGTTAGTCCACAATGGATGGAACAGATGCCAAGGGCGAAATGTTAAAAGCAAATAAAAAAGGACATTATTTTCTTTGGGAATAATAACCATCAACGCCACAAAAACGAACATCAGACTGCAGTTGTTTTTATCTGACCTCCTCCTCTTTCGTCCACTGTTCTAAAGTGCCTTTTCTGCATGTTTCATTAAAATAAATACAGAAATAAAGGTATCATTTATTGCGTCTTTGCTTCCAAGGTGACAGGATGCCAAATAATCAGTATCACGATTGAAACGGCACAACGCTGAAGGTTATTAAAAAGATTTTAGGCCTAAACATACACATAACCTAAGCTCCCAAAAAAGTCCGTAGGGATTCTGACCAAGCAATGACAAGGGGCGCTGGACCCTCTGTAGGCGGTGCTGTGTTATCACAACATATAGGCACTATAGGAGAGAGATTTAAAAGTTGTAATGTTTGCAGCATTTCAGTTATTAACTTTGCATCTATCTGCTGACACAGTCCTCTGCCTGAGAGTTGCCACACAGGTTGGCAGCCTGAGGATGCTTGCATATATGGAATATACACCATATATGTATGTGTGTGTATATGCATGCACGTATGTAGAGAGAGAGTAAACCAAAATGCTGTCTAAATAGTTTCAACTTCTTTTTTTTTTTAATCCAAGGATTGTCAAAATACATCCAAATGCTCCCTGTGGTCTTGATGCTTTCAGCTGACTTCCACAGCAAAAATGGTTCCCTTTGGAAAAATACATATTTCTCTAGATGTCTGTGCTTGGAATGGAGCGTTCGGGATTTTTTTTTTAATTTATTTCTGTTCCCCTCCCCCAAACAAATTCTAAAACAGACACTTAGTTGAGTATCTTGAAAAACAAATTCTGCAAAGAGCTCAGTGTTTTCAGCAAGGCTCCAAACAGCTCTTAGGCCCCACTGAAATCAAGGGGGAGATGCAGGGTGCTGGGAGGAACAGGTCCTCCAAAGCCACAAAGGAGCACATGCAATAACAGCTCCTTTTCCTTAAATTCCCCACTCCAATGAATTTATATTTGAAACTACGTATCACATACAGAGTATTTTTTACTATCCAAAATCCCATTAGTTTCATTGCCACTTTAGGTAATAAGATTTGCATGGTAAAAATTCCATTTCTATTAGATTGGGTCCATAGGACTCACCAGCCTGATATGATTGTCAGAGGAAAGGGAGGATCTGTGGGTTTGTTACAATACAAGGATTTGTCCACACAGAATTTGGCACCAGTTTAATCAAAAGGACTCACTTTAACCACTACAAACCCCAGTGTAGCCTCTATTTTTGTCAGCTTAAAACTGGCTATATCAGGAAAGTTCTCACTGTAAATTTATATAGGTAGGCTGAAACAGGTCAGCTAAACTGAGGCGACAATCAATTAAAACAATCTGTACCCAGAAGTATTGTGGATTATCTGTCTGAAAGATCCCTCTAGTTAAACTATGGAGGAGGGCACTCAGGCCAGACCCAAATGCTGCATTTGCTTCCATATCCGAAGCCTGTAAGAGAAATGGTGCTGCCCTGGGCTGAATCCTCCAGTTCTCTGCAAGGACAGAGTGAAGCTGTTAGACTCGCAACAGTGGGTGCTGCCACTCTTGCTGATATAAACATGAACCCCTGGGTCAGGTGCACAAGCAAGACCCTGTTTTCAAGCATGGCCACCAGCAGAAGCTTAGGGAAAGAAGACGTGAATCAAGCTAGAAAAGTTCACAAGCCTTCCCATTCAGCCTCCCAGCTGCAAGCAATAGGTGATTTCGAGTCCTTCAGTGCCAGGAGCTGATCCAGACCAGATCAGCATAACCACCCAGCAACCTATCTCCCTGATTTTGTCTAGTCCTTTTCTTAAGCTGTTTGCTACTTTTAGCTTTTGCAACATCCTGTGGCCATGAGTTTGACACCTCGGTTAGGTGTGGGTGAAAAACTACCTCCATCTGCCTTAAATCTGCTGCACATCTCCTGGGGCATTTAATGGGAAAACTTGCACTGCCAAGTGGACCTGAGTGAGTCCCGGCAGCAGACCATCACAAAATACTACCTAGCAATATGAACAGCAAAATCCAACTCTCTGCCTTTACACCGTTGGTACTTCAGCCACAGCCTTACCGATTCCACAGAAGTCTATCTTCTAACCAACAGCTGATGGAACAGTTCAGGGTTGGGCACAAGTCAGGTATGGCAGCTCCTTCCCAAGCCATCCTTCCTTAAGTTTGCTTGCTCTTGATTTCAGATCTACTAAATAGCTTCTTGTTCCATTCCTAACCTAAGTTTAATGTCTAATCTAGGCTTAAATGTCTCAGACAAAGGAGATATATTCACCAAATGCTGGGAGATGGGTTTACAACAACTTTGCTGAAACTTGACATTTTTCTACCTCCTAAGAACACTACACAACCTGAAAATCAGTCATGGTCTGGAAGTTTTTCCTAATGCTCATTTCACACATCATTCAGTTTACCCATTATTCATAGCTGTAGCTCACATTCTGAAAATGCACCTGGTGTTTAGCATCAAGCAGATCCTGAAGCCCCACTGCCTTCACAAGCATCCTAACCTCACTACAGACTTTCTGGAAATGGGGGGCTGAAGAGGGTGTCACACTACTGAATTACCTCTGATCTTCCTTTTTACATGAATCATATTCCCAGCTACCCACTCCCTATTTAACTTGCTTATATATTTTTAGTTCTTTTCATCTTTACTTCTGAAATGTTCCTGCCAGCATTTTAATCACTTTTGTTGTTCTTCTCTGAATTACCTCCAATTTGACAACACCCTCCAATTAGCAAGGTGTACAGAATTATACACAGTCTTGGGTCATTGTTCTGCATAAGAATAGTTTCCTATTTAATGGCTTGCTGTGGATCAGATTCTGACTTCAAGCACACTCCAGGACTGAATTTGGCCCATAACTAGGGCTGACTGAGGTACACAAATTGAGAAGTGAGGGCATTTTCCACAGTTCAGTGTTGTTGTCCCTGGATCAAGCAGTGATCAAGGGTGTTGCCTCCTCTACATCCCCTGAGACAAGCAGGTGGAGCCAGGTGATGGTGGGATTAACTGACCACCTTCGGTCTGGACTGTTTTGCCTTTATCAATCTCAGGCAGATGCTTAACTCTAGTGAGAAGTTATTTTCTAATCAAAACATCACAGCACACTAGATTTACAAAAAATGCAGTTCAGGGATATGGAATGCAAAACAGCAAGAAGGGCCCCGGGCACGCGCAGAGCAGACAGCATCAGCCTGACTTATAGCCAGAGTTTGGTGGGAGGCACCAGATAAGCATCCAGGAGTGTCTGACAGGGGACAGATAGTGAGGATGTCAAAGAATTGTTTAGGGGATCCCCTAGGGGTTCAACAAGAAGCAATGGGATTTAATTGGGGCAGTGATGGTTCAGGCTGATCAGGAAAACGCTTCCTAATTGTGAAGCTTCTCCTTAAGAGAAGCCTCAACTCAGTATTTTCTCAGATGAGGAGAAGCACTTGAGAGCACACAACAGAAATAATGTCACATTGCCAGAGTCAGGGCAGCATTACGTAACCGGCATTTTCTGCTTTTTAAATTCATGGGTGTGATTCACAAAAATGAATCGGGGTGCTCCAATGTGTAGAAACACACGCCTCAGCGTGAGCTCCACACACATCCTCCAACTTCAGAGGAGTCTGCGCCATACAGGAGCCTCAGTGCACTCTACAAATGAGTGTTATCAATATCAGTCACTAAGAGATCAGGTCAGAACTGTTAATATCTCATCAGTCACGCGAGCTGCACATCTCTTTCCCAACACACACCTATGAATTTATTATAGGGAGATTTCAGCTCTTTTGTATTTTCAAATCAAGCTGATTCACATCATCTAATGTTCATTATACAATTAAATATATATGATAATAAAAGTGTTTTCCTAACTCTTTACAAAATATATATGATATATACTTATATAATACATATTACCATCTTTTTAGATCTAATTATGCTTGCTTTCTCAGGCAAGATGACCTGTTATGCAGACTAATTGATTCAATATTGTATCCACAATCACAAGGTATTTTTACCTAAGCTTGGTCATTTGGACCTACCCACAAAACTTGCTCATTGGGTTTTGTTAGAGGGGGTTGGGGGAGGAAAAGATGATTGAACACTTGAGTCAATATTTATCCCATTGACAAGATGGATGAGGAGTGGATAAATCTGGTGTATGTGCTTAGTCTACGGAACTTGGCAACATGGACTCTGCTCGGCAGACCCATCAAAGTCAACAAAAACACTCCCAGCTAACTAACTGTGCATGCTAGGTAGCTGACACGCAGACAAGTCCTGACTGTTTGGGTGAATAACACAAATTTTCGTGGTGACAAAATGAACAGCAACATCCATTACCCCAAAGGGGTGAGATAAACACTGAAGGTCATTGAAGTGTTGGGAGAAATAAAATAATTTTTGAGCTGCAGATTCAGAAATGCCAGTTTCTAAAGCTAGTTCCTCCACCAAGGAAGATCCCCTACATTTAGTGGCCTTCAATTCTTCCAGTCCCAAATACATGCACAATTGTTCTGAGCTGCACTCTTGTATTTGAAAAAAGAAGTTGGAGTAATGCATAAACCTTGCCTTCCTGAAGACTAAAGCGGGACAGAGGCGTGTAAGCTCTCCTCATTCTGTAGCCCTCAAAGCATAAAACAAGACTGGCATCTTTTTGTTCTTCAAATCAAAGAGGACTTAAATCAAAGTGGTCACTCCTGATTCAGCCTACCGACCTGACCTTCCTCGGAGGGTCTGAGCGATTTGTCACATCTCCTGCACAGTGTGGGGTGCTCTGAAAACACAAAGTACTGGCCGGTGAAGGCTGGAGCTATATTTCACACAGCTGCCAGTTCTCCCTCCCCTGGTTCCACCAACGCGTTTGTGTCAGGATGTGGAGCTGGCAGCTGACTGAAAGCAGACCAAGTTCTTCTGTGCCCCAGCCATGCACTGCCCCCCTTCACCTTCACCAGCACTGCAGGGAGGACAGCCTGTGGCCACAGCATGCAGAATTTCAGCAGAACGGGGAAGCAGCACGGGGACCATGAAAGATAACCAAAGGCAGTTAACCAGAGAAAAAGACCATGGATCTCCATTGAAGCTATAGGGAATCAAAGATCCAAACGCCTCCCAGGATCACCAGCTATTGAGGTGTTTACGTGCACACCCTAGTTTCAAATCTCACTCTGTTTGGGTTTCTTATCTTTTCCTAACTAATTATAAATTAAAATGTCTCCCCCTCCTTTGCCAACTACCCCTTTGTTTTACCTCCAATTACCAAGCTCTCTTCAGGTGGCTTCTACGTAATTTTCCACTGCTGAAGTACCATTCAGAAGCTAAGCAGACCAAATTTTGCCCTACTGTATATCGGCTAGAGGCTTTTAGCAGAGATAAATGTAGCCCTGCTGACAAAATAGGATGCAATGAACTGGCATAAGGAGAGATCTGATTTTCATTACTATAAGGATACAGACAATGCAGTTATGTGGTGATTATTATATAACCCACACCTTTATAATGGATAAACAGGAGTCAAACTTGTGCACTTAAGTAATAAAAGGTTTACGAATGGGCCTCTTCTGTTAATGTAAATAGCCTTCTCTAATTTATTAAGATCCATCTATTGTATGGTGCACTGAGCTAACAAGCAATCTTCAGTTGCCACCTCTCGTGTCTGCATTGCATAGTAGAATTCCTCCTAGATATATATCTCGAGAGAAGCAGGAAAACAATTAAAACTAGAAGGTAATAAATGATGAAGAAGCCTATGAACAGCATGCTGGCCCTCTTCCCAGTTTTCATTCATGCATCAAAAAATCCCATAGCTCTGAGTCTTTGAGAGGGCAGCTGGGCAGTAGGGATGTCCACAGTAATATAAATGGGAATTAGATATGATCAAATGTGCTCATTGCATTTTCAACAGCACATGTAATCTTCTCCCCCCTTCCCTCCAGTTCCCCCACCTCTCACTCTGCTACCGAAATAGATGACAAATGATCCTGTAACCAAGCAACTGGGCAATTGAAGAGTTTCAAAGTTGCAGTACATGATAGTTTAGCTATGATCATTTGGGTGATCAGGCTCTGGCTGAACAGGCCACCCCTATTTTCTGTGTTAAATACCTTTGCTGTTTCCATCAAATAGTTGTACCCTGGCAAGGGTTTGCAAGGGTCGGTGGAAGTAGAATTTTGTCCTCTGAGCTTAGCAGCTCTGTCCATTACTTCTGCTCCCTGACACACGCAAGAGAGTGAGGACCACAGAGGAAATGAAGATACATCTAATTTACAGTCACCTGCATGGCAGCAATGTAGTCAGCACAGTTAATACAGCCTTGGTGATACTCCATCAATGATACATACCCCAAAGACATTTCATCCCCAGCTTGTGAGTGATCATACAAGGTCCAATGTTAGGTAAACTCAGCACAGTTCAATCCACCACCATTACTTTATTTCTTTGTATAATGCAATAATGTAGATAGTAATAGGAAAAGGGGGAATGGTTTTAAACTAAAAGAGGGGAGTTTTAGATTGGATGTCAGGAGGAAGAAATTCTTCACTCAGAGGGCAGTGAGGCACTGGAACAGGTTGCCCAGAGAAGCTGTGGATGCCCCATCCCTGGAGGTGTTCAAGGCCAGGCTGGATGAGGCCCTGGGCAACCTGACCTGGTGGGTGGCATCCCTGCCCATAGCAGGGGGTTGGAACTAGATGGTCTTTAAGGTCCCTTCCAACCCAAGCCATTCTGTGATTCTATGAATAGCACTATTTAAAAGAATTAAGTAAATGAAAACATTTAAAAATATCTAAAGCTTATTTGAACTACAGTAGCAATTCCCACTGGGGGACAGATTGTGAGATAATTGATTTTGACGCAGCCACGCGTGCCCTTGCTTTAGACTCAAGACATGTAACTCACGTGGAGGTCAACTGTGTCATAGTACAGTCCCCAGTGCCAGGGTCTATGGCTTAAAAAGATCCTATGCTAGAAAATGTATACCTTTATCACAGGCTGGCATTTGTTTCCAAACAAAAATGTAATGGTAAAATTGTGTGTATTGCCTACCCTTACATGTATGTATAAAATATGTTTTGAATATAAAAGGAGTATGTTGAATGTATGTCTATTTGTATAAGTATGTCTGTAACTCTCACCACTGCTGCATCTTTGATATAGATGTAGAAAAAGGTACAGCAAGGATTTTTAACTCTTGCATTGCAAAGAAACGGGCAGATAAACACATTCTTACTATGGGCATTCGGTTCTAGCCATTTGAATAAACAAGACAAATAAATGTCTTTAAAAGAAATGCAGTCTAGAATATATATATATACATGTATATATAAAATTCTGAGCTGTATTAAGCCTTTTCAAGTCTTTGCATATCATGGTGATATTAAGTCAGCATTCACTAATCATCCATAATCGTTAACTAGCCACTGCAGATGAAAACTATCAGTAATAAAAATTGACCCCATTAGGTTGACCCCAGATTAAGTTTTCTGGCTGATCACTGAATGGAGGTGATCAGACAAGCATTTGTACATCTCCATTTAGCAATAGGGGCCCAGAAGAATGTGGCATTATTCTAAAGAAAACTAGTCATAGGTAACTAAACCCCCCACAAAAGACTTGGCAAGCCACCCTGATATCATGCTGCCAAATTCCAAAGAGGGGTGAATGCTTTCCAATCCCCAGAAAGCATTCGGGTTATACTCTTTGGTGAGGTAGAGGTTAAGTCTATTATCAGGCAGAGAAAATGGTGCAAAGAGTGGCATCCTTACCAGGCTGGCATTCTAGGCTGTGCAGTAAGGTGGCTTACAGGCAAGGGGATATGTCAGTCAGCTGGAAGATATGACATCTTTTTTTTGAGCACAGTTCCTTGGTGATTCTCCATAAGCACACTCCTCCAATCACAGTTTTAAAGTTACACCCAATTTCTGACACCAGGTGAAAGCTGAAAGTATTCACCCTTTACCGCGTACACCTCCATTGGTTTTTTACCACCTTAAACCCACAGAACATAGCCTCAGCCATTTGAATACCAAGCTTCAAGTCTACTACCCGACAACCCCATTGAGAGATTTGCCTGTGGGACCAAGATGTGCCTCAAAGTGAAGACAATGAAAGAAATTAGGAAAACTATCTTGGGAATGTGCATCACTGGAACTCTTTAAAGTGAAATGAAACCTATGTTCCTTTTCTAAGGCTGAAAATCAAAGAGCTTCAAGTACGAAAACACACATTTTGGAAAATTAAGAGGTTAGTACAGCTGGAGATTTTTTCATCACTGCTGCTTAGTGTAGGTTTATTGGCCACTTTTAAGCTGAGAAAAGAATGTCTAGCAAAATCATCTCCAGCATGCAGGGCTTCGAACTTGGAACTATTGACATGCTCTTCAGGGTGAATAATTACAATTAATAAAATCACCCTTTTCATCCATGTTAGAATTACTGTGGCCATGGGTAGCGCTGATATGCTGGAGGGATTTCAGAAGCTTATCAACTCTTCCAAGAGTAGCCCTCCCCACTGCACTGCTCTCACTGAATTTACATCTCATCGTGTGGGGCAGCAATTAACAAAAGCAAAAAGACCAAAAAAAAAAAAAAAAGAAAAACACTGAAAAGAAAAAAAGGAAAAAAAAAAAAGAAAAACCCCTCCAGATCTTGTGAACTAAGGGAGTGCAGGAGGCCAGGTCCCTGTAGAGTCTGGCTGGTTTAATAACACTGGTAAGAAAACAAGAGTGGTAAAAAGAACGATCAGAGTGTTCAAGAGCAGCGAACAGAATATCAATCACAGCACAACTGCCAAAACGCTGCCCGTTCTCCTCCTTGCAAAGCCACTAACCCCAAACAATTTGCTCCAGCAAAGGAGCAGATTTAATGAAACAACACGGCTGGGAGGGCTGCCGCTGCAGGACGCCCAGCAGACCCCGCTCTGCAGCATGCAGCAGGGCAGCACGTGGGCTCCCACCTCCTCACAGGGCACTGAATCCCTCCCCTGCTGTCCAGCTCCCCGGCGAGAAGGCAGTCCCCGAGCAGTGCTTGCAAGAGCCAGAGCCACCAGGCCACCCACGCCTCTTCCCTCCATTCTTTCTCCCCTAGAGAAAACCCCAGGGATGCAACTTGTGCGCGCCAAAGCCAGGCTGGCGTTGGGAATGCTGATGTGAGCTGAAGCAGAAGAGAAATGGAGGATGCCCTACTGCTCACACGGCGGTGTTGGGAGAGGCCTCACTCTTCCTTACAAAAACAATTTGGAGGCCTCCATGGATGCTGACTTTGCTCCGCAAAATTGCTCACTGACCCTCAGGAAGACCTACTCGCAAATAAACTGCCCCTTGGCAGGAGCCAGGGTGAAAGGGTTTGGGACCGGAGGTATCTCTGCACGAGTGAGTCACTTGAAATTTTCAACACCTCAGCTTTTGCTCCAAAATGTGCCCTGCTAAGTTTGAATGCAGGTGACTGGCGTGTCCTGTGTTTGCTGTTATGATGCCTGCTTGATTTACAAGCTGCTCGGAGTCCCTGAGCATGCCACACAGCCCTGTGTGCTGCTGGCTGAGCACCACAGGGCTGTCAATTCAGCGTGACACAAATTCTCACAGTGGAAAGATGTTTTGCACTGGGCTATTGTCCACAAACCGTTATTTGTAAAAAAAAAAAAAAAAAAAGAGAGAGAATGTTGGAGATACTTTTACATACTTTTCTGGTTCCTGAAAATGTGAGATAATGAATAAAAATGTTCATTACAGAATTATTCACTTTTCTCCATGATTCACGTCCTGGTAATTACCGTGACCAGCCTAATAAAAACTGCTACAAAACGAAGGTCAACTAGCAGTTAGAAGTGTTCATTTTCATTTCAATGTATTCATCTCTGGCTCCTAATGGCCTCATTTTCTCCTATGCTCTTTAATAAATACCACTGAATTACAGGTTAAATAGCTAAATTAAATTATTGCAATTACAGCATGCGGAGCACTGAAACTGGTTTACCTTTCCCAGTTCAATTAGAGGGGAAGTTTCAACAGCCTGAGACTCCTGATTGCTGTCAATATTCTGAATCACTAGGAATCTGCACTAAAGGCCAAGTTATTTGGTTACAGACTGGCTAATTTCTACACCCCTCTTCCGTAACATATGAATGACTTGAGCACTCTCAGCTAAAACAAAATCAGGCAAAGTATTTTGGTGGAAAGCCACCGCAATGAATAATTGATTCTTTTCGACTGAAAAGAAGGAAGCCTTGAAGTGGCTCAGGCTGAGGGAGAGTATAGGAAACAACAACCTTCCTGTAAAGGAGAAACAAGTACATTTTAATAAATATGAATGCTTAACCTGCCATCAGCCCACAATTATTTTACACGTACACATTAAAGATGTTCTTCATTATTTAAATATATTCCAGCATTTGTTGATGTTGTACCTTCCACAGGCTTAATTATTTAACATCCCGTTATAAGAATGAATATCTTAATAATAAGGACTGTTGGAAGAGAAATTAAAAAAAAAAAAGGTTTGTCTCCAAAAGATCCCAGAGCATGCAGCGATATTTGTTGTGGAAGAGCTCCCCCTTACTTCTTCACTCTCGTGTTTGCAAAAAGCACCAAAAAAATCTATCAAGGATGGGGGATTCGTTCCTGCAATGATAACAGGACATGAAACACAGGCACATTCACATACAGTTAGAACAAGACAGAAATATTTTGACTTCTCAGGGCTATTGCCATTTCTAGCATGAAAGGGAGAGGGAGTCTGTCTGTCTTTCACCAAAATCCACGTTTGAAGCCACGTGTTCTGCACTGCACTTAAACGAAGAAATGATACTGTCACTGTGGGAAAAGTGAGGTGGACCATGCAGCTAAATCACTCACAGGCTTTGATTTTTCCTTCTTAGGACACCTAACGGAAGCAACAAGAAAGGGAGTTACTTTGTGCCAAGTTGAGAAGCCACATTAAAATGTCTCTGCAGCCAAAGTAAAAATATATATACTCATTAAGGTAATTGGGAGCATATACAAAATCCTTTTATTTTATTATCTCATCTTTAATAAGGTTTGCCACTAAAAGTATTTAATTCCTGGTAATGTCAAGTGGGTATAAGCAAGAACAGAATATGGCCAACACACTGAACCACAGTGGGGGATTAATATGATTGCTAAAGAAGGGGACACTGATATGGACACAACTGTGACTTCAAAATGCCACCAAATCCTTGAACAAGCCGCATCAAAGCAGTGGAGCATAAATACAGCTTTGCCTACTGGATTTTGGGTTGGGTTTTTTTGGATGTGGATCCTGCTGCAAATAGTATTAACTAGTCATAACATTGCGTTGGTGTTTGTTCTCAGCAGCTTGAGCTGAACTGGATCCCTATCGGATTTTCTACAAATTACAAACCTCACTTCTCATGAACCTGGGTGGGCAGACAGATTCCAAATGTGAATTATCAAAAGAAGATTAAATCTGCAACAATGTAACTTACTGTGCAGGGCAGATCCTGAACACGCTTTGTAACAATGCAAGAGGTAATTAGTGACAGCACCTAGGGCCCAAAGGACAGGAAAGCACTCTGTAGTGCTTTGGGTGACTCAGCAGAGAAAGCCAGAAGCATAAATAGAGAGAAGGTATTACCAGAATCACTATGAAGTCCTGATTAAGGAGTACTAAAAGGCTCAGTGTAACTAGAGGAAGAGGAAGAGGAGTTCTGAAGGTGTGAATTCATGAGACTCATCCCTTTAAGCAAACCTGAAAGGTTTGATTCTCCACCCACCCTTCCTCAACCTGAGAGCAGGGTTCAGTTCACATACAACCTTGTGAACTGAACCCTGCAGGGCTTGAACAGTTCTAGCCAAAACTGTAGCAATAGAAATGAAATGAGTGTTTTGTGATAGCTGACAAATTAGGTTATGTCTCTCCAATCGTGAAGTGCATCCACACTACAAGGTATTTTTGCACTGCTTTCCTCCCAGGTCTAAAAGGGTACCCATAACTCCTCAGGGCTGAGTGACCCATGTCTGGACTTTCAGATCCTATTTGGAATCCACTTGGGATACACAGGGCATGGAAGAGCTAACTGGAAGGCTTTTCTTATGTCCATCACTTTAGAAAAGCTCTTGCAGGATAACTGGACCAGGCAAGTAATGTAATCAATGTACCAAGCCCATTCCTTTTCACAGGATACCACAGATCCTATCTTACAGATTTGATTTATATGGTTAAAGTTAGAACAAGTTGGAAGACTGGACTAGAGCTGCTCAGAACACTTCTAACAAAGCTTCTTGACAGCTAAGGTGGTCTGTCTCAAGAGCTCAGTTCAGTGAAATTTCATGAGAAAGACTGTGCAGGAGAGAGGAAGGGTTGTCTAGTGGTCAGGGACCTGCCCTGGCAGTCAAAATATTCAACTGCTTTTATCAGACTGAAAATGACCTGGGAGAAAGATACTGAAACAGCATTGATAATGACCCAAGACCGAAAATACCAAAACCAAAATATCATGGTTTTGACTAAAAAAAATGAACACAAAATTCCATTTCTCAGAGATTTTTAAGATCGGGTTTCATCCCAGTAGGAAGAAAAACACTATCTGAAATTTTAATAATTGATGCATAGTGAACATGTGCTAATCTTCTTAATTCTTAGGACCCAAATCCATAACAGAAACCTGACAGAAGTCACCATGAAGTTTTTAGTGAGTCTTATGGGCCACAATTTCATACCCAGATCATTTGTGTTGGTTCATTTATTTGTTTGTTTTTCTCAAAGCACCAGTGCTAGCACCTGAAAAAGTGAAGAAAGCTGAATATTTCTAAGCAATTCCAAGCTTTTATATCACTATGAAGTTCAAGTTTACTCAGCTAGAAGAAAAGTAAGAAGGAATACTAGTGCATTAGTAGTAATAAGCAATAAAAGTAAACGAGGTAAGATACATTTCTACAATTCTTTGAACAGTAGAAACCAACAAAGCACAGACAAACCAGGAACACCAGCCAACACCAACTTCTTTTTGACTGCTTTTGCTTCATACTGTGAAGCACAGTTTGTACCTTCTTAGGGTGAAGCCTTTATTATACTCCCCAAGGAAGAAACATCAGCTTGCTAAAGTCATTGTTCTTATGGCTGAATTGCCACTCCCTTCTTCAAGGGAAAATATCACCATGCTGCACTATTGAGATCTCACCAACTTCAGGAGACTCCAAAACAGCCTCTCAGGGCTGGTGGCAAGCTGCATTGCCTGAGGGAGAAGCAGTGATAAAGTCTAGAGACTTCTCCAGGGCTGACAACTGTATCACAGCAGTCAAATGCAATTATGGACAGGAGCAGCTAGCAGGAAAGGGGATTGACAGTGACCATGAGAGTTGAAAGGCCTGTGAGAAAGCAGACCAAAAATTAGTAATGCAAAGTCCATGCCTAGATTGCTAAATCTATGCATTACACAAAGGACCTCCTTTGGCAACCGTTACTCAAGATGAGTAACGTTTGCTCATGCTGACTTCAATGAAAACTAAGTGCCTGAGAAACTGCTACCTGCAGTGAGGAAGGGTATGTCTACATGGTATCTGGCAGGCTGACAAAGGCTCACCCTGCCTGCACTCCAGCCTGGCCAGACGCAAGCCAGCACCAATGCAAAAGACACGTAGCTGTGGTTAGTACAATACCGAACTCAAGCTAACAAGCCCTGCAGAGAAATGGGGCTCAGGCTCAACATCCTCACTCGCACAGCTGTACGGCTTCCGGTGTAGGGCTGGCATGCATCCAGTTGGCTTGAAGCATGGGCAGAACAAGCTCATGTCTGCTTGCAAAATACTGTGCACACCTACCTTAACACAGCTCTGACTTTCACCAAGAGGTTGAAGAAGTGAAGAAATCCCACATAAAGCAGCCATTCTGGATTCTTGGCTTCTTCAAAACCCAGAGATTCACACTGTAGATCCAACCCTGGCTTGCTTTCCTAGAGGGTTCCAGGTATCAAGTACTTTATCTCAATAAGATAAAATAAATTATATTTAAATCTTTTAGGTCTACTCTTTTTTTCTTTTTTTTTCTATTTTTTTTTTAGTTTATTTCACATGTTCTCAGCTACAGTGAAAGTTTAAAGCAAAGTGGATCCCACGATTTGATCAGAAATAATGTATTATCTTCATTTATATGTTTTAGCCCTCCTAAGCAGCAATTTTAGATGTACTTTTGTCATACATTTCAATTCTTGGGCCCTTCAACTACCTTGGGCCAAAATACCCTTATCTCCTGCAAGATAACTTTATGACTGCTGACCTGGATTATGGACCTAATCCAAAACCAAAGCAAATCACTTTCAACCGTACAGTCATTTTATGCCCATTGTTCATGTAGCAACATGGCCAGAGGAGATGTCTAGAGGCTGGGAACTTACTAATCAAGCCTGCGACCAAGCCCCTTTTTTTCCCTGCCTGCAAAACGGTCATACTTACCTGTGAGGGCTGATTAGGAGAAAGCACAAAGATGGACTATTCTACTTAATATCAGGCAAGTAGTAGCATTTTTAAGGATCACCACTGCATTTCTAAACTACCAAAAGACTATACTTCAGAGAGCAGAAGAGTGAAGAAATAGTACATTTTCTGACACCTACACAGCTTTACGTCTTAGAAATCTACATGTCAACATGATGGCCACAATCATAAAAAACAGACCTGGCCAATGCACCCTGGTGCTTTCCAATCAAACCAGATCACTACACCCGATGCCAAAAATAATGACTAATGAAATGACTAAGAGGGATGGGTAACTGAAAAGCAGAGGCTGCAAAAGGAGTGACACAATACTGTAAGTATTAATTCTGTCAGGCAGCCTGGCACTGTTTTAAGAATTTTATATCCTTTTCTCTTAGGGAGCACAATGCCAATCCAGCCTGGTCATTTTAATACACAGGAGAGGGGAATTCCTCCTTGCAGCAAGAACCTCATCGCTGCAAAGGAAAAAGTAAAGACATCCAGAGGAACAACAGCAAAACGTTAAAACAAGTTTGTGTATTAGAGCTTAAAGAGGGTCTCAGAAAGGCAGCAAATGGCAACTGAACCAGAAAACCACTCTTGCTACTCATGGTACGCAGACATAAGAAAAGAGAAAAGTGAGACAGGAGCATGGCAATGGCAAAAATTACTGGACTGTGCCAAACCTTCTCTTACTACCCTTGCCAAAATGCCCTGCTGTCTCCTGAAATACAACTTAATGGCAGTCAGGGAGCAAGAAGCCTGATCTAATGTCCACTGAATCAATAGCAATTGATTTTTCTGATAACTCCCATGGACTTTGTCTAGGTCCTGCCCTGAAAGAGTTCATTTCTTCCCTGGCTATTTGATCATATTTCTTCCTAAAGTGGATCTCCAAGGACTGAATTTCTCTGAATATATAAGTCTATTCACAGTAATCCTGTTTAGGTTCTTGCATTGCTTTCTTTAGCCGCATACCTGTTTGCCTGAGATTAAGCCTCACACGTTATTAGCCCTTACATGTCCCCACCACAGAGACACGTCAGGGGAAAGGCAGCTGGCCACGTTCACAGAGGGAGTGTCTGGTGGGGGCAGCAGCAAGAAGCCCCATTTCCACTTGTTTCCCAGTTCAGCGTTTGAGCTGCAAAGCTATCTTTGCTGTAATGACTCATATTTTATTGTTTATTGCTTGCCTGCTCTTCAAATTAGAAGTGCTCTGGGCTCCTTGGGATGAAAGGTTCCAGCTAAGTACATATTGTTGTTGTTTATTGTTATTATCATTAAGATTATTCACAAATAGAGGTGTCAAGGTAGATTCAGAACAAGTTCTGCTGAGGCTCATATATCTTCCAGGCATCTATCCATGCTGTTATATAGTATTAAGGTGTGAACAGGGAAAACCATGTACCCAGTCAGCGCTGTGTTTAAGTGGCCTGCCAATTCCAGCTAATCACCAAGTTATTTACTTCCAGTTTATTAGGCCGAAACTGCCACTAGCTGTTGGCAGCCTCTAATATTTACACCTTACTTTCCTGGGGTCTCTTCAAGCACTGCTGTAATAAAAAAGCCATTTCTTCCAGGTTTAGATGCAAGAATTAACACACACAGCACCACGCAAGGCCAAGCCAAATTCCAATCTCAGTTACAAATGTGCAACCCCATTGATTTCCAATGGCTTAATTTGCAATGGTCTTGAGCTGCTGTACCTGAGAGCACAATTTGATCCACAGTTTTCACAGAGAGGAGTAACAGCAGTACCTCTTATACACTTGTGAGGATTTCAAAACACTCACAAGAACAGTTGGATGAACATCACTCACCATCAGCGGCCCTCAGTCTCATCTTCATCACACCAAGAAAATCCAGGAAGGGCAATTACTCAAAAAATTAACCTAAATTATTCTCATTCACTTTATATACTTCTGTAGCTTTATATTATTTTAGTATTTGAGTGCCACAGAAACTTCCACATATTTATCCTCATAATACTGCCATGAGAGAGTGAAGAGTTGGAATTCATTACTGAATTGGTGGGACACTTTCCACGGAGAAATTAAGGGACTTTTCCAAGATCACAGGGGAAATTCAATGGAGAAACAAGGCTCAGATTTAGATTTCCGACACTGTTGAGAATAAGACGTGTGACACAGGAATCCCCTTCTCTTATTAATACTTTTCATGGGATACCAATAAAAGCACACAGCAAAATTCTCAAATCCACTCAACAGTTTTCAAGCAGGATTTTCCTTTTTTAGCCAGATACAGGGTTGCTTCATCGATATTGTCAGGGGTGCCTGGACAGGAATGCTTTCCTCTCTCCCAGCTGTGAAGAGAGCCTGTTGTTGTTCTCCTAAAGCTGTCTTTTCCAAGGAACATTCCCTGTGCGTAGAGTTCTCCTTTGATTTTAGATGCATGATTAAAACTTACAGCTATGCCCTCAGTTGTGTAAGGCCAACAGGGTATCTGCCTGTGCAGACCAAACACGAGATTTCGGATGCCTCAGATGTATGATGAGCTGTGTGCTCCACGTGAAGTTCCCAGCCCCTTTGCACCTTCCTGGCTGCCAACACAAGGGAGTTCCACAATTTGCTTAGGGCCAGACACACCTTTATTCACAGGAAAACCTGCTAAGGAACAGCCAGAGCAAACCAATACTGACTCATAGCACATGTGTGCTCACACAAATGACCACTTCCAGAAACAATAAAAAACTATGGACAAGCCCTGTCCTGCCAAATGTACGCATTCACAGCGCAGTACAGCAGGCTGGGTTCACTGCAATGGGGAAATCCACCGTGTTACAAAAGATAGCTTGCTTTACACATTTTCTCAAGGATGTTTTCTCCAAGAAAGGATTTTCCCCCGGTAAGGATGTAGGAACACCCAGCCAGAAGACTACACCAAAGGACACTGCGACAGATACTGCTGAATGCACTGTAAGCTGTACCCCATGTCTTGAAGGTGAAGTCCTGGCTCCCGCTCACACAAATGAAGTTTACCATGCACTGCAGACTGACCAGTGATGCTATCAGCCACATGAGTATCTCACCAGCTTAATTTAGGTTAGTCATCTTCACACTGATTACAAGAAAAGAAAGTTAAGAAGAGAGTGAAGAAAGAAAGAGAAGTGAAAGAAGACAAAAAGCAGGTTTTGTTTTTTTAATAACCTGGAAGTATGACCTAGGAGGGAGAGAGCTACCATTTATTTTCTTTTGGTCCACTTTCAGATCTCCAGTCACAGTATATCACTCAGGAACTGTTGATGTTATAGCACAATCAGGTAGACACAGGTCAGGAAAAATCATTGAAAATAATCTAGACAGCCAGGTTTTACCCCAGTAAAGTGTGGTTACTTTAATGGAGAAAATCTAGCTGTTTAGTTTAGCACCAGCTGGGAAAAAAAAAAAAAAGGATTTTAAGAAATAATTATACTTGAAATGAATGTCATTATAGTTACTTCCCAAATGGAAAAGCCAACTAAATGTAAAACCAACATCTCCCATTCTCAACTGCCTGCTGTATTACAGTCCTATTCAGGTACCAGGAAAGTGAAAGGTCGCACTGGAAGTACTCTTCCTTGCTGCAGTTTTTACATCACCACAGAACAGAAGCTGATGTAACCAGAGCTCTGGGATGCTGGTACCCATCCTTTTCTCTGACTCCAAGTCCTCTCTCTGTCCCTTTCATCCTCCGTTTCGCCTCCTCTCTCTTTCCCTCTCTCTCCTGCCACACATACACATCCCAAATCAGCCTGATTTATAGACAGTAAGGAAGATTTGTGTTGGGATTTACATCTCCTTCTGTCCATCTGTGAAATAGTTTTCTAGTCATAGGCATCATATGACTGGTGATTTAACATAAAATAAAAATGAAAAGGACTTTTCACTAAAAAAGAAAAAAAATCAAAGTGAGTAAATGTGTTAAGCTAACTATTTTTTCACTTTTGTTCACAGCAATACTGGAGAATATTTAAAAAGAGTCCAGGAAAGATTTTTAAGAGAGGCTTTAAAAAACAAGCACTCTCTGTTTTTTGGAAACACTGACAATCCTACTGCCATTATCAGAAATGCCTGTCCTTGGCCAAAATTTCTCCCCCTCCACTCTGACATGCACTGGCTGCTAACCTACCGTTACACTGGCTAGAAAGGCGTACTCAGACGGCCAAGGGAGCACTGCTTGTGAAAGACTGTAAAGCATCACGCACTACTAAACTGGAGAGACCACACGAAGCGATCCTGTTTGTACCTGCTTGTATCTAAAAAGCTGTTGCCCTTATTGTGTGCAACAAAGTTGGCTGAACACTACAAAAACTGATCTTGTGCCCAGGCAATTTCATCTTTTGCTCCTTCACTGTATGCTCTCCACAGATCTTCATGAACTCAAGCTAGAAAACTTTGAAAAGCATTTGGCCTTGCTTGCCCGAAATGCTTGAGCACCTAGCTAGTCCACTAACAGAGAAGAGAACGGTACCAGCTTCTTTTGTTTTTTAAGGGTTGAATTAACTTCAGAATAAGAATTGTGCATGCAATAGCACTAGAAACTGAACTTACTTGCCCTTGGACAACGTACCAACACAGCTCAGTGAGTAAAAACCCAGACTCAGAGCCCTGGTTGCAATCAATTCACAGTGCATTTTCCTGAGCTGGAGTTTGTCAGGCACTTCTGACAATTCGAGGATAACACTGTCTTGTGTGTAGATAGTTCACAAGCAGAGAAAAAAAAAATACCTGGAATACATTATTTGTTAACTGTTCACTCAGCTCATGATAGGTGTGTGACTCTGAACTGTATTTGGCATCTAACATCTCTCTTTTGATAGATAGCGATATCTCAGCAGCCTGCTCTCTGAGCCAGTGCAGACAAGGAATGGGCAGCACACGTTCATCAAACCAACATCTGCTTTCAATTCTCATTTATAGATGTGGAATCCTTTCAACTGGACATTAATCATTCTCTACAGCAGCAGTGAGATACTTGAGACAGATCAGAACAAATCAAATTAGCTTTATTTATTAAACAAAAAAATCCTAAGGAGTAAATAAAAAAGACACCAGACCATCCTGTGTGCTAAAACATAAAAAGAAAATTAATATATTGAAACACAGGAGCCTAAAAGCTTTCAGGTGCTATTTTCAAAGCCTCAACTGTAACCAAATAGCGGAGGGCTCTACTGCAGAATGCCTCATGGATTATTTTAGCAATAAGGTATAATTGAAAGGATTAACGTGAATGTAATGTTTCCCTTCCAAAAATTCCAGGAATGCAGAAATGACTCTCATCTGCACTGTATGACTCATGGTTTTAATGCTAGAACTTCATTTTCACTTCTGAGGAATTCAAGCTCAAGGAAATGTTACCACAGAAATACTCAGTCAATTGACAAAGGAAAATCTGTCCCTCTCTTGCTGCAGTTAAACAAACCCCGAAAGCCATATCTTTGGAGACTCCAGCTCGGTTCAGCTTCAGGCAATGGACATCCTGCACACCCAGGGGAGAAGCTGCTCTCTCTCTGAGCGTCCAGAGGACCTGCTGAGAAGCAAAATTCTCTGGACTAGTTCAAAACAAGCAAAGCAGCTTCCCCTTGCTGGGTTTCCCTGGCTTAACATGGCAGACAGCTTTCAGCAAGTAAGATGGGGGCACTGCCACATTCCCATGGAAATTCGTAGCAAAACATCCATAGACCTCAAGGCAAATCCAGGGAGTCTAGTGGTAGGTGTGCAGCTATCCACCAAAGACATGATGCTCACTTTCTCTGTCTTTCCTTCAACATGGAAAATACGCTTGTTTTTTAATGAGGAAACAATGTAATATGTTTGTTACAGCAGCTAAGTGGAGAAGAGCTCTCACCATCTAGATTACATGTATCAGCAGCACTTCAGGGTTTTTTTTATAACGGAGGCTAAATGTTAAGCAGATGAGAAGTTTTGTGAAAGAGTATGTCTGAGAATGGCAAGCAGGGCTTGGCCTTCCACGCACACAATGATCCTCGTCTGTCTGTGCAATAGATCACGAAGCCGAATACCTGCTCCCCTCCAAAAAGCCTGCCCCTGGCAAACACCGCAGTGGGACAAACAACTCCAGATACCCACAGCCTCCCGTGTTAATCCTTCCCTCTCCCTTCCCCAGCTCCACATACACCTGACTGCAATAACAGCAGAGATACCATCTGGGGTTAGCTCGTTACATGTTTATTGCCCCTTTGTTTATTTCTTCATAAATATAAACTGTTGTTACCTGTGCAAACCTGCACATCCAGCCCAGTTCTGGTGAGCCTTAAAAGCCCCAAATTGAAAATAGCCTAAAGATGTGAAGAATCTCGGCACCGCAGTCCAAAAAGCAGCCAGCAAGCTGAGGTATTTAGGGAGAACCATTGCAACATACAGCATGTACGTATGGTTTTATATTTAAGATTTCCTGGCTCGGAGGTACTACGTTAGCTAGTTAGATGTGGATATAAATAGAAGCGCCTGCTGACATTAATCACAACAATTTGGAGATGTGGCTACTGATGTGAAACTACGGAAGGGACAGGTACCTTGCAAAGCTAAGCCCGGTTTATCATTGGCCAGATCGTTCATCAGCCAGGGAAAATAACCTTTCCTCCATGTTCTGTGATCTCATGCAAACAGGAATCTGAGCGAGAGAGGGAGGAAAGGGCCTTGTTTTTAGATTTGATTTGATTTTTTCATTTGGTTCGATGTAACTTTAAGAAATATTAATCTGCTCCTTCGTTTAATTTCATCTGTACCATTGGCCAAGAGAAATGCACTAATTTATAAGTTGAAGCAAGCCTTGAGATAATGTCACCCACCATTCATCCAAATTTGTCACTAGCATCCCATTAAAGCCGTAATTATTTTTTAATTAAAACTAAGGAAGCTGGCATGCGTGTGCCTACTTTATACATCTGTTATGGGTTAAAATAGCTTTTAAAAAATGTTTTTTTAGACCGCAGTCTTTTGTGGCCATGGCCTATGCCAAAGAAAACGCAAACTTGCTTATTTTCTCCATGGGGCGCAACACTGCCTATGTGTGCCTGAACAGATTCGACTGGCCGTGAAAAGAATTCTAAATAAAACACAAACATGGAATTTGGCAACGCCACAGAAGCAAGCTTAAGACTAATTCCAGCATGCGGACGGCTCTCACACAGCAAGTCTGGCTCCACTATAAATGAAACCAGGCTCTGTAAAATCGCCAGTAAAGTTTGAGTTAGGATTTAAAGCGACAGCACACTTATTCCACGGTTTAAGGGGGAAAAACACACGCGTGCGCGCACACACATGCCCCAGCTTATTAAGGAAATTCATGCTGGCCCAATAAGTCTGCATGTTGCAAGCTGTGTTTACTTTCAGCAGTCATTTCGATTTAAAAAAATGTTAAGTGAAAAAAAAGAAAAAAAATCACTTTGGACTTGGTTTTAAAAAGGAAATTTTTTTTTAAAATGCTGTCATTATTACTGCAGGGACTGGTGGCAGACACAGCGATGAATGAAGGACCTACTTGATGGCAAAGCTGAAACGCTGTGTTCAGAAGGAAAGAAGCACGAAAGTCTGGGGCAGAGCAGGGGAAGGGAAAGGTGCGGCCGGGGAGAAGCTTCGCGGCCAGGGCGGCCACGGGCAGAGCAGCCTGTTCCCATCAGATAGCCCAGCCAGCGGGGTGGTGACTCACTGGGACTGTATGAAGGGAGCTGTACGCAAGGCGCTGCCAGGAGAGGAGCAGATCTAACCCAGGGCACTGCAAGCCCCTGGGTAACCCCTCCCTGGCAGCCCCAGCTGGCCCCAGGGAGCAGAGGCATCTGCAAAGGAAGAGTGAGAGTGAGGAGACAGTGAGCACCGGCATTCGCTCATCTTTACCTTTAAAGGATAAAACAAATTTAAGAAATCCCAGCTTATAATCATGAGGCATAGCCTGGCAAACTTAACAGGAAAGGGCAAGGAGCAATTTAAGGCAGTGATGGCAATGTCTCCCACACGCCGTTATGCTCCCTTATAGATCTGAATGTTATCAGGCCACAGAAATCAAATTAAACCTCAAGTGTCCACCTCAAACCTCGATCATTCGGCTTTTCTTCGAAAAGGGGAGAGCAGGACGGAAGGTTTGCTGGCTGGAGTTGTCTGAACACTGGAAGAGCTCAGACATTTACGAATGCATTCAACTGCACTAATGAACTTTGACAGTGGTGGCTGAGGCAGGGGCAAACACCACTGTAGCTTTCAGGCTGCTCTTTCTGGAAAACGCACAGAGAAAGTATGAAGGAAATTGGGGGGTGTTCACAGCCATTTATTTCACAACTGTTCTATGTATCTATTGATTACAGTGTGAAGTGTTTGGCTTCAATAGGCTACAGAGTTTTGAAGACTCTACATCGACTTCTACAATGGAGGCATCAGTTCAGTTTGAGGAGAAACCAAAAAAATAGAGAAAGAACTTCACTTTTTTATTAAATTTTATAAGGTTCTGCAGAAAGGTAAAGTTACTCACTAATCTTGTCCTGACCGTGGGCAAAACCACAATGATCCTACTCCCAGTTTAATCAACAGTTCACACATTTTTATAAAGGATTTAGATTAATCAATCCATAAACACTCAGACCTAATTTTTGGACAGACTTTGCATTTTAAACCTGCCTCTACCATAACAGAAGAACTTACTCTCTTCCTGTTCAACCAGAGAAGAGAATAACCCAAATCTCTTTTAGAAGATGCAAATGGAAAAAATAGTTGCCCACAGGCAAAGGGCTCTACTGCCATGCTGAGGTCTATCTACATTCCATTAATTTTTGTTTTTTCACCTTGATCCCATGACTACTTTTAAATGGTACGTCTTTCCCAAAAATGCTCTCATTCTCACTCAATTCTCTGTACTTTCCTGAATTCCACAGCCCTGATTCACTGCTGGTGTAAGGGTGCAACGACATTGAAGTCAGAAAATGCCTCCTGGAAAGATGCTCAGCTAAGCACCCCGTGTGCCATGGCAGTCCTTAACCCATCCCTCAGTGGACCCCTGGTTCGGTACAGTGCACCCGGGAAGCATCGCGTTTGTCACGCAGCTGAGGAGGAGACGTAAGGATCAGTTTTAGACCAGGGCCTCACGTGAAATAATCTAGGTCAATACAGGAGATGTAAGGAGACAGTCTGACAAACGAAGAGGATGGGATGCTCTCCTTGCATTTCCAGGGATGGACTGAACACAGTACATCAACAATTGGCTCCAAATAGCCAAGTGACATTTAAACAAGCATAAAAGCTGCAGGTATGTTGTGCAAACTGGCCTCTCTAAACAGAGGTCCTTATGTTATTAACACAGACAATAATTTAAAAAGCACTGTTTCGTGGCATGATTCCAGCGCGTTTCTCCCCCTTCCCTTGCTTAGAGCCTGCATTAACCTCATTCCATAAGTCCCAGGACCTCTGACTCTTACAGCTGAATTCATAAAAAATGTAAGCCCTCACTATGTGGGATTTTTGCCTGCTTTCTTCCAAGTGCATGTTTTTCTGACTCATTGAACCTGGTTTCCCCAACTTGTACTACAGCAGGTTGTGTTAGCTACAATACGGAATCCATGGAAATGGACTGATTAGGAAAAAAAACAAGAGGGGAAAAAAGATAGCAAAGGCATATGCCATGTTGTAGCCTACTGGATTCTGTACGTACTGCAAAAAAATGCTTGGAAAAAGGCTGTGCAAAAGAAAGCAAACAGCATAAAAACGTATGTTGCCAACAGTTGCTCAGCTGTTTACTGCTCAGCAGAAAGAAGGCTCAACATGCAGCACAGAGGAGTCCACTGGGGCTGACACAAGGTGCACCAGCATGGCTTCTTTGACTCAAATCCCTTTCTGAACATAAAGCGTCCCATCTGAGAACAGATCTCTTCCTTTCATCTATTTTTATGAAGCACATAGAAAAAGAAAAAAGAACAGCCCAGGTCCTCTAAACGAGGCAGCTCTGGAGGGACAGGAGGTGATTTCTTTGTAGAACCATTCTCTGCCCTAAACCTGAACTACACAAGGAATGTGTGATCCAATTCCTCTAAAAAAAAAAAAAGTACTACAAAATGTGCAATGCCTCACTGCCTCACTCTTGCCTCCACCTTTCCTACTCTGGTTCATGAACTGAAGAACAGTCCTCTTCACAACTACCTATACCATACACCACGGCTTGCCCTACTTTCTCTGACACTGAGTGTTATATTTGTGCACAAGAGACTTATCTCTGTTTGCACAAGCGAAACAGACCAGTTCACTTCCTGGCACAGACAAGAACATGAACACATCCGCACGTATCTGACAGAAAGAGAAAAGAGAAGCGATGACAAAAATCTACTGCTGAAGGGACAGAAGAAGACTCCATCCTGAATACGCCAGGTGAGGCTGTACAAGTGAACTGTTTAGCATATGCTATGTACAAGTGAATGGCAATTTACTGAGGGAAAAGAAAGAATAATTGCAAACATTTATGCCTCATACATGTGTATAAAAAAACCACCTCTTAGAAAGCTTGTGCATTGCCCAACCAAAAGGCAAAGCACCTGACAAACACTACCCCTAATTTTGTCGCTTTGTAGGTGATTGCTTCCTTCCTTCTCTTCCTGCATTTGATTTCTTATCTTCTTAAGAAGTGTTCACCAAGAGGCATGCAGACAACTCCCTGAAAAGGGTGGAAAAGTGGTGGCAGCAGGGAGAGGCTGGTCCTATCCTGCAAACCACGCACCAAACACGAAAGCGATTCCTTGCCCTCTGCTGAGTAGGAAGACACACCGTACCACAACTTCAAAGCCAGGTCTGTTCCTCCTTCAGACAACCGAGGTGTTTCTGGATGTCAATAGCCATGGCGGTGCCTGAGCCTTGCCTACTGTGCCCCATTAAAGCAGTCTTTTTATTTATGTTGGTGTTTTCTGGAAAGTACTGCACAAGTGCCAAGAAAAGAGAAGACCGTGATTTGTTTGGGTCTTCTGTCAGAGTAGCAGGCAACTTGCCATCAGTGGTGCCTCTTTGTAACCAAGCTACTCTCTCCCTTCCAAAGTACTGATACTCCCAAATATTTCACGAATCAAGAGGAAAAACAGGGGGTTATTACTAGTGTGAACAAGGCACAAGAAAGGAGCCCTGTAAAAATGACTGCTCCGTGAGAGAGACCGGGAATGTCCTTCCTTTGCTTTCTCCCAACCTCGCCTTTCACCTCACCTCCCACCTGATACCAACGAAGCGTGTTTGAGCTTTAACAAAGAGGAATCAGTAGCTCCGCAGTCACCTGGTGCTTACCTAGATTCCGAAGTCACCTAGTCCTAACCCATCCATCCCTCAGCAAACTCTAAAAGGAAAAAAATTCATCCATAGCAATAAGTAAATTATAAGAGCACCTTCATCCATCTTGTTCCTGTATTTTTAAAATTTGATTGTGGCCAGAGAACTGCTGGCTAGAAATTACCCTTCCCCCAGCTCGCACATACACCCTTTAAAAATGCAAAATCTAGCCCTCTATTTCAATATTTCTGATGTCAGTGACCGGTGTCGGCTCTCCCCATACAGTAACTGCTTTAAAGCGCTGCATACAGCACTGCATTAAAAATTAATTACACATGCTATTTTATTGATAGTGCATAATGTAATGAGCACCAGCTGTGCTAAACATCCAAACTCCTTTTTAAGACAGCTATAAAAAAAGAAAGAAACTGCACTTCCAAATGCTTCTCCTGTCAGAGGAGAAAAACAGCAACATCTTGGATGGATTTGAAACAGGATTCTTTGATTTAGCTCTCCATTTGGAGCGTTTGAAGAGTTCAGACTCTCGGGCTCAGCGTAGTGGTATGCGATCGAGTTAACTCTCTAAATGTTGGACCCATTGTCTTTACTGCAGGCAATGTTTCCTTGCACCCTTTTGTCTTGAGACTACCAGATTCAGTTCCACCCGTTAATATTGCAATTAAGAGCTTTTCGTTTTCCTTGGATGTCTGGAAATTGCAGGCATCCACTTTAAAGCACCTTTAAATATCTCTATTGCCCCCGCTGGTTCTTAACTTTACATAATTAGGACTTACAAAGTTAGAGTGATAGGGCGCCTGTCTAGAACAAAGCCTCAGCCACGCTTAAATTGCCAGTGCTGCTGCCCCATGCAGCACCCTAATTTTAGCTGCCTCTCTGCTCTCTTAAGATACCTTTGCTGCCTCTTGACAAACACACCATCCAGTCAAAAAAATAAGTTTGCAATTAGATATATCTATTTTGAGTTTAGATCTGATTTTAATATCTGGTGAGACAGAGAGCTGCACAGACAGACAGGTCACATATGATTTTAATACTTGGATAGATGAATGAACACAGAGATTGATAGGTAGATGAAGAGATAGATGCATACACACAGGCCAATGCATAACTGCTTTTAGCATATACATCTCTCACACAGCCCGGCACTCTGTAAGTACTGTGCGCAATGTCAATTCTACTATAGCATGCACTAAATATTTCACTAAAATAAATAAACACATGTAACCATGACTAATAGGGACATCTCTCCTGAATGTTAGCCAGTACTCTACGCAGACCTTTTCTTTATGGAGCAAGATGAAAAGATACATTTTTAAAGGGTGTCAGGGAAGCTGCCTTCAGTCTTTATCTGCCCTCAGAACCATATACCCAAAATATGTCTTTCTCCTTTCAAAAAATCACCCAGAGCTGATCAGAAATTGGGTTTTACTGGATTTTTTTTTTTTTTTAAAGATTCCACTCAGCAAAAAATTAGGAGTAATGTATCAGCCATCATCCTGGGACTTGATGAGTTGGGAGGTTTTTGCTGGATGAGTTTGCATTCTCTGCTCTGATTACTGTTTTGTTTTGCATTGATCCTCCTGTGTTAATAAAACCCAGTCTGGAGTGAACAAAAGCTAGCTTCTTGTTCTAGTAAGAAATGTGCCGAGTGCATACCATATCATTAACATAAAAGTTTTTGAAATAATACTGCTTTCTAGACAGCCTGTATTAATTGCAGCAAGCTTTTTACAGCAGGGTGGTCTAATCTATCTCTTCTTATTGGCTAATTCCAGCTATAAAACCAACATAAAATGAATAGTGTGATATACTTGAAGGAGGGAAAAGTATTCTTTTAAAACCTATTATTTACTTAGAGGTACTTCTTTTATCTTTATTGTCACCTTAACCTTTGCCCAGAAAACAGAGATGATGCAGTAAGTAGAATAACAGTAGCCAAGTAAATTGATATTAACTTTACAAGATGACCGTGTGATTTTCAGAATGTTCTAATGACTAACACAGCTGATTCCTTGAATTAAAAGGAGCTCATTCCACTCTTCTGAGCTATGGCCCCATGCCTTCCCCTGTTTTAGACCTTCAGTTTCACAGCCCTGTCCATTAATCACTGCTGTCCATTCCCACTTGCTGTTTTTATATATGCAACTAAGTATCGTAATTGCTTTCCACCTCCTTCCATCAGCCTACATGTGGGAAGGAAGCAGTTTCACTGGTTGGCTGAATGTATGTGTACTGGCCAGATTTAATTATCTTTACAGAGATATATAAAACCCTTGCTCGTGGGCCCAGGTCCAAAAATTTTGGATCAAGTATGTATCTGAACACAGGCAGAGGAGATAAATTATTATCTGTGGCACTGCGATCCACTTTCTCACACACCGATCAGAATTCCTTTCCTGGTGCTTTCACATGGTAGGATCTTCAGGGCAGGGATGGTTTTCTTTGGAGAGCACATTGTAAAGTGCCATGCACTTCTGTGCTGAGATTTTCAAAGCTCGTTTCTCGTTAACTTTAATGGGAAATGGGCATCCAAATCTCTTAGGCAGCTTTGACAATTTAAGACTTAATGTACAATATTAATAAATCAGCATCATAAAAAGAGCCTTATGAAGATGTATTGTGAAAAAATAGCCCCACAAAAAACATTGTAGTGTATGTGTGAATATATACAGGCATATACTTTTCTTTACATAATTACGTCTCTCAACAATCATTTGCATGTCTCTGTTATGCAAAAAAAAAACCTGTGTGCATTTTACAGTTACTCTAAGCAGTTGCAATTCATTGAAATGAAATAAAAAGCAGGCTCAGAAAAGCACCCTAATCTGGCAAGGGGTAAAGCAAAATGAATGTTTTGCCCATTTATATTTTAGATCCAAGCTACATAACCCTGTGAATTTCATGACTCTATTCCAACTTCTAATTAAATAGGCACTAAAAACATTTAAACAGGAGAACCCAATTCAGCAGACAGAAGCCTCTGAGGCAAAAATAAATAAATAAATAAAGAGACTGAGAGATAGACTGCTCCAGTAGCAGATATTTTTAAAAAAAAAAAAAAAAGCACAGAAAATCACAGACCTTTACCCACAAACTCCTCACCCTGTGGTGCCTTGAACACAAAGAAAGGAACAAAGACAGAAGGGACCACAACCAGCACTGTCAGGAGAGACGCTGGACAGCCAGGCGGACTTCCCAGCTTCGTTTACTGTGATCGCAGCTACTATCAGCAGCACATTTCCTACAAATCGCAAACTGCTTTGGATGAGGCAGAGGACTTCCCATCTGCACGGCTAAAGGCTACTCAGCTCCCTATGCAATCACTCTTATCTAGGTCCGAGATTTCCAAATGCAGCTTTTACACCTGCAGACCCCAAACCCCACTGCCAGCCGGAGGTTTGGGTTCTCCAGTGCAAAACCGCTGGGATTTGAGGGCCTGATTTGGGAGTGCCTCACAGAGATCTGGGAGTACCTGCAACTTCCAGCCTTCAGGTTCGCAGCCTGCTTGAGAACTGCATTGAAAAACTCCAGGTCCTGAATTAAATGAATGCTGAAAAACAGGAAAGGTAAGAAACGATGAAGGAGGAGGAGAGGCGGGAACTGTTGATGGCTTTTGTTCAAAGAAGGAAACAATTCCTCAGAAGCAAGAACGGGGCTGACAGAATAAAAGGCTAATCAAGTCAGAGAGACAAGCAGATCTCTAAAGCTGCAGCAAGTGACTATTGTAAATGGCTATATTAAAAAAGAGGGCACAATGCAGGGATCATCACTAGATTATTAGTCAACACAAAGAACTCACTTTTCTTTCATTTCCACAAAATATTTCGAGTGCTACAAAGATCCTGCGATTCCTGCTACAGGGTTTAAAGCATACCCAGGCTCTTTTACTACGGGAGCTAAGAAAGGGTTAAGTAGATATAATCTCCTTTTCAAGGGAAGAAAATGCTTCTTTCAAGCAGAGCTTGACCAACTCCTGTCATAAACATGCAGCATGCACTTTGATATAACCTATTCTCTAAGTGCCACAGACTGCAGCAGTAATTACAGGAAGCCATGATAACAGGTCTATCTCTCCGCAGAGCTGGCATCCCTCTCCTAGCAAACACACCACTCTGAAAACTAGCCCTGCACAGCCCCAAAGTGAGAACCGAAAGTACGTTAACACACCAAAGCATCGCCCTCCCACCTTCTTCAATCAGTTATTCCTTCCTCCCTTTTTAGCTTTGCTTCCTTCCCTCCCCACCGGCTGTTGGCATCAGGAGCAGTGGGGAACCAGGGCACCCAGTTCGCTCTTACAGCTACCTGCCTACCAAAGGCACCTGCGTGCAGCCCGCGTCCGTGAAGACAGAGCAGGAAAACAGGGAATCAGTTCCAGTGTGTTTTACCAGCCGGGGGGAGCAAGGAAAGGGAGAAGCAGGGCACCTGTCTGACTTTCTCACTCAGTGTCCACCGCTCAGAAGAGCCCATCTCCACACCCTTTTCAGACCAGCTGGTCAGCCTGATGAGGTCGACGAAGCAGAGCCTGATGAAAACAGCATCCTGTAATGCTGCATACGGCAGCACGGACAGGAGATCAGACCAGGTCCCCAGGATGCACTGGCTGCGCCGCACCACGTCACGCATCGCTGCAAGCCCGGCACGTGCGGCTGGGTGCAGGCTGAGCCTCAGCCAGGAGGCACGGCAGCCTTCCTCGTGCACCGCGAGCTTCATCTGGGGTCCACACAGGACCCTGCAGCCTCCTCCTGAGAACATTTTATCATTCAAGATGGAGGGTTTCCAAGATGCAAATTTAAATTTCTTGCAAAACTTTTTGTCTTGCTTTATTACGACAAATTGAGATGTGCAGGGACCTTCTCGTGAGATACAGCATGCTGCAGCAGTACCACTGCTTATGTAAGGAAAAAGTTCAGCACAGTTAACTTTCGCCAGCTTAGGGGGGACAGGAAGAGCCATTTGCCAAAGGCTTTACTCATGACAGTCCTTGCTGTTTCTCTAAATCTTCTGGTCCTCACACATTACTTATCCGGAATCGTTCTGGGAGCTCCCTATTAAAACTCCACGCACATTAGCGTGAATGAGGGCTGCAGGGTCTGGCCCACCACAGTTAGACTCCATCATAAATGTTTGTGGATTTTGCCACAGCTGTACTTTCTTTTAAGCCCTCCCCATTTTCACCTCTCCAGCCTGCAGTTCACCATAGACCCAATCTTGCAACCGAGCCATGCTCAGAAACACCCACCGATTTCAAAGAGATCGCTGGGTCTGAAATGACAGGGTCTGGCAACAATATGTCCGTGTCCTCTTTGGCTAGCTCAGCACGCCCTCATTTCCACATCACTTTCCCCTCCTCACGGTGACAAAAGTCAGGCATCCAAAAGGAATAAAGGAAAAGAAAAGCTGGTGGGGGAGAAGGGAGGGATGTGTGGCAAGTTACCAACGAGCATTTTCTCAAAGCAAGGGAGAAAACTGCATGGAGCACATACATCCTGCGTGCACATGGACTCGGAGGAAAGCCTTTAATAAAAATAATAAGAAAAAAAAAAAAGGGGGGTGGTAGAGGGGGTGGGGGAAAGACCTCAGATGTTAAATGTTATCCAATTAAGCTTAAAATAAACAGCCCAGAGAGATGAAATCTTGATACCAGGGTATCACATTCTGTGAGGAGTCTCAGACATTTGTTCACAACGTGGCACAAATGGCCCAGCAGCGGCTGCTGGTGACATCTGAAGGTGGGCAGGCAGGAGGGGAGGGATGGGGGAGAGGAGGGAGCCGCACACCCTTTCCCGCTCCCCGTCCTCTGCCAGGGTGGAGGGGGGAAGGAAGGAGGGCAGGGGGTGTTTAGGACATTTTCACTGCCTTCCCCACATGACCCAGCAAAGGCAGCTCTCCCACAGCAAAGATGACATCACTTGGCAGCACTACTGACCTTCAGATAGCAACAAAAAAAAAAAAAAAATGTTTCTATTACCTGACAACTGACAATGACATCCAAATGTGCCTGACGTCTCAGTCTGAATCTCAGTCTGAGTCCCGCCAACTGAGACTGCACGTGCACCACAGCAGGGCAGGCTAAGGCAGGGCGGGAGAGAGGCCAGTGCGCGGAGAGGTGACGTGATGACGGATGTGTGAGGGTGGGAGGAGGCAGCTATGGGAGCCCCCGGCAGGTTTGCAGGCCTGGACGGCCCTGGAGAAAAAACAATAGAAAAAACTGTCAGTCGGATCTAAGTTTGAAGGGACAGAGGAGGCATCATCAGGGGGAACAGGCGAGGCGGGGGCTGGCTGCCTAACGCACTACGCGCTTGCTCTGCACCGCTCCCTGGGTCCGGCTGAGGCCGGCAGGCTCACGCCAGGCTGGGAAAGAGCAAGAAGAGACCTGGGGGCCCTGCAAGCCCGGGCTGGGGCCGGCGGGGGCACAGAGAGGGACGAAGTGGGGACATGGCCAGTCCTGGTGAGGAAGAGAGCCGGAGGCGGCAAGCGTCACCACCAGCACTTGCTCAGGGACCGAATCAAAAGGGGGATTAGTGTTTTAAGGCTGTGTTAATGCATTTAGCTGACACAAAACCGGGCAGGCTCTCTGCCGAGCCGCTGCTGAAGCAGGCTCGACACACCAGCGCAGACAAAGTGCAGCGACTTAGAGCTCAAATGGCTTCGGAGGGTGCCGGGAGCCAAGCTCCCAGAATGAAGTATTCATGGGCCACTGTGCTGCCTGCCTGCCTGAGCCGCAGCCAGTTGTGCGCTTTGCATGCCCCCATTATGCAGACCACTTCCCTGTCAAGCCTGCAAAGAATGAAGCAACCTTTTTCCTGATAGCTAAAAAATGACATTGTAACCTCCAGCTGTACTATTTATTTTTAACCCCTCTAGGAATCACCTGCCATTTCAAAGCTGTCTTTAGACTTCTCTCCTGCTCCACTGGAAACACTCACTCCTCCTGGCACTAGTCCAGATGGAGCTCCACTGTTTAGAAAACTCAAATGCAAGCCTTAAATATCGATACACACCTGCACAAACACAGACAGGCACAAACAGACAAGCACACGCAGAATCAGGTAAGAGCCACATTTTTGGCTGGCGCAAAATCAGCAGAGTTCAGAGGGAATTTGTGAGAACAGCACCGCTCTGCATCCCACCCCATTTACTTAAAACTATGCTTTCCACTTAATTATTGTATAAAGGGGAGCCACTAATCAAGGGCAGTTTCTAAACGAAGATATGTGGTGGAATGGTCACCATTAAAAGCTGGCATTTGCCAACAACTACCGCACAGTGGGAGATCAGAAACCACAGTTTCCCCCTTTATTTAGATCAGGAAATACGTGTGCTCATTGTGGGGTATCTTTTGGCAAATGCTCTCTTTTTTTTTTTATGCATAGTGATTCTGTCTGTGCACACGTGCATATGCAAACACCATGGCAGCAAGGACAAATATTTTTACCCGTGCTCCCTCCAACCCTAGAAAAGCAACATTTCGACGGGAGGCTGTCCACCTCAAGAGTCCTGGTTCAGAAACCAGGCCTACGTGTTGATCTGACAGCTACACATGTGAGGCAAACAGGGATACTTCATCCTTGGCACACTATCCAGCACTCTAGTCTGCAAGGACTGCATTTGATTTTGTCGTTTATCTTAAATGGCTAAGAGACCACCAGAGCAAAACATTTGTGTGAAGCTTTTGCCAAAACCACAAGTGAAGAGTCTAAATTCCCTGTGTAAATACTTGAGCTTCAAGCATCAAGGATAAAATTTGTGCTCTTTTGTGAGGACTGGTTTTAAATAGAAGCCATCTCTGTGGCACATGGAACAAGGAAGGATTTTTTATTTTGGAGGCTCAGTTGCCTGGCTTTTGCGACTGTTTTGATCTCCCTGGAATTATTACAGAGGCAGGTAATGATAACTACTATCTAGACTGTACTAGTGTTGCATTTGGGGCAGCACTGTATGCTAGGCGCATGGAAACTGATGTCAGACATGGATTTCCATATGTGCAGGAGCCACTGTAACATACATGAATAACAAACCTTTTCATGGAACAAGGAGAACATAGCAAAAATTCCCTCCAATTACTTAACAATTGTATTTTATATTCCCAATATTATAAAAATAACTAGACTAGCACAGACTAGGTTGAGCTGCCTGGGCACTCATCCTTGCCGTGAAAGCTGTGAGCTTGAAATCTGGTTTACAGTAGGACCAAAGGGCAGCTGCATCTCAGGTGACACCTAAGCATGTCCATGGCCCTGCCATGACTACAGACACAGGTCCTGCAGATGCTTGGCCCTTCTCAAATTGTGGTGCCATACTACAGCTCTCAATGGGGTTTCAAAGCAACCTATCATACAGAGGAACCGTATGAAGCCCACCAAGCACACCAACAACCACAACTGCATGCGGTTTTACTGTGGAGGTGCATGGGTCCTAGCGTGCAACACCATCCTGAAAGCGACAGCCTCTCCTCTAGTCCTGGTGTGTCCCACCTTTCTGTTAGCAAAGAATTCGATATAATCCACACAGATCTGAGGTGTCTAAGAGGATGCTGAAAGCTTGCCAAGAGGGTACGGGAGGACCTCCCTACTCTTATCCAATATTTCCTCTAGTGTGGAAAGGAAATTAAAGTTTCAAACAGGAGGTTTCTAACCCCATGGGGAAAGGGATCCTGTAAGAGCCTTCCAACTGACGTAGTGGGGGCAAGCCAGCCACCAGCTTTAACAAGGCGCCTAACAAATTTATGGGAAGGACTATATGATCTTGTTGCCAGTGAAAGGATGGAACTGAAGATGTCACTCAGAAGGCCTTTTTCTGTTCCTTGACTTATATATCAGGAAATTTAAAATGTGCTAATCTAGTGTCAGAAAGGAAATGAGAAGGAAGGGAGAAGAAGAATGGACAAAGAAAGACTCTGGCAGATCTTCAGGGAATCCCACCACCTCTCCCAGAGAAAATGATCCTGAGACTGTCAGACCAGAAGGCTGAGGCTGCCCCTACAAGCAACAGCAAACCAGGCAATTCCTTCTGGTTTTTTCCTACCACTTTAGGGTTTGCCATCTGGATAACAGGACGGTCCTATAGAACCAGACTGAGTGGCAAACCATGAAAAGGAAAATTGTATCCACTGCCCTCAAGGAAAGGCATGGAAAAAAGGAGCACTCCACCTTTAGATATGCAACACCTCTTTATAGCCATAGAAAGAGTAACAGTGGTGCTCAGAAATGCTCAGCTTGCCTTGCTAAGAATATGCCCATGTTTTACCTCCCCAGATCCTCTTCTGTGGTATTTTTCCCCATAAAGGCTTTCTATTTAAAGCTGAAAATGAAGACGGGCTCTATGCTCCATCTACTTAACTGCTGTAGGTAATGGACATACACAAAATGAGCAAGCAGAAAAAAACATACCCAGATAGAGGTAGATAGACAGATAGATGCTAGCCTAAGGTTGTGCTGAGAGTTTTCTTCTCAACCCACACAGCACCAGGTGAGGGATGGGAGTGAGTCTCTGGAATCCTATGGCCGACTGACGGCATCACGTTGCACGCTGGTTTCAAAAATCAACCACTCCTGTGAGCCCCTGGTTGTCACAAAGGGCACAACCACAACCTGAAAGAAGGGAAAGCAGACTGCATGGACAGCAGTGCAATCTTAGAGGCTGATTTGGAAAAACTGATCGAATTGGGGTGAATGTGCACACGCGTGCAGCAATGTGTCTGTCCATGCACACTGACATGATGTGTGAAGTTTGAGTCTCCTCTTGGGCCAGCATTGGGAAATCATTCACCTGCACTGCAGATCTCAATTACGTATTCTGCATTCATTCTGCATGGATGCGAGAGGGAATTTTGCACATAGCATGAGTGTGGAACATGCACAGGGACTGTCACAGTGCAAATAAAAGATCTGCATTGCTGATAGTAAAGGAGGATTTTGTTCTTATGCTTTAAAGAGGTTCAGCACATACTCACTGCCTGCACATGGCAGTAGCTCCCAGGTTGTGTTGACTCCCAAGCACTGCTAAGAGTAATTTTTTGCTCTCTGCTATTTTTAAACTTGCAAAGAAGAAAATAAGGTAAATTGGACATGACCCCAGAAGATGGAAATGAGCATAAGAGCCTAGATGAACACGACAAAAGCCACAATCAAGGCATAAATTGCATCCTTTTGTTGTCCCTCTCCCTGAGCCTAGGCATGACTGGCCATATGACATGGTATATGTAAAACATGACGCTCCTCTGGCACATCTGCAGAAAAGTACTCAGGCAAGGCACAAAGATGGAGCGGCAAAAACCATTCACAATGTCCCATCTCTGAGTGGGGACCTGATCTTAATTTAAGAGATCTTGCCTTATATCTCATACTGTGTGTAAATGCAGCCGCGTGTAGCTGTGTAGCTGGTGCCTCGCTCGGAGTGCTGCGTGCTTGCTGGGAGGGTGGCTGCGTGTGTGTCTGCACAGGCAGATAGGCAGGTGCACATGCAGACGTGTAAGCCACTTAACAGGGCATGAACCAAGTTTTTGTGTGCCTCTCCGTGCCTGTCTGGTGATGGAAAATCAATCAATAGCTGGTTAGAGACTGAAGCTCAGTTCCATTATTAAAAACTCTCTTTTAATAAAAAGAAAAACATCTGTTCAAACAGTGAACAGCTACAAATTCAGAGTGCAGGCTGCAGCCTCATCCCTTCCCCATGCCCAGCATGTTCAGGGAGAGTATTGCAGATGTTCTGAGATGGGTTTTACATGTACCATTGCAGCAGCCTTAAACAGACACATCCAAAAGTGAAAGACAGATCTATTCACTAATCTTTCCAACAGATTTTTTCCAAGCTTTTTCTAAAACAAATTGCCTCATCTGTATTATACCAGGTCGTACGGACCGTTCCCACATGATATTATTGTCTTTCTACCGTGTCTTTTCACACAGACACCAACAGGATTGACGGAACCAAACGTGCACACACACATGCATATGCACACGCACACATTAGTGAGACACAGAGGCAGAAACATTTCTAACAGCAACTAGGAGAGCAATGAATGCACACCCTGCAAGTGGCAGACACACTCAGCATCCCCCAGTGAGGGCAGAAAGACCCTGCGAAATATGCAGACACGCTGTTATACACACTCGCGCACAGAGTCCGGCTCTCGGCCAGACACACCCGCACACCAGCCCGTTCCTCTTCCCCCAGCACACACAGCAGTTTTGGAGCAGTTCCCCCACACCGGCTGACGATGCTCTGCTAAGACTAAAACTTTACTTGAGCTGGAAATGGAAAGGCTGCACCGGGGAGAGAAGAAGCAAGGCAGGGAAGGGATTTCTTGTTATATTTTGCTCAGGGATTTTTTTTTTAATTTTTTTGGCAGACAAGGATTCCCTTTGAATTGATACATTTCTTTCTCCCAAGAATTTCAAATGATAATGCATAAATGAGTCATAGATCAGGAACAGCGACATGGTGAGCAAGAGGGAGAAAGAGTGTGAGTTAGGGGCACTGGCACAGAAATTTGACAGTACCCCAACTCCCCCCCTTCCTCCCCCCATGCCAAGACATTAATTCTCACAAGTCGGAGAAAATTACTATGCATGAATGCAAAAAGCATGATCAGGAGTAATTAACATGGCTTCATATGCAAATTTTATTAATGCAGAAGTACAAAGTCATTATGCAAATGAAACTTACGTCAACTCTCTTGACAAATATTCATCTCTGAAGCTCAAGTTTCTCCCTTCTAATTTTTTTTTAAATTTTTGGTGTAAAACAAAAAAAAAAAAAGTGACGAGGACTATTTGACAAGTTTGCAAAGTTGTTTTTCAACCGGAGAAATTTATTCTTGCATTGTTGATATTTTTTTGTTGTTGTTGGCAGGTACACGACAGCTCATGGAGGAGAGCGGGAGGATGGGGGACGCGGGCTACCAGCAGCAGGCAGCCAATCAAAACGCCAGCGGCTGTAATGAGCGCGATTGATGACTGTTTGGCTTTACTGCAGGGTAATGAACTAGAATCCAGTCTGAGGAGGAAAAAAATATGAATATTCATGAAGCTGTGCTCCTGCCTTTGATGATTAAAGAAATTTTTAATATTCAAATAAGCGCTTGCCAAGTGATTAACAAAGAACAAGCACGCAGGAATATGGAAATGGAGCTGTGGAAGATTTGGGAGTCACAGTCTGTGCAGAAAAGACAGCACAAAAATTCATAAACAAGATAGGCAGATAACCCAATTCAAATATGAGCAAATAGAGGGGGAAAAAATCCCGTTCTTTTTCATCAGTTTGGATATCGTATCAGTCACTTTGTTTTAAATTGCAAAGGAGAATAAAAGCAACCGATGCAATAAGACCAGGGGAGAAAATCCGAACCCTGAGAAACCCAACCCAGCAATTACAAACTAAGCATCCTGGGTGAGAAACCGATAGGAAAATGATGGCTAAATCCACTCTCTGCTGTGGGCTATTGCTTTTCAAAAGGAGGAACCTGCCTGATGCTGAAAGCCTACCAGCTCCTGCGAACCGCCAACTTGTTGTATGTGACCGGAGGGAGTCAAAAGTATCCTGAAATAACTGAGGCCAATCCCTGCCGCTAAATCCCTTTCCTCAGCTACAGAGTGCATCACGGGGCTTGACCGCTGTCTGGGAGAGAAGAGAGGGAGTGCAACACAGAGCAGAAATGTTATTGCCAGGGAAAAAAAAAAAGGGGGGGAAAAGTGCAAAAGGAGGATACAAGAAGGTCTCATCTGCCCACCCTGGTAATCAGTCAGTAAGAAATGTGTTTTCTGTGTCTGAGAGAGAAAGGTCCTCCCCTCCCCACAGGTTTCTGAACAAGAATACAAAAATCCAGCCACATTACAAAATGTCTGATAAGTTCAGGCTCTCACAGTTTAATAGCTTCACTAAGGATTCACAATGAAGCACATAATAACAATATTAGCTGCTAAAATGACTTTGCAGTTAAAATACATCTAATTAGCAGCCAGTGACATTCTTTTTTTTTTTTTCCTTTTTTTGAAAAAACAGTTAACTTCAGGGCTACCTTATACAGGAATGAAACGTGGTTGAGCTCTTTCTGTTACTCAAAAAACAGACTAAGGATAAGTACGTCTTCAAACACTTAGGGCGTTGGAAAACCGACTCACCTTCTTTGTTATTAGATCCTGGGGTTTCACAGACCTGTTTGGCTTTTCTGCAGAGCTTTAAACCTCTGGTTAATTATTTCCTATTTTAAAATCTAAAGATAGCATAGCCTAGGTACCATTTAAAAATTAGCTGGTGTCTTCAGAATGTAACATTTCCACTCTACTCAAAAAAATACTAGTAACAATAACAACAGCATGAGGACAATACTACAAAATGCACAAAACGGCCGTGACTGGAACCTTCAGAGTCACCGTGAAAACACATCATGGAGCTAATGGGATTTTTCCCCCCCATTTCTGCTCCATTTCTAGAGATACAAATATACCCACTGTTGATGCATTACAGGAAAGAAAAGGGGGAAAATAAGAAGAAGGAGGAGAAAAAAGAAAAAGAAATAGCAAAACATAAGTAAAGATAAGGTTAAACACCATGCAGAGGTATTGCTGGGAGTCTTTCCTCTGAATAATGCCAAGACCTTTAGAAGATGCCTGTTGTCTCTAGGTGCGTGTGGGAGGGTGAAGTGTGATATTACATAACGTACATGCTGCAGTGGCTATGCACAACCACACTGATTAAAAAGCTTGACTGTGAAGCTCAGCTTTCCATTTCCTGGGCTTTTCATAGCTTGTACCAGACCCTTGAACACCGTAAATGTTATCCTTTGTCTATGAGATTCCTTGTCTTTACTTTAATCAATGCATTTTCTTTTTTAATGACACAGAAGCAACTAACAGCTCATGCAGTTGGTTGCTTTGAAGCCCTTCTTAAATGGCAGTTGAGTTCTACCATATAAATGTGAATACTTAATATTTATGCCACATTTTCTTTCTTTCTTTAAAAGTCTCCCATTTGCATATTTCTGGAGAATAATGATACTTCAGCAGGGCAGGTGAACATACATTTCAGCATACGGAGTCAATAGGAAAAAGTATTAAGAGTCAATATCATAAAATTCAGCCCCTAAATTTAAGTGGCTTGAATTGAGCATGCAGCTGTGGTTGCCTGTCAGTAGTTAGATGCTGTAATAATAATAATAATAATAACAACAACAACAATAATAACAATAATAATAATAATACGCCTTTCATTTCTCTAGTGCCTTCCACGCAAAGATCTGGAAGCACTTTACAAAGATAAATAAACTGTGCTCGGAACACCCTGCGTGGTTAATAAATATCCTAATATATCTAAATATCGTATTTTGAGCATGCAGCTCTTCTCACTGCATAAAATTCCACATTTTAGCTTGTCCAAACGTTTGCACATGGTGTTTTGGAGGCTCAGACATCCAGGGCAGGCCATGGAGATTTTTACTTACCTAAGAGAGCGGGTGGGTTTCCAGGAGCAGCCTGCTTATGCAGTGCCCAAACCTGTCTTTTAGGCAATAGGGGTGTCGGTCGTGGCCAGACCCACGCAGATGCCTGGGCGCTGCAGCATCCCGAAGAGCCGGGTCCCCGTGGGGGCTCTTGAGGGGTCACCCGTCCCCCCCATGCCACCCACTTGACACCTATCCAAACCTACTCCTGGCCCCGTGTCTGTGCCGTGATTGAACATGGAGCTAAGGGAAAAAATGAACTTCTTGGCTCACCCCCATCAAATACGTGAGGAAAAGGATTCTCCCCCACCCCACCACTGAATTCGCCGCTTCCTCCTGCCTGTGTCCTCTCCCCAGCCCACCCACACAAGGGACGACGGTAACCCCCTGCCATGGAGAGCAACCAGGAGTGACAGGAGGGGAAATAAGGGCAGGGTTGGGCCTAAAATGTCCTAACGGATAGGTAAATACAGCGTATCAACAGATGCGATGTAAATATAACAAAGGAAACAGGAGCTTTTTCTCATCTCTCATCTGCTCTTGCAGACAGGGCTCTGGGCTGGGGATGCGGCTGGGGCTGGGCTGCACACCCCGGGGCTGGAGCCACGTCCCTCCCAGGGCTCTGCTTTCCCCTTCCCACCCTCCACGTGCCTGGTCTCTTCAGCTCCGAAATGCTTCCAAGCACGGCCCGGCTCTCGCTCCAGGGCTGCCGAGTGCCTCACACAATGGTGCCCTGATCTGAGCTGCGATGTCCAGAAGCTACCGCAATAAACTAACAAATAACAATAATCACCCTGATCTGTGGCGTTTGTTTTCCAAAAGGCATAAAGGGTTGACAATAAACAGTTCATCAATTTTCCCAACTTTTTTCCCCAGCTCTTGTAATTAAGTCCTGGGGAGTTTCAATGGTCATAAAATTCCTTGTGGAGATTAAAGTTTTTAGTCCCGATTATACCGTATTTCTACATGCCAGTAAATACTCCTGATATAATTAAAACATATAACCACCCCAACAGACGATCACAGCAATTTAGCAGGCCCTGGAATTAATGAGGGAACTCAGTGGCTGGAAAGAGCTGTTTCAAACAACAGTTATAAAGGCAAAATAATACATGGAGGCAACCAGAGAGAGAAATATCACTATGAATAGACTGAGGGCTTCACCACAGGAGTATATGGTCAACAGGCTAGAACTGAAGTGGCCAGGGCAGAGCCACAGCCCGCCAGGAGCCAGTAACGCTGGTGGACTTCACCTCTGCCTTGGCCATTTGGTACCGAGCCCTGCACACACCTGCAGATGCTGCACCACACACAGGTGTCCTCAGGCAGAACGTGGCCTCTGGAAAATACGACAGCAGGATTTGCTGCTCATTAAGCACCTCTTCCTTGCCCCAAGCTCTCCCTCTTACTACTATTTTTTCATTTTTTCCCTACCCCATCCTAAAAAAAAAAAAAGAAAAAAAAAGAAAAAAAAAGAAAAAAAAAGAAATCAGTGGAGTCAGGCAGGAGTGAGACTTCAGCAGCTCTTTAGCCGTTTGGTAGCAAAAACAGTGCCTGGAAGGGGAGGGACCTTGGGGAAAGCCAGGCAGGTGAAGTCACTCTTCCATTGTGTGCCTCAGTTTCCCCATCTCTGAAAATCGACTAACAACATCTACCTGATTTTGTTCAATGTCCTGGAAAACAAAACGACTCTGTAACACCGATACATTAAACACTGGCACCACTAACTGTTTCACTGCTGGAAATGCAAAGCAGGACCATCAGGTGACGCCAATGTCTCCGCAAAGCACAGATGGACAAACTTAATACACAGACACAGTTAGCTTTGAGAAAGAATCACAACTCTTGTTTTGTTTTGTTTTGTTTTGTTTTGTTTTGTTTTTGCTCAGCCCTTGCCAAAAGCACTGTAAGTGCAGGCACCTTATAAGTGCTGATTTTCAATGTGAAAAATAGCCTACCTGTCCAGTGTGAATGAATACTTGAATTACTGTTCAAGCAACTTAACAGTGCTTCAGGGTGGGGGTGCCATTAACGTGCACATTTATAATTTGCAATTTTGCCCCTGTGCACTGAGCACGTTCACACTCAGCCGAGCATTTCACAAACACCAGGCAAACTTAAAAAAGCAAAGCAGGGCAAGCGAATATAAGGGTGAAAAACAAGCAACAGAGGTTTTTAAAATAAGGAGTTCCTTTGAGTTTTGGATATCTCAGGGGAAAAACATTCCTGCCGCGTGTGTATAAGCAGGCCCAACTTTGATAACTGAAACTGTCAAATTAAATGAGTGGATCAATCAACTGGAGACAGTAAAACAACCCAACAAATGGGGGAACCCTGAGGATGTAAAGCTTCAGTCCTCAGTTTACTGGACAACAGCACAACCGAGTAAATAAAGAATGCTCTCTGAATGGAAAAGATGCTAGAAAATTAACCAAACAACTTGGTTTTGATTAACAAAAGAAAGCAGACAAATAAACCAGAAACCAAGGAATCTAGTTCAGACTATTATATAAGTTAAAAAAGGGAAATAATCTAGAAAGAACCGACATTTCATTCGCATGAGGACTGATGTTGCAAACCTGCTCCCAATCCTGCTGCTAAATAGCAAAATGAAAAGTTTCACCCAAAGACTTCAATACAAACAGAATTTGGCCAGTGCTAATTAGACAGGATAACTGAACCCTACCTGGAGAAGTAAAACACAAGTATGGTAAAAACATCCCCTGACTCCTTTCAATATGACACAAAACTGCTAAGAGCAAACCCAACTACAAGAAAGGAAGAACCATTCTCAGTACAGGATATTTTTTCACGGGTATATTTTTTCTAGACTAGATTCTCCCATAACTGTCAATTCACCAATTTATTTGTGCAGAATAGCATCTTTCTCCATAAGATAAAAGTATAAGACACAAAAAGGCTCTTTATTACCAAGTCTGCTTGAAATGGAAGCTGAAGTTGATTACTGTGGAAAGTGTATTCAAAAAAATAAATGAGAACAAAACGGATACAGTGTACAAACCAAGGTAAAGCAAAAGAATTCCTTAAAACATCCACGGTCAGGATGAGGAAGTTATATCAAATTCATACCCATCACCCCAGTAAAATAAAGGATAATGTTTTTTTTGTTTTACTTTTTGTGAAAATGTCAATACACTCAAATGGCAGCTCATTGCTGTATAACGCAGTCTAACCAAATCTTTCTATAACCTCTTGCATTACAAGCAAAATCTCTAAAATGCCACCAACTAAAAAATTGAACTAGCCTGTAATTAGTTTCAACAAAGTAGTCCTTTTAACCCTAATTTTCTAGATGTAGATGGCATTTCAGAAGTAAGCATTATGAACCTTCCTTAAGGACAAGCAGAATCAAATTGTAAAATCACAAGCAGTGATCTAGTAGTTCTTCCTCTAAGTAACTCTTCTGTTTCCCTGTAATAAATTCAAATCCAGTCTTTAATCTCTTAATAAGTGATCAGAGAAAATACGCATGCACACCTAAACCACCACAACAAACTATTTTTTAAATAACACTCCAATCGCTAATGTAATAAAGACTGTTATAACACGTTAGCACTGGTATCATTATTCCTTATGAGTCAATATTCTAATGACTGGCTGTAACAGAGGTTTATATTCTGCCGAGGTTTATACCACTATTTAATGTAATTAAGCAAACTGGCAGCCAAAGCCTCTATGGAAATATCATTTCTATCACAGAGTATTCCCACCAGAAATTCACAGGAATCATAACATACAAACTTTGATTCTGTTTATTTTTTCCCCTGTTCTGAAACTGATCTGACATTTCTCGGACTTAGTAAAGAGGAAGAAGGAATTAATTTGGCTTCTGAAGACATGTTATTATTGACAATACTAATAATCTACAGCAATCGGGCCATCCCCATTCCTCTCTTTCACCAGGCATCACAGCCTGCAACATTACTTTGCAAAGCCCCAAAGCTGGACCTCCCTTGTGCCGGGAGTCTGGCGAGTGTAGCAGCAATGGGGTTTTAAGCAAGCTATTAAAATGCTAATATTCGGCATGGACCAGATTCCTGTTACCACTGAAAGCTGAACTAAGGCTCCTCTGGAGACAGGATAAGGCCCTTCCAATGTGATCAAAGAGTAAACATATGCAAAGCTCTGATGGGAAAAACAATGGGTTTTTTCTATTTTTAAAACCAAACAGGGAGAGTCCACCAGGTTCGTGATCCATGTTACAGTCACACCTGGGATCACTGACACTTGGGATCACAGCAGAAAGGAGGATGGGAGCAGGCTAAAAAGTTGCCACTTGAGGTCAAAGAGGAGCTCTTAATGTCCAGGATAGCCTCTGTTCCCTCGAACATGAAGTTACGTTTTGGGCTACACTCCTCGCCACCGGACGCAGCTCTCCTGTCCACAGCAGATGAGCCACAAATGTACGTACAGGTTTTGTCAAGTCTCCATTTAGCCCCACCACCATCAAGGGAGCTCAGGCCCCTTCTGCAGCCCCCGCTCAAGCAAGAACTCGGCCCCACACAGGCCCCAATAACCAGAGGAACCCAATGAACATGAGCCAACTGCACCCGCTGCCAGCAGCAGCGCAGCTCGCGAGCCGACTCTCTTAAAATAAAGGCTTAGTTACCTCTCACTCCCAGCTGAAAAGCTCTCAGTAGAAAACAGAAGAAAAAACACTGAAATGAAATCCACACCCATTTAGAGGGGGACAAGGAATGATAACAAGAAAGGGAAAATGTCTGCTTCCTATTATTGCTATCTCCAGTGCTTTCACCTCCACAAACAGCTTAAAAGAGGGCTTCTGTAGCAGAAGTTCAACTTTCCTTAATCTAGGCTCTTAAACTGCCAGGATCTGGTTACATTTTCTCATTCTCCAGATTTTAATACTTTTATTTTATATCCTAATGCTGGGGGGAGGAAGGGGGATGGGGGAGAATCTCAGTGTCACTGCAAGAAAGAAGTCACCGGGTTCTGCGATCCAGCAGCTTCCTTGGCAGAAGGAACTGCTGGTTGGCATAATCCACTCGTTTGACAAAACTACTATTTCTGGGCACGCGCTCAAAAACAGGTAGGAAGCAAATGCTGAGAAATAAGGAAGTAAAAACAGCCAACAGATTTTTCACTACCAAGAACGCCAAGAGTAAACATGATTTATTTAGCTGTGTTTAACATGTCTCTTCTGCACTAGACTGCAGAAATCTGCTTGCATTTAGAGCAGGAGGAGGAGGCGGGGGGGAGGGGATAAAAAGGGAATCCATTACGGCGCTCGGCTGGTACTTTCTGAATTGTTCAGTCACACAGTTTTATTGAGTACAAGTATTTTCTAGCCCAAAATATATTCATGTGTCAGAAGAAAGCAGCACTAATCTGCTGTTAATTAACAAGCTGCTGCTAACAAAAGATGAAGGACCCAATTCATACAAACAATATTTACGTGGGTGTCGCATGATTTTGTNCTTCCTCAACAGCGAGTTGTGGGGACGCAGCATGAGGAGCCCCGACTCCTCCTGGGGTCAGCACCCACAGCAGGGGCTCCCAGCCTGGCCAGACTCCCCGTCCCCTCGGACAGGCTCTTGCCACAGCTGCCCAGGGCACCCGGCTCCAAGGGCTCCTTTCTCCCCATGCCAGGAAGGGCCCTATCGCACGCTTGCAAGTGAAATTTCCTTAAGATCCTTATTCAATTAGGAGGCAGAAGCCATCTTCTGGCACCATGCCTTGCAGCAGCAACACTGCCGAGGTTCTGGGAAGTGGCATGAAGGCTCCCATCCTCCATCCATCCTCGCCAGCAGTGTAAGGGCCACGAGAGGGAAGGGCAAGATCTTGGCCCTTCCTGGTGCCGTGCCTGTGATTTCACATTTGTTTAACGCAACCATTTTGCTGAGGAATTTGAGGTGGAGAGACTTTCTAATGGCACTGAGACCTGGAGGGTTTGGGGCTTACTCAAAAATACCAGTGCATGCACAAAAGGGTAGGGCTTTGAGCACTGAACCAGAGGGCAGACTCTCGTTGCGATAGCCCTGCTGCCATCACTCACTCCTGCTGTGATTTTGGACTGTAGCCCTTGTGGCCTCATCCAGAGCGATGCTGAGCGCAGCAGGCTCCCCCGAGCCCCCGCCGGACGCAGCAAGCCATTCACATCTTTCTGCCTCGTCTGAGAAATGAGAGTGCCTATCTGCATATCTCCTGTGGGCGGTTTAAAGCTGGCACTGGCAAAGAGATGGGAGGGTTAAAATCAGCATCAACAAGCCAGATGAGCACTAAAAATTCCTGGACTTGCTCCACTCTCGGCAACAAAGGTGGGATTGCGGGTTTAGAGAAAGGGCTGATGGTCTCCTGTGCTCTACCTATTAAGCCACACAGACCTGACCTAAGAAGGGTTACAGGAGATGGGGTGTAGGCTCTACTCAGCACTGCCATAACCCAGCCAGGACTGGGAGAAATGTAGGGACAGGAGGGTGGCCTGGGCACAGAACAGAAGTACTGGAGCATGATTTTAGATGTGCCAAGGTTCTCCCACAATGGCACACTGGGGTGGCATTTCTGCTAGCACAGCACTCTGCACACCCAGCTTAGTGTCTCACCCCGCCAGCCACGCTGTTTCCTTTGGTAAGAACCAAACTCTGCTGGAGCAAATGCACACCTGCCCCTCCAGGGTTTCTCTCTGTACCCCAACCCTGTTCCCCAAAACATAGGATATTCACTCCCAAAGTCACAGCCACTCACTCAGCATGCCCCCTGGCAGCCTTGCCAGCAGCCAGCCCCACGTGCAGGTCCTCCCGCAGCACCCGATCCGGGCTCTGCCCTGGAGAGGGACCAGCCCTGAATGTAAACTAGCACTGGTTCTCCCCCGCTGTGCACATCCAGAGTCACCTCCGGCATTTCTAGACCAGCATTTTAACGAAGCCCTGGCCTAGGCTTTTACAAAATCCAATTTTTTTGTTGTTGTTGTTAACTGATGTTTGAAACATTGACATTTACCATTTGAAAAGCGAAGTGAACACATTTAAACAAGCATCTTAAAAGAGCTAATGGAAGAGAAACAGATCCATCTGTATCGCATTCTCCACCCACTATCACTCAAAAAATAAACCTTTCCAGACAGCAGGGAAGTCTCCCAACAGCGAAGACAATAGGAGTTCCCAAGCTTCCCGCCGAGGGAGGGAGCGAGGACAGCCGCACACTGGTGCAACAGCCCACCTGGGTAAGGCTTGCTGCCAGCTGCCCATCGCCCTGAACAAACCCCAGCCTTAGCAAAGCTCCAGTGCTAGTGGAGACATGCAACTCACCAGTGCTTCCAACACAAGCAGGTGCCCTTGCCAGGGGTCCTTTGCAGACACTGCTGCATCCATAACATCCCCCTGCTTAAATGTTTCCAATGAACGTGAATTGTTAGCTTGGGAGCAGTGAGGACCAAGGGCATTTTTTCCCAGCCACAGGGCAGGCACAGTAATGATAAGGCCAGTCCAAGGCAATGCACTGTCAAAACACCCTTGACCTGATGGATGACTGGTGGGTGTTTCCGGTGGCCAGCTAACACGTCCTCTGCTCCTGTGGGCTAGCACTGATAACAGAAAAGTGCATCGTGCATCTCTTTCAAGAAACGGCTCTGATCAGCATCCTCCATCAACTTCAAAATCAAAAATAAAGTGCATCTTCTTAAATGAAGAACTTCGCAAAAAGAGGACAGCGTTTTCTGGTGGAGTCCAAGGGGGCTAGTGTTAGGGCTTGTTTTNGTTGGGGTTTACTGCTTTATCTTCTTTCCACAAAGAGGCCCTGTACCATAAACATTAATCACACACTATATTCTGCCTTTTAGTCTCGAACAATTATGAGTACAGTTTTGTGATCTTTAGCCATATTTACTGATACTCAAAGGCAGATTCTATCTTGTTAGATTGTTATAAATGAGACCCCAGGGAATCGGCGCACAGGCTGAGGCAGATGTGAGACCCTTCTCAGAGCTCGTGTGCGTTTCAGTTTTCCAGTGCCGAAATTACGAATGTTTTGAAAAAAAAAAAAACTTTAGATTCCTCTGCCAGATCATTACAAAGAGTTGTCCATAGACTAAAAAACGTTGCATTGCACTGAACTTTAGATTTTTAAGGTTAACTCTTTAATTTTCAAAGCGTGGCTTACATGTGCTTGCCATTTGTATGCACAAAAGTTTCAGAGACAGACATAGAAAAGGTCTCCGGTTATAAACCATTAAAGAGAAAGAAAGAAACCCACAAATTCTGTCTCATTCTCTCTTAGTTAAATATATTGTTTCTGGTTCAGACCTGTTTCATAATACCATAAAATAGAGGCATGTTTCCGACACTAGATTTGAGAAGCCGTCACATTAAAGGTAAACTTTTAATCTGCTATAGACAAACAGCACACATTTTTATTTCCTGACTAACAGCTTTGGAGAAATGTTTAAACAAGTATTTAAGAGCTCTGTGGTAAAGCCACATATAGGGGTCTCAGACAGCTACTGGGTTTGAGCTTCTTTTCTTTGTTGTTTTTCATTTTTAATTCTTTAAATAACCTACTTAAAAGTAGACTTCCAGGAGCAGAATAACCGACATGCACAGTAAAGTGAACCTCTTGTCTTGCTCTTATTTCTACTTATTAAAAAAGAAATGTTTGAAATGAAACACAGGCCTGAATTCCTAGCTATTCATCTTCATCTTTTTATTTTCTTGGGACTCGCAATCGAATACTTTAAAGAAGTTAATTGTGTCACAATTAGTAACACATTAGTCCTCCGATATTTTTAATAGCAACCCAGGTTTTTCCCCAAGGCACTTAAAAACGGCAGGCTCAGCTATACTCTCCTTTTTTAAAACTCCCATGCACTTTCTTCTTTAAAAACCTCCCACATGCATTTCACTTGGTCTGAAAATACCAGCACAGATCTTAATCCTGCCAACGCTTACAGACATGCTTAACTTTCTGCACATCAGTAATCCCGCTGAATGCAAGAGAACCATTTGCGTACCTACAGCTTGGAGCAGGCGAAGGATGAAATCCTGCCTTCACAGAAGCCAGTGGCAAAACCCCCACTGACGCCAATAAGGTTATGATTTGACATCGAGTTTGTTGCAGGATTAGGACCATCCTCATTTTAAGGTACTTTCCCAAACTCTTTTTTTTTTTTCTCCTTTTTTCTTCCTGCTGTTTCTCCCCCTCACCTCCCACACTCATTCTTGTGGGGCCCCATATTGAGACCACTTGAAAACTTCTGCCTTTCAAATCCCTTCACGAGGGAAACCCCCTCGCTGAGACAGGAAACATCCTTTGCAGGTAAAGCTGAAAGAAACTATTTTGCCCCGCTGCGTGCATTTGAGTAAACTAATTAAAACCTAGGAACTTTGGTTCCAAACGATGCCAAGAAGCAATCATTAATATGAGCTGAAGTGAAATGGGAAGCTCCAGACGTTTAAAATTAGCTGTAGGGGAAAGAGAAAAAAAAAAAAAAGCAGAGGCAAGGCATTTTTTAATTTTACCGTAAAGCTGATGTGGTGCAGTTTGGACTGCATGGGGTTAAAATGAATTTGGAAGGGGGTGCTCTACTGTGAAGGGGGAAATCACTTCTGAAAAGCGAAGGAGGGGGAAGCAGCAGCAGCCGCCTCGGAAGCGATGTGATGCTGTGAAGAGGAGGCAGAAGTGAGCAAACCAGCTGAACTGCTTGCAGAATTAATCAGTAACAAAGAGGCTGGAGCTGTTGGCGGGCTTCAGCCCTTGAACCTGGACTCTGCTCTATAAATTTCAACTTGGAATGGCTCTCTACTTGTTGAAAGACAGGTTGGCTCCAGGCCAAGCCATAGGGGGAAAAAAAAAAAAGCCAAAAAAAAATTCCTCCTTGATCAGGAAACTTCCCTTCAGTTTCTAACTCTTTTTATGAGCTAGTAATAGGGCACTCTAGAAAATGGGAAACGGAAAGCGGGTATTGAAAGCAAAAAAATGAGCCGGGAGTTGTTTTAATAAAGAAAATAAAACAAGTAGGTGCTAAATTCAAATCAGGACCTTGCCTGCACGCAAGTACATCAGCTATAATAGAAGACTTCAGTGTGCCTTGCCAATAATTCAAAGGAGGCTTTTACAGTTATATTAGCTGGCTACAGGTTTGACTCTGAAAATAATATGTCTTAAAAGAAGAACAGGGCTGTTCCATCTCTGTCGGCAGTCTTGTCTTGTTCCCTCCTCCCCCACCACTCCACCTTGTTTAAATGACCGTTACAAAAGCAGTGTGGTATAAAAAAATGTAGAACCATCACTTATTCAGCAGCATCTCTTTCCTTTCTTATTTTCCCCCCCTTCAAACAGGGAAGTGCAGGAGAACCGATGCTCTCCTCTGCATCTTCTCATTGCAAAGGCAGTTTCAGTCACAAATATCTTTCCAATGCGGTGCTTTCCCAGCATGAGCAGACAAGGAGTGGGATGGGGCAGAGCGAGGAGATGGAGTGTAGAGAGGGGAGCTGTCAAAGTGGAAAGAAAGAATGCAAACATCTATTCAGAGGCCAGACACGCTGAGTAAGGTCAGCTGCAGAGACTCAGCCCCTTGCAGTAGCTATGCAATTACGTCCAAAGTCTGCATAGCACTGAGAGTCCCAGAACCTGCATGCAGGGGCTGGACCGGAGGATCTAGGACAGCAGGAAGAAGGCATATAATGATTTTAATTGCTCTTCCGAGATGCTAAGGGGTAGACGAGATGCTCTTTAGCTTTAGAGCAGGGGGCTGACGCTCTATGCTGCTTGCAAGAATATGTGCAGATAAAATACCCTAATGAGAGAGTGGAGAGAGAAATATGATAAGTGCCAGCCATGATCAAAAGGTGAAATAAAATATTGAAATAAAATGCAGCCTAATCAGAGCATAGAGGACAGGGATACACAATCTCTTCACCAAAAGTGGCTGTTAAGTTAAATTAGATTAATCACTCCCACCTCCCTTCCTCCCCGAACTCACTTATTTTTAATGAAGGGACTTACTCCTGTAATGCTGAATGCCGTCCAAGCTGCTGGACGTTTACAGCTACATACGTAACATGCCTGCGACACACACACATCCTGTACTTCCACTTTCCAAGAAAGCTGGAATCTGCTACTTGGTAGGTCTTTTCCATCTGCAGCTTTTATGACCCTGCTGAGGGACCGGCCAGCAGTGTCCCCCTTGTCTCACTCAAGAAATACACTACCAAACGCCAGAACAGAGGAGCGAGAAGGAGCAAGTTTAAGAGCTGTTGGGCTTAAGAGTGGTTTGTGTTGATCATGCTTGAATCTTTCTGCAAAGGCATACATGCAAAGAGGAAAAAACAACAACCGCTAAGTAACCACTTCACATCTGCCATTAAGATTATTAAACTTCTTACAAGCGGTATCTACCCCACCTTCCCCACTACACACAAACATACACACACCCCCAAGCTCTCCAACGTGGCAACCGAGAGCCAAGAAAGCTCTCCGTTCCCTGCTGCAGCAACCGCATTTATTCCTGTTAAGGGGTTAACGATTCGTTTCCACTACTTCTCTCGAGAAAACCTACAATGAAAACATTGGCTCACGAAAGCGTTCTCACTGCCAGAATGCCACAGCGCGAGTGAAAAGTCCGTTTTGTTTTCATTACATCTCTGGGATTTCCGGCTTAACTCCTGAGCTTAGACACCAAATCCCTAGATACCCCACCCACCCACTTTTTTTAAAAAACACTTATACTGTACAGCCCACCAATTACCATTTGGAGGGTGGGAGGGAACGGGGAGAAGGAGCCATGCTGAAAATGATGCTCTCGCTGGAGCAAACATACACATCTCCCAAGCTGAGAGCTACCTGGTTTCTCCAGACTTCTAGTGTCATACACTGAGAAATGCAGTTTTACTTCCCTACCTGGCCTCTCTCCTTTATTTCTCACCCTCTGCACTCCCATCTTCCCACTCGGCCACTGAAGCCAGAGCTGAAACGCAGCCCATAGTCTATGCCCTCTTAAGTTATGTGACATGACATAGAAATCCAAGCCTTTCTTGTACAAAAAGTATGATTACTTCACAGTTGTTTTTTTTTTTCTCTGGTTATGATAGAAAAATGTTCCAATCTCAAAAAAACACTAGCAAGGTTCAGCCTTTATGTCACAGCCGATTTGGTCACTGTGTGTGTAGGCAGTGTAGTTCAAACATGGGCTGAGAAAGAAAAACAATCTATGGAAAAGGCACAAAGGGAGGCTACCTCACGCTATAGCAGCACTTCTGTCCTGCTGAAGCAAAGGAACCATTTATGTGCCTTTATGTATTTATTCACCACAGGAGAGTATCAGCAACTTTTTGTATCTATACAGGAGCTTTTCTGTTTCACAGTACTTCCATGCAAGCGGCTTTCCTTTTACTAGATTCCAGTGCAAAATTCCCCTGCAAAAAGTAACGCAAACTCTTTTCTTGCAGTCAATACTCCACTGAGCACACAAGCCTATTATTATTAGTCACATCAAAACAAATGCTAAAGTGGTCTATATGATTATTGGGCACTACTTTTACTTTGCTTCTAACAGTTGCTGGCAAAATTGTCAGGAAAAATGACTAATGACTGTCTGACCAATGCCTTTTCATCACTTACCATTAGTGTTCTCTAAAAATCTACCAATCTTTCCAGACTGATAATAATCAAAGAAATACACATGGTTTCTGGTCTCCCACACTTGGCCCAAGTAATTTCACAAGAGATCCCAAACAAAAGCAAAGAAACACTTTGTTAGGTAATATTTTGACTGGGCTCTACCTCTGAATATGTCCAGAGTCATTCCACCAAATCAGAAGAGGGTAATGGTAGTGCAAATCTGATGCGAATGAGTAAATTTTGCTATTACAGAGCTACTCCAGACATACGTCCATCTCAGAATGAAAAGAATCTGGCCACATGGACTGAATGACCTTCTTAAAATCTCTCTTATCAGCCTGCAAAATGGCACTTCTCTCGAAAAGGTTTTGCCTAGTGTTGTCACAAGCACAACCTAAGATGACTATAACTAGAAGAGATTAGAGAGAGAAAGTAATAGCAGCAAGCTCCCTTTTTCCAGTTCGTCACCCTGGGCCTTCGGAGCATGCTGGGGGCAGGTCCCTGCTTGCACGACCCAATCAATCTGGCATTGCACCACCAGTTTCAGGGGAGTTAACTCAGGTGAAAACAGGGTGGAGAAAGGGCGGTTGGACCCTCGTGGGCAGCCGCTTTCCTCCTGCACCGTTACTCGCCGTCCCTGCTCGTGGGAGCTCACCTAACCACGTACAGAAAACAGAAAATAACTTTGAAAAACAGGATGATGAGAGGAGCAAAACAAAGCAAAAACTGGCAGGGAGAATCGAGGGCATAATATTCCTCAATGGTTTTTGTTAGTCGGTTTTTAAAACTCGGTGTGATTAATTTCACACTTGACTATCACAGATGCCGGGAAAGCCTCTGCCAGCGCCGGTGCCTAGCGGGGCTGGACCCCGGGCAGGACACGGCTGGTGGCACCGCAGTGACAAACATTGGGGAGGGCGGCCGGTGGCCCCTGGGGCCGCTGAGAAACTGCGGCTGAGAAGATGAGAAGACAGCGCTGGAGCTGCGCCACATGGGCGCGGTGGAGTTCAAGCAAGGGGAAAAAAAAGGTTTCGTAATAAGCAGGTTTCTCACCTTTAACTATTCCCCAGATTAGTGCGGTGCTCACCAGTGCCTGTGCAGGAGACGCTGCGCAGCGCCAGGCAGCCACGTCCCTGATCTGGAGGGGCTGCGACGGGGCAGTCTCACCCCTCGCAGGACCGCCTGTGAGGCGAGAGCCTTACAGGGACACACATGCGAGCAGTGGCACTGGCGCGTCCCCACACAGGCTGCTGTGCCACCTTCAGCCATATTTCCCTTTCCCCTTCCTTCCTCCCACCCTGCCCTGGCCGTCCCTCCCCACCAACCCGCCACAGCCCAGGGAACGCACCAAGGACGGGCTGCCAAGCCAGGTGCCCCCTGAGGATCCCCAAGGGGGGATCACGTCCCCCCAGAGAGACCCCGCTCCCCGCCCCGCCGCTCGCAGCCACACACACAGCCCGCGGCCGGCAGGGCCCCTCAGGCCGGCTCCCGCCTCGGTGCTGGCGCCAAGGGAAGGCCCTGTGCTGGTCCTTGCCTGGCCTCTCCAGCCGCCTGACAACTTTAAGCTGTCAACATTTCAGCGGCCCCTCGTCATGCTTGAAACGCACCCCTGGAAGCCCAACAAGGGGAGGGCAGCCAGCGCCAGCAGGCCCCACCTGGGCAGGGGGCCCCGGAGGAGAGCCAGGCTCCCCCGAGGTGCCCCTCGCACAGCCCCTGGCGCGAGCAGGGCTGTGGGTGAGATCACCCGGCTTGTTTTTCTCCCTGCCACCCAAGGCAGGACCTCGGCGGAGGTCCCCGGGGGCAGGAGGCTTGCTCATTAACCCGCCGAGAGCCCTACTGAGGCTGACGCCTTTGCACACCCCCTGCCTCACAGCGTCCCCTGTGCTGCGCAGAGGCACCAGTTTAGCAAAACATGTTGCTAAACACCCAATAGAGCAGCACTGGAGGAGGAGGAGGAGGCCAGGTAACTCCTCTGCTACAAGGGAACGCCTGGCAGGCGCGAGGGAAGGAACAAGCCTGGAAAAGCCTCGCGAAGTGGATTTCAGTTGCAGCCCAGGTTTCTCAGGCTCTGTTACCACACGCTTCTGGAAGCCTCGTCTTCCCTTCACTGCATTTTTCCTAGCCTGGCTTTGACAGGGCATTCCTGCTAGACCTACCATCCTGGAGAGGTGCTGGAAGCAGGACCCAGTGCCACAGCGACCCTGGGGAGGGCAGCAGGGCCTGGAGGATGGCCCCATGCCCTGCGATGCTCAGGACACCTCTTTCCAACCTGCCCAACATCGCCACCATTGGCCTCAGGTTTCTTTAAGCTCGCAGTTTCCTCCCCTCGCGTGTGAAGGCATCATGATGGCTGTCTGAGTCCTATAGTTAATATGGGTGCACGGGTCCATAATGGTACATTGTAAGTGAATGTCTCAGGGTAGACAGCAATAATAATTAGCTGTCATGATTTGAAAAAAGGATAATCCATGCCATTGAGTTAACAATCACTCACACAACACACATGGATTTAACTAATCTTAATTTGGAGAAAAATAACAATTCTAAATATATCAAATAGCCTATTTCATGGCAACCTGCGGCGGTGTTTATCTCTGGCTTCCAGCACATGCAAGTTATTTAGTTTCTCTCACTGGCAGTTTTACCATTCAAAAGCCTGAAATGAACATTCATGGAGCAGGGGTTGCAGTTAAATCCTGACTCTGACAGGGAGCCTTTTTTCATGATGCACATCTAGTTCAAGTACATAATGTATGGAGCCCAGCATTGGTGGCCGGGACAGGATGAATGAGGAATTCAAATCAACCCCTCTTCCCTTTCCTTGCACTGTCTTTGGAGAAATTAACTACACTGTCTTAATGAACTGCTGCTGCTGGTGTCATTACATGTCTGTGAGGGTACACTGCCCAAAGCACAGAAAAGGGAGAAGATCTGGTCAAAGTGGTTCCTGCCCAGCAGAGGCCTCATGCTCTCACAGCTTAGCTGCTCCTCTGCATTCTGCCAAGGTTCTCTGAAACCATCCAGTGCTAAAAGCAAGCCAATTGGTACTTTTTCTTTAATCTGCATCATGCCACAGGGCCCTACTAAAGAAAAGACCTGGCAGCCAGCAAGCCCAGCAGGGCTGAGAGGAGGACAGGAGATACCATCAGTCAAAGGACAGCAGAAGCCACCTCTCCAGGTCCCTCTTTAGCGAGGACTGGTCATCTGGTCATGCCCAAAATCTCATAAATATGAAAGCTAAAAAGAGATACTAAATACAGCAGTGGTCAAACTTTTCCAGAATACCTGCCACTGGTGAAGTGAAAGAAGCAGTGGCTGATAACTCCTAGCTAATTCATTGGCCTTGCTTTGTTTTGCTGCACAACAATCTGGTACATCTGCCTGATACTATCACATCCTCTGTACAAGAGGCATAACTGCTTTTCAGACAGGTCAGCCAATTTGAAAAAAAGCCTTTACAGGACAAACTGCTCCTAAGCAAGTCACGTCCTCGCAGTGGCAGCTAACGTTACCTCATACCTTACGGACAGTGGTAACTAAATGAAAGCACCTTGAAAAGCTTGGATTTGCAAGTTACAAGTCCAGGAAAGATTACAGAGTTCATTATCAGAAGGTCTTTAAAAGCTGACTTTGGAGATAAAGTTGCCCTTGTCTCTGCTGAAATGTAGAAATGTCAGTTGGAGATTTGCATTGCACGCATGCAAATTCTTGCAGATTCCTGAGCTCTACCTGCCTCCCTCTAAGAAGCACAAGGTCTGTTATGTGGTCAGAAGGGATTCAGTGATCAGAACAAGTGGAGTTACCAATAAATAAATAAATAAATAAATACAAAAAGAAAGAGAAAGAGCGAGGGAAAGACCTCACAACTCCGGAGCACCTGGCGTCAGGGTTAATGCTCAGTGAGGTGCTGCATCCCAGCACACCAGTGAAGCACCCTCACACCCAGAGGGAAGGAAGGTGCAAGGGGCAGAGCCAAGCTCAGCGCTTGATGTACCTCACCACGCTCAGCTCTGGGAAGCTGTAACGTTTTGCAGCTTAGTCACACAGCAGAAGGCCACACAAATAATTTCGACCAAATAAGAAGGTCTACAAAAATAACACAAGATCAAGGAGAGTAGCTGAAACCTATTTGAGGGCAGCAGCGGTGGCAGCATATTTCAGGGAGCTGGAGTGGCGAGTGGGTGATTTCTGGTTTCCCTCTTCAAATATAAAGACTCAATTATCTTTGAACAGCTTGCTTTACACATGAATTGACACATTTATTTTACAATAAATAACTGAAAGTTATCTATGTTTCCTTTACTGTTAATCTACACAAAGAAATAATAAACAGAGCTTGTCTACAAAAATGCAACTACTGCAGTCCTCAGAATTCAATTAAGCTAAAATAATTAATGCTTCCACCATATGAAATTACTTTATACATTTGAGCCACTGAAGTTTTTTCATTCTTTAATCTTTTTTGCCTTTTTATTCAATAAAAAAAAAAAAGTTATTTTCAAAGAGGGGGGCTTGGCTAGGAGGGGGAAAAAGAGCATGATTTGCTGTTAAAATGTAATGGCCTCCTTTAGCTGACACAGCATGTAGAGTGTTTTGTGCCTTTGATTAAAATAACATTTTAAATGCTTTGAACAAACATATCTCCCCATACTTCTAAGGGATTATTTTACATATTTCGTGGTGGAATAAAGAAATTCATTCTTCCTGTCGCAGTACAGAAAGGCTAAGAATATCTTTCGTCACATATAAAGTAAAAATACTGTAGGCTGTTGCATTATTACCAAAAAAAAAATAAAAAAAATAAAGGGAGGGGGTGGCGGGGTGGGAGAAAGCTGCCTTAGAGATTAAGTTTCCCTTTTATGAAATCGTATTTAGTCTCTTTTTTTAACAAATCTAACAACAATGCTCTACAGCCGCTCACTGGGAAATACCTTTAATGTTAAATGCAGATTCTGATTTTCTTGGCTAATGCAGAAAGCCTTTCTATTGAAATATAAATAAGGGGTTTGGTATATCCCACTAAAGCCTTTCCAGTGAATGACTTCTGTGGGTTTTTCATGGCTACCCTCCATGGCTGTAATGTGAGGCTTTTATCCTACTATTGAAAACTATCCGCTGCTATTAAAAAAAAAATATGGAAGGACACTGCACCTTTTTATCTCAGAGCTGGGCTCCTAATTGAGAAAGCATTATTACTGCACTATTTAGTGGATGTCCCTATCTCTGTGCACTGCTGAGAAAATGCCAATCAAATGATAAACCCTTTTATTTCTCTCAATTCAAAATCTTTCCTACATATTTTCATTTGATATTCAGTTTATTCTGAAAAAGATTAGGTGCTCCAGATTGGCTTTTAATTTTTTTTTATGTCTTTTCCACATGTGAACATAACCTTCACCATCTTCCCCAGAAGATTTTCTGCATAGCAAAAGCACTGGTTATGTTGATGCTGACCCCAGAAGCTGCAATGGGACAGCACCCTCTGAGCTGAATATAGTCACTAAAGTACTTCATTATGGGCTGAACTTGGGCGCACACTGGTAAGAGATGAGATCTGGAGTACAGCTACAGCGTAGGCCTCCTGGACCGACCTTACTAAGCACAGGGCACCCTCTACAAGGGGCTGAGCACTGTCAGCTTGCAGAGATCAGCAGCTATTGAGAGTGCTCAGCACCATTCAGGAGGCTATCAGCAGACAGGAAGAGATACTTTTCTTCTGCTCCCGTCAACTGGGAAGGAAATCTAGCCCTCAGAAAGCTGTTACACCACAAGGAAGTCATCTCTGCCAGGAAATGCATTCACAACTTCAAAAGGATAGGGTAAGAATGGGGTCAGGTCTTATAGTAGGGATGTTTACAATGCTACAACAGAGGCTGCCACTGCTATTGCCCCCCAGAGCTACCAGCTGCCCCGTGTCAGGATGGTGACTGCATCCTTAAAGATTCCTGGAAGACAAGGTAGTCAATGGGTGGCATATGCCCTCTCCTACGAGGCAGATCATCTGGAGGTTTGAAGACTGCAGCAGTTCAAAGCCCGCATCTTCATTTATATGATGGCCAAGCGCATCAGAGGTGGTGGGAAGTGACTCAGACATCTCCAGTGCTAAAACTGGGAAACAAGCTTGAATTGTAAAGATAGGAGCCTAGTACTAGCCTTCTGGGAATCTCCTCATGGGAACATCTCTACTACAGCCAGGACTCTGGACAGTGAGATCTAATCCTGTAGGACAATTCCTACAGAAATTGGGATAGTGGCAGCAATGACAACTTGCCATTGGTCTTCTGTATGGGATGCAGTTAGTTTAAACATAAAGGCCAGTTTGAGGGAAGATCCTGCTGTGTAACATTAAAAAAAAAACCACTCACTAGCAGGGAGCACAGCCCTTCCTTTCACCATGGTGAGCAGCATGTGCTGTGCTGCAGAGAGAAGAAACGGCCTGCACGCCGGAAGCTGCCCCACACCGTGCACTCTGCAGAAGACGTTTCACAGCAGCTTGCCCACCAGATAGGTGGATACTATCGCCTGCCTGCCCACCACTGAGCCGGGGGGATCTGCTGAGTAAAAGTTAACTGCACCATGTCTGAGGGGTTTAGAAGAAAGAAATGCCTGCAATCTGCTCATCTGGGCCAGCTTGTGCTCGTCCCGTCTTTCAAAAGCCCCATTTGGGGTGTGCTTGTGAATGGAGGTGTCCCCCACCCAACTCCAGCCATCTGCAGAGTCCCAGGACAGGCAGCGCAGTCAGTAATTCAAACCAGGAAGCTGAAATCTACACCAGCTGAGGTCAGTGGGAAAAGGATTTTTCCATTGATTTCAGTGGGGTTGGGATTTCATCCTTCCCTGTGGGGTCTGCATGTTATGAAACGTATCTGAACTGGACTGAACTGAGCATCTCACCGAAGTCTTCCATCCCTCTACCACTTCTACCTGCTTAAGGACACTCCTGAAATGGCTTCTCTGACCCCAACCTTCTGCTTTTTCTTACATGTACAGACTGGTCCTTGGCTCCCCCAGGGGACTGAGAGTCCCCAGACTCAAAGAGCTGGCCCTGCACAAAGAGCTACACTGAACCACGTATGGGGTGGATAGTCCTGCTGAGCCCCCCGTAGCTGCAAGGGACCTCCAGGCTGATGGCTCCTATAAAGACCTGTGACTGAAGCCTCCGTTTCATGGCACTTTCTAGAGGGCTCTCGTTAAAAGATTACCTAGGCAGTTGATTGAGTGTAAAACATGCTGTACCTGCAATGTTCTCCTGCTTGGGGCAAATTCCTTTTGTAGGCGTGAGAAGACGGTCTTCTTCATCGGGTGTGACTTGGATCCCGATTTCCACTGGCTCTGACACTTTCCTGAGCTCGGCGCGTGAGGAGGGGGGAGGGCTGCTCTTATCCATGCTCTTTTCATAGCAGGCACCACCAGTGCCATTGCACTGTTTTCTCTTGTGCTCTATAAAAACCAAGATGTCTCCCAGCGGGAAGTTCATCTGACACTGTCCACAGGTTAACAAGTCGGGGTCTGTCCCGCCTGCGGCGATGCTGATGCCACCAGGCTCTGCTATTGCCAGGCTCTCATCCTCGTCGGCGAGTGCCGGTTCCACATGGTCAGCCTCTGCTTTACATGGACAAGGAGAAAGAGGGAGGAAAGGGACGAGGGGAGAAGAGAAAGAGATTGCTTTGAATGTTCACAGACTCTGAAGGATGCATCACAAGAGGCCCAGCCTCCCCCCCCACCCAAAAGAAGCCAAGTCTGATTAGATCTTTCTTTCATTTTTCAGCTTTTCCACTCTCCCAGAATGATTTCAATATATTTTGCAACCAAGCCTGCCTGAAACGAAATGGAAGGGCTGACCTGGCATAGCTTTCCTGACAGCTCCTTCCCACTGCTGCCAGCACTGCAAGGAGATCAGCAAAGAGCCATTTTGCAAATGTTCAAGCCCCGAGTCACTTTCTGAAACATTTTCTCTCTTTTTATCCCACCTTCTCATTCCCACTGCATCTCCCAGCCATCTGGCCAAGGCCCCATCCAGCAAATCTTATGCACCCAAACCTCTCCTTTGATTTCAGTGAGAGGGGGAAAGCAGGGAGGGAAGCTCTTGAATGCCCAGAACAAGCAGGATCAGGCTCCTTGTGGCACACAAAATTAGTACCACCACCTTGTCCCATTAGAAAGATACCAGCAACGTTAAATGACCTCCCATCAGCACAAGATACAGCAAACTATTTGCAAGCATAAGGCAAGCAGGATGTGGTCTCATAAGAAGCGGAGGGGTTTCAGAACTGTGCACTGTGGGAAAGAGAGTAAGGCACTTATTTCACATACTGGAATATTGGCTGAGCCCAACATCTTCCACTCATTTTCCTGATGCCAAATACCTGTGCAGTTGCTATATAGGTTAATAAAAGTTTTTGTATAAATCCTGCCCGTGGACCTGATGGACTTCATACCATTACCCCCTGAAAGACTCCAAAAGCATTTCTTAGTGACCTGAATCAGTTTCTAAGAAATAAGTAATTTCTTATTTCACAATTAATAAAACACAGCACATTTTTATGGGTATTTTGAAGATAATTCTTACATTATAAAATAATTGTGGATCGCAATCCATTTCTGGGGCAAAACTTGTTTTTTGTTTTATTTTCTCTTGTTCTGCTGTGTAACTGCCAAATCAGACAAACCTTGGTCTTTACTTGGGCAAAATTTCCACTGACTTTTGCCTAAGGCTGTTTTGCCTCTGCGAGGACTATAGGATTTGGGCTGAACAAAACAGAGGAACTAACAGTATGTAAATCAGTGAGAGACCTCTAATCGAATCAGGATGAAAGCAATACTAGGAGAAATGTTCTTTATTGGCCTGAGTGGCTTGCTTATGGTTTTCCTAGCGAAAGCAAGTTATACAAGTATCTCAGACAAGTAAGACTGAGATTAATGGATGTCCAGATCTGGATTCTCCTCCTGGCCGAAGTCAAAAGGAGTTTTGATCCATTCTTCAGAAAATTGAAAAAGAAAAAAAATCACACACACACACACACACACACACACACACACAAAAACACTTAGAAAAGGGACAAGAGGTAGAAGGTGAAATGTATTACCTGGCAATAAAAATTGTTGAGCCTCAAAAGAGACAGTTTAGAAAAAGAATCATCCTTGTTCTCTCCTTCCAGAATAAATAATTAATTTGTGTATCTACCAGCTGTATTACAAGTTGCATCGGAGCTCTCTAACAGCAAAACAGAGAGCAGCAGCACAGCAGCAGCAGGAAAAGGACTGAGACCCCAGAGAAGTGCCCGAGCACAAACTGTCCCGCTGGAGCAGACGATGGGCACAGGAAGGCTTCGGTTTCCTAACTCACCCCAAGGTTACCAAATACACAGCGTAATACTCATTCTGAAAACCAGTAATTACTTTTTTCCCCTTAATCTAAGTTTAAAAGGAGTTTGAAGACAATACTATGTAATTAATTCACCAATTTATATTATGAAAAGATGCCTCCTTGCCTCAGTGAAAATGTAACCATAACCCTGTGCTGAACAGGGATTGCCGGGAAGAGAGCGGATGTCTGTGAAGAGTGTGTCACAATGCAAAAGGTAATTATTTAGTGCTGCGGTTCCCTTTAATGATCTAACATTGAGCAATATTGTTTATATTGAAGAGAGCTTGCACCTTTAATTACCAATTACATATACATCATTTTAGAGCCAAAAGAAAAGGACTGCAAAAAAGGTCCCTTAGAAATGCGCGCACTATTTCTAAGAAGAATTCCTATTAAGGGGGAACAGAGTGTCAAAATATTAATAAAAAAAAAAAAAAACTACAGAGAGACACACACACGCACATACACACACGGGAGATGGGACAAAGAGCTGGAAAAGACAACATGAAAACAGGAACTGAACCAAGGGTCGTAAGAAAAAAGGTGGCAGAGGGCGAAAATGCTTGTTACGAGTTTCACGTAACATTCCTGTAAAGCTTTCAGATTAAAGCCTGTCTCTCAAATTACAAAGGCTGAATTTTGGCATATATATAACAAATAAAAAGAAAAGCACAGATCTCAACTTTATTATCTTTTTGATGTGAGGATTTTTTTTTTCCCTGTGATTTAAATTGTGCCTTTCAGAAAACGTAGCAAAACTGCTGCATTTGATAAGGGTCCTGACCATGCTGCATCTCTGGAAACATGAAGGAGGTTTTAGCAGCTAAACTGTTGAGAATTCTTTCCTTACAGCTCTACAGTTCATTTGAATATTAGTTAAATCCACATATGCCTATTCACTTACACTCTCTCACTCTCTCTTTCCAAGGACTCTGCAATGGCACTTTTTTAAAATAACATCTGGTATTCCTTCATATTTTGGCAGTCATCACATTACCGAAAATCAGCTTTTCGTTTTCTTGGTACACTGAGCCCTCGTGATCAGTAGTAATTGGGTTTCAAACAATCAAAAGATTTTTTTACTCAACTCGATTTCTGATTTTAGCTTAATAAATCATCAAGCATGAGACCAGTCATATACCCAACAATGTAGACGCTATATTACAATCCCTTATTCAGGGCATGGAAAATAGACATAAAAGATTGAAAAACAAAATACTGAATAGATCTTCAAATGCATTTTATCCATGTCAATTTGCATTTTTTTTAACTAGGAATAAAAAAAAAAAAGAAAGAAAGAAAGAAAGGGCTTCCTATCGACAACTCAATTAAGCCATTAAAAACCTACATTCAAGTAACATTACAGGAGAGATTTAAAACCCACAAAGGAAAAGAGAAAAAAGCCTGGAAGTCCAGCCCATAACGCATCGGGTCACGCCTGGTTAATACAACAGCCAAGATCTTATGCTGTTTAAGGAGTCCTTTAATACCAGTGGAACAATTTAGGCCAGTCTGAATCTAAAGTTCTGACTCCACTTGTGTCTGTGGGTTTCAAATGAGTCGCTTCACATTATTTGAATTTAACTCTGTGGTTTTATTTCTGTTTGTTGGTAGCTGGGTTTGGGGGGAGGAGGGTGTTTCCTCCTAAGTATTTATCTAATTTATTTTTTTTAAGAAGGAAAAATCAAGCCACACAAAAAAAGGAGAATGGAAAACGTCTCATCTGTCTTACGTGGGAAAAGGAAAATAATGCAAACAAGCTATTTCCAGCCAGGACTCATGCCCTGGTTCTTCCAGGTGTGTTGAGGTGTGCCCAGCATTTTCCCTGCACCCAGAGGCTCCTCCAAACAGCCCTGCATCACCTTCCAAGGCAGCACAGTGAGCTGGGGATGGGTGATCTATGGGGACATCAGTGACACTGCTGTCATTCGATGGCTTCATAAAATTAATGCAGCCGGACGATCTAAATCATTTGCTTTGCTTTGAAAGGCGTTACACTTGCTGGCTTGACTCTAAGCAGCATCTCAAAGCTCTCTGACTGCTTACAATGCCAAAAACAGTGGACAATTTTCTTAATTCCACAAGGGCACTGTCGCAAAACCACCAGCGCTCCTCTTTCAGCGTGGTGACATCATTACACCATATGCGCCCCATGCAAACAATATTGTTATGCCCAATATTAAAGCAAATGCACATGCTGACTACTTTCTGCCTGTCAAATGTCTCAAAATCATGCCCATTAATAGTGAAAAAGAGTGTTACTCAAAATCATCTCAAAGGCCTCAAAGGACAAGATCGTAGTTGCTGTTCACAGGCTTTGGATGAGGCCGGGTCCAGATACTGGTGATTTATTTTCTTGTGTTTCTATTGCACTGCAGAACGAAAGGTGCAAGGGAATAAAAAGTTGTCCACCTATTTTCTTTTTTATATTTCCCCTCCCGCAGTATCAAAGGGAGGCAGAGAAAGGGGGAAGAGGGAGCACTTTGGTGCTGGACTGAAGCGTTGCGTGTTGAACTTCCTCGGCTCCTTCTGTTTCTGCAGCTGGGTCACAATTGAGATCGGGGCGTTCAGGGAAGCGCTGCCGGCGCCCATGCCGCAGCGGTGCTGGCGGGTGCCCTGTCTGCCCTGCCACTACCCCAGCCCGCGCCGAGCCTGGGGTACCCCCTCGGGATAAGCTGGGGCTGCCTGGCTCCTCACGCCCAGGCAGGGGAAGCCGCTCGCATGCGTGCCCTGGCATGAGGGGCCTGGTCCCGCTCCCTGCCCGCAGCCACCGCTGGCTTGAAAGCACATCCAGGAGCTCAGCCTAGTTCAAGAGCGAGCACAAATAAGTGACTCGCTCATCAGGGTGTTGCCCAAAGCAGGCCTGAAAACGATGTCCCTTCCATCAACACCCACATGTCACATTTACTGTAACATCAACACGCTTAGCGGAAATAGCTCGGATCACGCGCTCTCGAGCTGGGTTATCGCAGAGATCGGTGTCAGGATCCTTGCTGCACAAAGACTAACGCTGCTCAAAGCAGGCAATGCAGCTCCTCGCCATCGAAGTTTACCAATAACCTGCTTCCAGATCCCCCCGTGGCTGCAAGGTGCAGGGTTTAGTTTATGCCCGCTTGTTGCATCAGCATCACTTTCAGCGGTACTAAGCACCGCTTATCTGCCATCAATTTTTAATTGTTCTGAGGACTGAAAAACAATTTTTTGTATCATCTTAAAAAAAAAACAAAAAAGAAAGAAAGAAAGAAAAACAGTGCGAGGCTCAGTTGGCCAAAAGAGGCAACCTGATGGGGAAGCCCCAGAAACACACGGGCCGGCAGCTCCACGCTACTTTTCAAGCTACTCTCAGGCGCATGCAAAGTGCCCAAAAGGCGGCTCGAGGAGCGGCGAGTCTCCGCCGTGCCGCGCCGCGCCGNGGCCGGGGACACCTGCCCGCTGCCCCCGGGACGGGGCCGCAGCCCCGCCGCCCCCGGGCGTTACTGAGCTCCCAGCGGCACGGGCAGCGGGCGGGGCGGGGGAGACGAGGC
>VXAL01016069.1:53292-65566 GCA_013399475.1 Chauna torquata | reverse complement strand
AAAGGAAATTAAGTTCATTAAACAGGACTTTCCTCTCATGAACCCATGTTGGCTGTGACCAATGACTGCGTTGTCTTTCAGTTGTTTTTCAAGATCTTCCAGAATAATCTTCTCCATAATTTTACCAGGCACTGAAGTGAGACTGACAGGCCTGTAATTACCAGAGTCTTCTTTCTTGCCCTTGTTGAAAACTGGGATAACATTGCCAGCTTCCAGACAACTGGGACCTCTCCAGATTCCCAAGACCATTGAAAAATAATAGAGAGGTCTCAAAATGACATCAGCCAGCTCTCTGAGTACCCTGGGATGAATACCATAGGACCCCATAGACTTAGGTGCATCCAACTGGAGCAGCAAATCCTGCACAAGTCTGGAGACGGATAGGAGTTTATCGTTCCTGCAGTCACAGTCCTCCAACTGAGGGCTCCAGGGCTCCGAGGGCCCATCATTGGTGTTGAAGACAGAGGCAAAGAAGACATTAAACATCTCTGCTTTGTCTACAGACCTGTTTGTGAGGTAACCATCCTCATGAAGTAACAGACTAGTGTTATCTCTGGTCCTCCTTTTGCTGTTAACATATTTAATAAAGCCCTTTTTCTTGTCCCGTCCCCCCCTACCCACCCAATACTGGCCAGCTTCTACTCTAATTGAGCTTTGGCTGCATTAATTTTCTCCCTACAATTGTGAACAGCATCTCCGTAGCACTCCCATGTCACTCAACCTCGCTTCCAGTGGCCATACACTTTATTTTTCTGCTTAAGGTCTAGAAGAAGATCCCTGCTCAGCAAAGCCAGCCTTCTGCCCCACCTGCTTGACTTCAGACATTTTAGAATTGCAAGCTACTGTGCTCTCGAGAGGTGGCACTTAAAAAGCAACCAGCACAGATGGAACCCAAAACCTTCAAAAGCAATTTCCCAAGGGACCTTACTAACTAGTTGCCTGAGCAGCCTGAAGTCTGCTCTCCTCATATCCAGGGTTGAAGTTTTGGTGGCAGTTTTCTTCCTATCGCCAAAGATTTTAAACTTGACTACTTCATGGTCACTCTGGCCAAGACGGCCACCAATCACCACTTCACCCACAAGACTCTCTCTGTTTACAATCAACAAATCTGTGAGGGCACCTTTCCTAGTCAGCTCCCTTAGTACCTGTACCAAGAAATTATCATCAAGGTGTGTTAGTAATTTTCTGGACCTGTTTGTATCACCTATGTGGTATTCCCAGTTAACGTGTAGCAAATTGAAGTCCCCCATAAGGACAAGGGCAGCTGATCCAGAGATATCTCTTATTTCCTTAAAGAATAATTCATCAGTGTTGTCATCCTGGCTGGGTGGCCTATAATAGAATCCCACAAAGATGGAATGCCAGTGATGTTGTAGCTCTGGGACTGAGCCAAGGCTTCTAGCTCCTCTTGCTTGTTACACATGTTGTGTGTAGAAACATTTCAAATGTGCTTCAGTGTGCCCAGCATCTCACTGAGCAGACTGAAGCATCTCACTAGCATTCAGTCCCTTTTGGCATGCTGTCCCATGGCCTATCACTGGCAAGCCTGGTGGTAAGCTTGTTAGTCCAAATAATGAGAAACTCCCAAGTACAGTCAGTTCCGTGTCAGTGGCAGGAACAGGGTACAAACCGCCCAATGGTTAAGGCGTTTCCTGGGGACATATAAGTGTAGAGTTTGAGGCCCTTCCAGCCTAAAAAATGGCACTGAATTTCATTTCCCACACACTACAAATTACTGTTCAAACCATGACGCTCTTCTACAGGAAGATACAGTCTGCTCTGATTTTGGAAAAGCAGGAGACATTTGCCTTCAGGAGAACAATCCTGTGCCAGCTTTGCTTCAGTTTTAGATATCAGTGTTGAACTGTGTCAGTTATATGCCTTTGGGAGAGGAATATTGGTTTAAAATAACCTCTATCATCAGTGTTTTCTATTGCTTGCGTGCTCCAGGTTGGTCTCTCCTCAAGGCCTGACAGTTTGGGTTGTCATTTTGAGGTCCCCAAATCTCCCCTCACACAGACCCAGTCTGACTGTCAGGATGCTCTCCAGGAACGTCCAGAGGCTATATTGCCACCTTGGCTATGTAGCTCCTAACTTCCATGATCTTTATTTCTTTATTGTATCTAGCCTTAAGATACAGTTAGTTAGGATGTGCTGAGCTAGTCTATCATCTGAGATGTCTGAAGTAGTACAAACCTCTGTATGGATAACGAGTGAAAGCAGAATTTTATACCACAGATTGTCTTCACTTAAATAGCCAGCAGAGATGAGAACCCTATTCCCACCCTCCACCCCTCCCTTGAAGACATTTTTGTCTTTTAGTTTGTCCCTGTTCTTAAAAGTAAAGGTATTCAAAAATAATATTCTCTCACTGCTGCAACAACAAGAGTGTAACTGACTGCTTCTCATTTGGTATTGCCCCCACTGTGAAATATGTACAGCCAACGATCCCCGGTAGAGCTTGCTGATTATTCTAGCTAGTTTTAACATAAAGACTATTGTGCTAAAGAGTAGGAATGATATGACATTTGAAAAGCCTCTTGAGAAAAAACAGTGAAGTGGATAGCACTGAAAAATCATTCTGAACCTGAGATAATTTGAGCAGCTCTGCACCAGTGTTGTTCCACTGCTATCAGTGACAGGCGCTTCAGACAGCACGTTTGCTAAGTATCCAAATATATCAACGGTTGTCTCTCTCTTGAGAGGTAGTCTTATCTCTGCTAAGGATGACCCATGGAAAGGTTATTCAGAGGCAATCATCAAGAATTATATCCTGCTAGCCACCTTCACAACTCTGGTGAGTGAGAATGTCAGGGAGGATTAAGAGATCTGGATGGGCTAAAAAAGCAGTGGACAGATCCCTTCTTGGCAGTCTCTGCCCCAGTGCTGGCACCTGCATTATCCTGTCATTGTCCTTGTCTTAATGATAAAGGGAACAGAGTTGTGTGCTGTGAGCGGTTTGAAGCATCACTAGCCAACATCTTCCATGGAGGTGAGACTAAAGAAACTTGGGCTGCAGCATCAGCTTCCTGCAAGAGTTTGTGCAAAGGCCACTTCCCTGCATCACGTACTTCTTCCCTTTCTCTTTCCTGAACAGATTATTTGGGAAACAGAAGTGTCTCATATATATAGTCTGCTTTCCCCTGAAGCTCTAATAAACAGCATATACACCTCCAAGAATGCAGGGACCAGGGGATTTCTTCTCTCCCAGAGCAGAGAGATTTTTATATGTTTATTTTTCAACAAGAGCAGTTTTGAATGTTGACAGAAAGAGTACAAAATAGCACTGCATAACTCTCACCTTTCGGGTTTCCGATAGATACAGGGTGATTTTTCTTCTCCAGCTGTGAAGGCAGGAATTAGGTAGTCAGATGGAGGGATGGAATTTAGGTTTTCAGAGATGTTCAGGATACTTTAGATAACATAGAAACTAGACCATGAAGCCAATGAAATGAAGTAGCTAAGGTATAAGCCCATGACATAATGTGCCAGTTCTGCTGTTCCTGTAACAATGGGTAGCAAGGAGGCAACAAAATGCAGCTAAGGGACAGTAACTTCTTAAGCCGCCTCTACTACCCATTCAGGGAATATGTGATCATAAGTGTTTAAATAGCGTTTAACTTGCCAGCCCTCTTGAGTATCAGTTCAAAAACATGGCAGTAGAGGTATTACTTGTTGCTGTGGTCATTAACTCCAGAAAAGAGAGGAAGAGATGCATTGAGATTTCAACCAATGTTGTCTGTGTGAAAGCCAGTGACTTTAAATAAATAAAGGAAAATAATTGTAGCAATTGGAGTGAAGTTTCTGACTACTTTACTATTAAGGATTCATTCACAAAGCTTCATTTTTTGCAGTCATGGGGTCATATCGCTAGACTTACTCTTTAACACTCATTGTTCTCTCTGCCCTACCCTCTCTTTGTGCTGGTCTGCATTGTGATCAGGATCTAAAGCACACCTAGCCAAGTAACTTGGCAAATAAATAAGGTGATTTTTAACTTGAAGCAATCTTCCTACCAGGTACACACTTCCTTCATTGGTATGTACACATCCACATGCATATATTGGAAGAACTGAGATGCCAGTAAATAGCTGAAATTGGAGAGGGGAGAGGTATATAGAAGAGATTTGAGCTGCCAAAACCAATGATCCTCTAACTATGTCTTTAGGTTCATAACAATAAATGCCATTCTTAAAATATATATATATAAGTAGCCACAATATTGGACTTGACAACCTCTAGCATTAGCAAATGTCACAGGTTAGTTGGTGGCTGTGTAGACATTTTTCTGTCTTGTATTATTTGTTTGATATATCAAAGTATCTTATTCTTATGCCTACAGTCAGTTTCACAAGCTGGTCCACTAAGAAAAAATATGATGTCCCTTACTGATTCAAGTGCCACCTTAATTTCTGTCTGTACAGTGGTTTAAATGTAAGCAAAAACTTTACAGGTATTTACATTAGTGTTTACAAAATGTGAAAAACAAACAAATTCCTACCGGTAGGGGCATTATATACCTATAAGCTCCCTATAAGTATATAATGAGAAGGAAGAGTTGTTCCCTGATGCACTGATGCTGGCTTCAGTGAGACTTAATGAGACATACACCTGCCAAACATTGATGTGCAAGTTAAAGAAAATTAGGACTGTGTTTAAGTTTTTTTTTTTTTTTTTTCATGAAAATGTTCAGACCTTCTTGCTCATTGTTCATGTAAAAATGTGTGCAGAAAAAAAGAAGGTGGAGGAGAATGTTTACAGAGTTATTTGATCCGGATCTGTTGCAGTGTTGAGGAACAGGACATGTTTTTTCCTCTGCAAATTGGCATCTCAGACTCTCCTTCAAACAAAACAACTTTACATTCATCATCCTAGCATTCAGTGGAAAAGAGTTTCATGCTCAGCCAGATGAATTTCCGTCAGAGCTCTTCATTACTATTTGCTTCTTCTGATCATCAGTCAGTCTTTATTATTAAATAAGGTAATAGATGTTATCACTGGGGTTCTGGGTATCAAAATCAGCAGAGCTGTAGTAATAATTAAGGAGAACAATACCATTGATGCATATATAGTTCTTTTTCTCAAAACCCACAACTTCTATGCACATCTTCAGTTGTAGTATGCCAGTTTATTATCCTTTTTCATTATGGAGCATTGAGTCCAGGGACCAAGGAAAAAATGCTTTCTCAATAGCACATGAACAATTTGACATTAGGGTTTTATTCTGCCAGACAAGCTAATGGGTCATATAAGTGTCAGAGACATTAGCATTTACAATTATCCCTAACAGCTTGCTTAACACAGCACATTTTCAAAAGACATGCTTTTCCACTTCACGGGGAGCCTGCCAATGCATGCCAATCTGCAGACACTTCAAGTGCAAGCAAAAGTTATCGTCCAATTAAGCAAAGGTAAAATAGTCATGATGATCCTGCTAAACTGCTTGATTCAGTTGCATAAACTTAGGTCTCTAGAGTCATTTTAAATGCCTTATTGCACCATGCTTGCTCTCTTGCTGCAGGTTTTCTGCAAGTCATGTGTCATATCTGCCAGTTCCTGCAGATGTCTCAGATACTCAGTGCAGCAGCTGACTCAAACTCTAATGGCTGTTAAAATATAGCTTAACGTTATTTGCCTTATAACCTGTTTTTAAAGCTGTGGGGAAGATTCATGGTCTAATAAATTGGTGATAGTGTTAATATTAGTATTCAGAGGTCAGAGGTGGAGGACTGAGTGTCAGGGCCCTGAGTGGACCAGCAGACTCTAATTTCCCTGGCCATCCTGCAAACATCTAATATTAGTATTCAGAGGTCAGAGGTGGAGGACTGAGTGTCAGGGCCCTGAGTGGACCAGCAGACTCTAATTTCCCTGGCCATCCTGCAAACATCTTATTCTCCACAAACTCTTCCTCATCCCCTTCAGCCTGGGAATTTATCTGCTTGTGTTCAGGGTCTGCCTTCATATGACACAGCTGCTTAACCCGGGAACAAACTCTGGTGAAAACAACTAAGCTGTGACAAAGCCCTATGGGAAGCCTTGTGTGGGGGCTTCACCCACACTCACACCTTCTGCCCTGTTCAGAAGCTGCAATTGAGAGGCAGTCCTTGCCCTTGGTCTTTACCTGAGCTACATTGCAGGAATGCCTGTGCCAGACCTTGTAACTTGCAGATCCTCACTTGCTGGCTTGAACTCAGACCTGACCCATTACTAGGACTAATTTGGTGACTATAGCTCTGTGCTGCCCCTGGTTACTGTCACTAGACCTCCTCTGCTCTTCTGGACCGCACCCCATGTCTGCAAGAACAATGCCCTACCTGTCTGGCTGTCACCTCTGGCTCATGGCTCCCCATCCCTTGCAGAGCAGCCCACTCTCACTTCTCACTGACACTGAGGATAAAGGATTTATCCACTGAAGCCTCTGGAAACCATCTAATGTGTGTCCCTACCTCCTACTGCAGATTGCAGCAATGCATTTGCAGAAGAGGGTCATGAAAGTGAATATATATGTAGTTAGGAAACACAATTATTTGGGATCCTGCCATGTCTGTGCACTTTTCCTCATTTTCCATTTGTTATGTAGTGAGCATAAGCACATCAGTAGGATTCAGATTAATTTCTTAAAATCTCAAGCAGTGATCTTGTGATAATTCTTCTGCAACTGAATGGACTTATTGCGTTAGCTAATGTTCTGCCATTCCTCCACACATTTACAGAAAGGACAAAATATCACAAAAGCTAAACCTAATCCTGGAAAAAAAAGTTGGACCACTTCCAATGCCTGACAGTGGTCATGAAAAGACACATAGTGAAGCTTAGAAAGGAGAACGGTAGACTGTGGCCTCTGAAAATGCACTTTGACTACCTTTTATTTTACAAAAATTTGCCTTAGTGAAATGACCATTTGACAGAACAATTTTAACGTATGATTTAAATATAGAAAGGCAGTTCAATGCTTACAGCAGATTGCATTACTTTCCCTGTCCAAAGGTGTTAGACAATTGTACCTGCCTCCTGACAGCTCTAGAGGCAAAGGAAAGCAGTAATTTCATTTAGAGCAATGACAAGAGAAACAGCCAGAATTGGGGTAGGTCTTTTCCCTAGTAATTCTGCAGCAAAATGGCAGCTATTTGTACATTTACAGATCAGATTGAATGCCCATTACACATATTGCCAGTGCTCATGCCACATTTCAGCAAGGTGAAAATCCACCCCCAGTAAATGCAGATGTCATTCCTGTATCTTTCATTTGTTCTATTATTATGCTCTGGGAGTGACTGAGCTGTTCATTTCAGGGGCATAAATGGAAGGAAAGAGATGGAAGAAAGGGATTGAATGTTTATTTTATTGGCAGATGATTATCACCCTTCATTGACAAATGATTTCTACTTAGGTCACTGAGGTGCACACTCTCAGACAATCTCTAATCTCTGAGAAACCACAAACAAAAAGAAATGCAGGGAACGAGGATCCCAGAATAATATGGGAGCTGTCAACTATCAAAACAACCTACTGTACTTCTCAGATGAGACAACATAGATCTGTGAAGGTACACATGCACTTGACACTCATGTGGGAGAGTCAAACGGAGAGATTTCTCTGCTCACCCTCTGTTCATTCTTATTTCAAACACAGGACTCAGTGGAGTGACGCTCACCTAGAGCAGACAGATTTTGACTTCATGGGTATTTATCTCAGCTTTTTACTTGCTGGATTGGCTAAGTTAAATATTCCAAAAGAACACAATGGAATAGCCATGCTTGTGTGTTTTCTGCTTTATTTTTCACTCTTAATGAACTTCTCTATGACCATAACAAGACTTTTATAAACAGTATTGACGTACAAGGTAATCTATGAACACCTAGTTATTTGGTGGGCTGTGGAGAAAAAAGTTCTGTGCTCAGCATCAGTTGCTAGGCTGAAGAAAAAACATGACTTTATTTTCTACTACCTTGCACTTATAAGCAACATGCTTTTAAAGCCACATTTGCATTGCATAGTAATACACAGTCAGTACAAGGAATGACTTCTGTCAACACTAGGTTTTCTATTTATGTGTGCCGGGCTGAATTGAATGCTCCAAGCCTCATGCTAGAAGGTGTGTTTGTTGGGGCAGACCTAGGGTTAAATTACACGGTATTTAATCTAGGGTATAGTCATGCTGTGTGCACCTGGCACAGTCACACTAGGTAAGATTGAGATGTACAGATCAGTTGATCGAAGTCTTGGCCAGTTGTCTGGAAGGGATTTTTCCAGGAGATTATTTCCAACATGGCATATGCTAAATGGCTAAAAGTAGTAAAAGGTCAGCAAGCTCATCCTAAAAATAGAGACAGCCAAACTGTTCAGAGAGACAGTGAGGAAACTTCAGTGAATTCCTTGGTATTTATAAGGCCAAGGCCATGTGCATCAAGAGACATTCCTTTGCAATACCCAAGAGCTAACTGGCTCCAGGAGAAGAGAGCTGCATTAACCGCCACCTGTTCTGAAATGTCAGTGGGCACTGCCACAGCAGTGGAGAGATGTATATGTAACAGGGTAATTTCTCAGCAAGTAAGTTCAACAAAATATCGTCCTTCCAGCTCAGGATCAAAAGGAGGAGACCTTATGATGCACTGGTGTTCATCTGAAGTCAGTACTACTTATCATCAGGATTAGAGCTGCTGCTGAGACATACTCTTGGGAAAGAGATGCCGTGAGGAACAAGTGCAGATTCCTCTGAGTTTGGAGAGTTTAACCCAATGATCTTATTGTTATTCTTCCTTCCAGAGTGCAGTCTGCTGTCACTTGCAAAGCCAGTGCCTTACATTCTCGTGCTGGTTTTCATTGGGGAATCTTGAAGCATTTTACAAGCATTAGTGGATTAAATTTCACTCCACCCAAAGCAAGGATAGTAAGTGGTATTAATTGCACTGATATTTGATTGCTATATCTTCATGATAGGAATGATGTCACCTTAGTTTGCTTAAAGCCCTAAGCACATTTACAAAGCTGTGTTTCTACAAATGGGGGAAACAGAAAGCTATCTTTGCCCTGAACTACTCCTTAAACCACTGGTAAAATTGGGAACAGAATGCAACCTGACATGCTCTACCAAGCTCTAAACTCCAGCCCAGTCCCTCCCTCTTCCTGTAAGTGACCATTTGACACAGAGCAAGTACACTTTCTGTGCAATCTGAGAACACCTTTGCAATTTACTAAAATAAAGCAGAAGAAAAAAATATATATATATGTACATATATATATATCTGCACTTAGTCACCTGTCTTAGGTCTGCTGTTTGGCACATTTCTGGAGCTGGGACTCAGAGCTAAGACTGATTTCTGCTTTTGGACTGCACAATTTCTCTCTGAAAGACGTTGAAATCACTTTTTCACTGGAGACTCAACTATAGAAGTATAGATGGCAACTTTGATGTTACAAAGCAACTCGTAAGCATGCTTCAGAAATATATACAGCACTATATTTTTTTATAAGCAAATGGTTTTCATGAGATCTTGGGTTTCACTGGAGTATCTTTTCTTACTCCTGTTTCAAAGTCTTCTCACCATTTTGCCTTTAATTTTTTACTTTCTCTGCAGCTACTTATTTCTGTTATGTTACAATGTTGTAAAACACAACAATTTTCATTACCTATCCTCTCAAGTCTTTTAATCTCCCATTCTGTAGTCTGAGCATTCAGTAAAATTGTTAATTCAATCTCCTGGGGAATCTGGTTATTGCTGAGTTGTGTTTTGGATTTCTTTCCTTCTTTCTGTCCTTGAGTAACTAGAACATGATTTAACAAGATTAAAATCAATGGATGCCTGTTTAGGGACCAGTGCTTATTAGATTGTGTGGCACCTGTATTTCAGCTGGAAGTTTTGTGAGTTTATGAACCACCAGTAAACCTAGAATCTATGAAAGTTTTGTATTCTTTTCCTTACTCCTTTTTACTCTTTCTGCTTGCTGCTGAAATCTAGTTCTCAACTCAGAGAAGGGGGAAGCATGTGAGAATGAATGTCAGTCCGACAAGAATTATATCACTCTATGCTAACAGAAACCTCTGTGGTCTGCACTGGTATCTCTACAGTCTTGACCAATATATCAGATACTGTATAGCTGGAAAGAACTGAATCCTCCAGGAGTCATGGAGACTTTTGTAAACTTTCTGACAGCATCAAAGATTACCTCCTTGATTTACAATGCCCCTCAGCCCTCGTCTCTCTCTTCTCCCCCACTACATTCCCAAATCCCTCTTCTAAGAAGTCAGCCTAGGGCAGTTGTGTCTACTCTGTCAGTTAAGGTGAGGGCCTACTGTGGCTTGCTTCCAACTACATTGTTCATACACCAGATGTGCTCATATATCCCATTCCAGACCAGCACCAGAGAAGAAGGTCAAAGCCCAGCCCAGCAGCTCAGTGCAAGTCCAGGCTCCTCTTCCTGACTTCTAAGCAGTGTAAGCACAGGTAGGGCAGCGAGCTGGAGGTTGTCCCAAATGCAACTTTTGAAAGAATCATGTTCTTTCCAAGCACAGGTCATTTGGGATCTGCACTGCAGTTGGTACATCAGCCAATAATGTAAAGAGCAAACAAGACTTAGAGGAGCTGAACTCTGTGCTTAGGTCTGTGTTCACACAATATTCTGGCTGCTATACCCTGTGATACCAGCCTTCTACCTGCTTCCAGATGACCTTTGATGTCTACGTTTTCTCCTGAGTGGCCTTTCAAGGCTGAGAGGAGCTGTGTGCAGTGCCAGTCCTTTTCTTTCTTTTTCTGTAAAAGTTACAAAACACAGAAGAGCAGCTGGATCACTGGCATGATGAGGTTGCTGGCTATCTTACCATTTCATTGTTTCCTGATATGACTTCATCTGGCAATACGCCTTGTCTCACCTGCTTTCTCAATAAAATATGATTTGCACAGCACCTCTCCTGTGGTTTTCCTGATTCTAGCTTTAATTCCTAAGAATTACAGTAGTAGTAATAATGTAAATCTGTTTTCTAAAGACCTGCTGGGTTTCTGTATTGTCTCTTCACTAATCGTTCAAAGAATTTGATATAGCTGGGCTGTCAATGGAACCATGTGTTTATGTCTGTGTGTGTGTGTGTGTGTTCACTCCATCTTGTAAACAAGGAGTTATTGGAGCTTCTTCACACAATCACACTGTCTGAGGTGGGAAGGGACCTCTGGAGATCAACTAGTCCAACACCCTGCTCTAAGCAGGGTCAACTACAGCAGGTTGTTCAGGGCCACATCCAGTTAAGTTCTGGATAACTCCAAGGATGGATATTCAAAAGTCTCTCTGCATAACCTGTTCTGGTGCTCAGTCATCTGCACAGTTAAAAAACAAACAAACAAAATTACTCTCTTTAAATGGAATTTTCTGTGTTTCAGTTTGCGCCCATTACCTCTTGTCCAGTCATGAAGAGGGGAGGGGAGTGGAGGGGAGATCTTTGGTCAATGTTTTAATCACATCTGGAGCATAAACTGCCAAGTTAATACATGTTACACTAATGATCAGAGTAGCTTTTTAGATCATCCAGTAGTGGAAGGTAAATTTGTTGATATCTCATGTTCAGGCTGTCTGTTAAGTATATTTTCCATTTTTACTTCATCTCCTCTAACAAACTATATCTTATCAAAGAAATATTCATATTTTCCTGCTCATGTAGTTTGTGATAGTGACCAAGATGTAGTTATTAGGCAATGGATTCATTGATTATAAAGATTCTTTTAAATTCTCTCTATTACTGTGGTAGGCAGGATACTTAGGATTTTAGAACTGCTCTGCTATTTTGCTCTCAGGTAATTCTGGTTTTACGTTCTTTCATTTCCATTTAAAATAGCCTCTTCCAGAGCTCTTTCACTAAAAGGCCTGAGGGTTTTCTTCATTCCCATCAAATTACATTTATTTAAACTTCGAGCATAAAAAAATACAAGCATAAATAGGGACAAAGCTGTCAGCTTGACTCATCATTTACAGTTAACAGGATTAACTGGGTACAGCAACCAATGTGAAAAACATCTCAGAGTACTGCCACATGATGAATGGACATATTTTAGTATTGACTACCTTCTCCATCTTCCCCCCACTCTCTCTCTTTAAATATACATATTATTTTTACTGGTTAATGAAGTAATGTAATGCTTCTTAAGAAGTGTCTCAGGCTAGGCACAGAGTATGTTGTTGCTTACATGTTTCGATGATAATATGGTGAAAAATTCCCGTATAGAAAAGGAAAAATCCAGCCCTGACTGCACTCTGCTCAGAAGGAAAAAAAAAAAAAAAAAAAAAA
>VXAL01016069.1:26450-52250 GCA_013399475.1 Chauna torquata | reverse complement strand
AAAAAAAAAAAAAAAAGCTTTTCTTTTAATTAAGAAATCACAACTAGCCTGAGTGCTTAGCCATATTTAATCACTTTGTTCCCTATTAGGACAGCAAATGACAGAGTATTCCTCACCAGATGGAGTGATTATGATGATATTCCTTCAAGTTCTCCTGACTTTGCCTCAATTTCCCCTTTGAAGAGCTAATGCTTTTTCTTGACTTGGGATATTGAAACTAGAAATTTCTCTACAGACCGAAGCAGTGATATATACTTTTGCCATTAGTTGACTTATTACAACTAGGAGCGCAGATGTTTTCAATTCAGTACCTAGGCAGTAAGTAGGGATGAACCCATTACCTGAAAAGAAAAGAATGCAGAATGTCTGGAAACCATAAAATGAGCTCTTCAATATCATAAAACAGAGCTTGTCAAATGGAAGCCTTTCATGAGAATATTTTAGTTTCAGTGCCTGAATATGAAATTACTGGATGAACGAAAATGCCAAAGGTAAAGCATGTATGGGAGTCCCATGGTCTTACAGGCTTTGGTGTGAAATCCCTCCCTTCCTGATTCAGATTGATGAATTCACAATCAATGGTTGTACTGTTGTTTGGAGGGACCTTAACAGGCTGGAGAAGTGGGCTGACAGGAACATCATGAAATTCAACAAATGGAAAAGCCAAGTCCTGCACCAGTGGAGGAAAAAAACCAGGCACTAGTACATGCTGGGGGCTGACGAGCTGGAAAGCAGCTTTGCAGAAAAGGTCTTGGAGGTTCTGGTGTAAAACAAGTTGCACATGAACCATCATTGTGCCTGTTGTAGTTTAGCCTGGCAGGTAGCTAAGCACCACACAGCTGTTTGCTCACTCCCTGCTCCAGTGGGATGGGGGAAGAATCAGGAAAAAAAAAAAAGAAAAAAGAAAAAAAAAGAGTAAAACTCATGAGCTGAGATAAGGACAGTTTAATTGGAAAGAAAAGAGGAAAATAATAATAATAAAAATAACAAATTAAAAAAAAAAGGCAAGAATACACAAAATAAGTGATACACAATGCAATTTTTCACCACCAGCTGACTGATGTGCAGCCAGTCCCCGAGCCACTTTAGCCCTTCCCCTGGCCCACTGCCCCCAGTTTTATTGTTGAGCATGATGCCATGTGGTATGGAATACCCCCTTGGTCAGTTTGGGTCAGCTGTCCTGGTTGTGTCCCCTCCCAGAATCTAGTACACCCCCAGCCTCCTCGCTGGCAGGGCAGTGTGAGAAGCTGGAAAGTCCTTGGCTCTGCGTAAACACTGCTCTGCAACAAATAAAACATCTGTGTTATCTGCATTATTTTCACCTGAAAACAAAACCAGCACCATACCAGCTACAGTGAAGAAAATTAACTATCCCAACTGAAACCCAGACAGTGCCCTTGCAGGAAAGGTGCCCAACAACTTCCTAGGCTGCATTAGGAAAAGCATTGCCAGCAGGTCAAGGGAGGTAATCCTTCCCATCTACTCAGCACTGGTGAGGCATACCTGGAGTACTATGTCTAGTTCTGGGCTCCCCAGTACAAGAGACACATGCACATGCTGGAGGGAGGCCAGCGAAGGGCCACCAAGATGATGAAGGGACTGAAACATCTCTTCTATGAGGAGAGGCTGAGAGATTTGGGAATGTTCAGCCTGGAGAAGAGAAGACTCAAGAAGAGGCATCTTAATAATGTGTATCAATACCTGAAGGGAGGGTGCAAAGAGGATGAAGCCAGGCTCTTTTCAGTGGTTCCACAAACTGGAAGACAAAAGATTCTGTCCAAACATCAGGAAGAACTTCTTTATTGTGCAGGTGACTGAGCACTGGCACAGGTTGCTTAGAGAGGTTGTGGAGTCTCCCTCCTTGGAGATCTTCAAAAGCTGTCTGGACATAGTCCTGGGCAATCTGCTTTTGGTGACCCTAATCCGAGCAGAGGGGTTGGACTAGATGATCTCCAGAGGTCCCTCCCGACATTGGTGATTCTATGATTCAGCTTGCTAAGGAAATAGTATACCTTCTGTATGTCATTATGTACATTCAGCTCATATTTTGTTACACACAAAAATGTTTTCACACCCTGTGTTTTTTCCTGGAAAGTACTAACCTGAAGAAAAGGCTGTTTCCTTTCTGTTCACTCTGACAGTCTTACAGAGTGTCCCTGAACCCTGATTGTGCCATCTCGCTTACTGCATTCCGCAATGACTTCCTGCTTTAACATTAGGAAAGCCTTCTACTCTTGCAAAGATAGGACCCTTTTCAAAAGGGAGTATCTTGTCAGAAGAGATCGTGCAAAACAGTTAAAAAATGGCATGTTCAAGAAAGTAGAAAATTTAAAGTAAACAGTTATAGATCTTAAAAGAAAATTTGGCTGTGTTGGGGAGGTAGAAAAGGTGTCTGCATCTACAGAAATCATCTAGACTTTTGGACATCACTAAACTTCTGGAACTCTTTGGATTTGCTCATCAATTACAATCACCTAAAACAGGCAAAGGCAAGTGCTTCTCTGAATTCAAGAGATTATATTAATATTAACATCCTAACACTAATGATGTTCTATATTAAGTAATAAATTTAATCCCAATACTTAATGATGTTTTATATGAAGTGATAAATTTAAAGAAGGAAGTGTTAATAGACATTGCAAATTCTTCAAGGGCATTTTATTGGATGTGCAAGAAGCCATGATTTCATAAATATAGAGAATCTTTCATTGCACAAAAAAAAAAGTCTTGATTAAAAGAAGAGGTGAAAATTACTATTCTAGTTTAATATGCAGTATGATATGGAAAAACAATCACTTGAATATAATGAATTGAAACAGGAAATTTATTGCAGCCAGCTGATAAGGAAAACAAAAAAAATCACTGAAGTTTAAATGGCCCAGTAAAAACCATGGGTCATGGCCAAGTAAGTAGGCATGTTTCAATAAAGGCGAGCCCCTAAGTAATGCATACATTCACTTTTAAATGTGAATCAAAATGTAAGAAATAAGGATGGACAACAAGGAAAAATGCTGAGTACTTTTTTTTTTGCTTTGTGTGATGCTGTGAATGAAACAGAAAACATCATTTCTATCAAAGCTGGTTATAATCAAGATTTGCTAAAATTGAACATTTTGAAATCTAGAAATTTATATCCTTTAAGATCTGTTTGAGGAGCTTCCTGAACAGGAAACAGTATTAAAAACAAAACAAAACAAACAACAACAACAAAAAAAAAACAATGGAGCCAAAAGACTTCTTGATTGAAAAGACCTCCAGTCTACTATATATTTTCAAGTAGGACAGACAGATCTCTCAAAAAATAAAGACTGCTTTACCTGACATCAATTCCAGAGAAAAGAGAGCAATGATAAAATGGTAACCCAAGATCCAAAGAAGAAATAAAGATGAATAATGGCTATTCACCCGGCTCATGTAGTAAACCTGTTATCTTTCTGATGATACAAATGCTAAAAATAATTTCTATGATAAGCCAAGCACAGTGAGACTGTTTTATTAGCTAAGAGTAAGAAAATTGATTTTGTTTAATCTTTCAAAAGAAAACAAACAAACAAAAAAAAGAGAGTATTCTGTTTTAAAATATATCTGGGGCTAAATATCAAGATGACAGAAATACGTAAGGTAAAGGGCAACAGTGGTACAAGAAAGAGCTGTTAAAATTAATAAACTCTGGCTAGAACTTAGAAGAATGCATTTAATCATAACAATAATGAAGTTGTGATATACCAGACTAATTGTAGTTATCAAGCAAATGCATCTGCTTTTCTACAGAGTTGTCTATAATATGTATTTCATAATATTATAGCTTGTAACAATATAAAATTGTATTCAATTACATGGAATGTCTCTTCCCATTCTATGTTGCTATTATTCATCCATCTGATCAAGATAAATATATTGATGTAGCGCATTTGAATTTCTGCAGGGCATTTGAGAAACAGTTACATAATATTTTCCTTTCTACGGAACAAATAAACATCAAATGGTTTAAAGTAGCTTATTGTTGCAACTATTAAAGAGGAGCTAACCATGAATTGATCGACCAATTTATAATTATTTTAGTATAGACCTCCACAATTATATCAAATATTTACAGATAAATCTTGAAGCTAAGAAAAAATGGTGACAATAAATAATGAAGAAGACATGCTTCTTCAACAGAATATTCTGAAGTATGTTAAAATTGTTTGCACTGCTCAGTAACATGTGCAAGAGCAGGAAATTCATGGTGAACCTACTTAATAAAGGACCTTACCATTGAAAGTACCAACTCAGAGAAAATTAAAAAAAAAAAAAAAACTTTTGTTCAGCAGTAGAAAATTGTCTCAACTTGCCAGCAGTGAAATGCTGTAACAAAAAGGACAAAAATCATCTTCAGAAGTACAAAAAGCGGGACTGTCAAACAGAAATAGGGAAATTGCCTTGTCTCTGTACACAGCTGTCAAGATTCCTGTCAGTTCTGTGGCTGTCAGAGAAATACTTGTGTAAGAAGAAAGATGGCAGGAAGATAGCAAAAGGTGCTATCATACTTTATGTTGAAAAGCTTTAGGAGCTCAGTCCATCCAGCTTATTAAAGAAATTGGGTTTGGCACTGCATTTGATAATAAGGTGAACGCAGAGAAAAAATCATAATGGGATTCAGTGAACAGTGAGACAAATTTAGGTTTGTACCTCCCTGAGTTGAATAAACAAATGATAAAGTGCAGTTTCAAGACAATTAGATTAATCAAGCACTGTAATATTTTACAAAGGACAATGAAGCGAGAGGGACTAGACCTAGGAGAGATTCAAACACACTGATGTACATCATACCGTTGTGTACAAGGCTTTACCTCCAGGTTTTCCTCAGTTAACTGGAGCTCTGTGAGCCCCTGTTACACACTGAAGTATCTCCTTGTACTGTGAAACAAATCAATCCATATTGTATCATTTGCTTACTTACCTTATCTTACTACAGTACAAGGCTAATATTTGTATGCCCCAAGGCAGCTATGTTATACAAACCTCATTGTCTAGTCTCCCTTTCTTTTAATGATTATAAATAAATAGTGTGTGTTTCATTACTAAAGGAGACCTCTAACATAAATCAAAGGAACTGCAACTGTACAATTTGTGGTTAGCTTCTCGGAGAGCCCAGACAATTAGCTCAAATGTAGGTGTCTGCACTGTCCATCTCTGAAGATGACTAAGATGAATCCCAGTCCAGGAAATTCCGTGCATCTCCCCCTTTTTCTGGACTTCCCCTCCATCAGTTCTAGGATGTTTCCTCCAGCCAGGATCTTCACCTTGTTCTTTCTGGACCCTGTAAGTTTTCTTTGCAAGATTGCTTCTTTTCAGGAACACATATTTTTGGCACCACCTGTTCTTTCCAGATACTAAACCTTTTGTTTTCTGAGTCTAAATGGTCTAAAACACAATACATGAGCAACTTCCTAACTGGTGGTTCTCTCTCATGTCCCCAAAAGTTTGGGACAATCTTGAATGTTGAACTTCCAGTCAATTGTCAAAACTACAAGACAGTAAATGTCAGAGCTGAGATGTTTCTTGCTGCATGAGGTCAGAATAAATGATGAAAATGACCTTAAAATCTATGTATCTATATATATGACCATACCAGATGTTGTCTCACCAGGTTTCATTCTCTTGTGATGCAAGGGCTCAGAGTAAGCAGCAGAAAATCACATTATTCACTTTTATTTTGTAGAAGCATTGCTTCCAACATGAATCAGAATTAAGTAATTTTTTATCAATTATCATCTCCAAATTTTTTATTTCATAATTTTCTCTCTTAAAAAATATACGCATATATAAAAATATATACATATATATGTTATTTCCATTAAGTTTATTAACTTGCATTTTCCCAAGGTAAATGTAATGCTATTTCATTTGCCTGCTTGCTGCTTCTCAGTGAGCTTCTATATTATTTTTTGCCTTCACTGATGTCTCCTAGATCTCTTTGTGTTGCATTTTTCATAAGTTCCTGTAACATCATCTTTACATAATCACTAGAGTTTCTACAAAAGAACACTAGCATATCAGCAGTCTTCTAATCATGTTCTTGTTATGTTGCAATTGATCATTATGCAGTTTTCATGGCCTCTTTGGATGGTATTCCACAAGAAATTTTGGTTATATAAACTGATTTTCAATAAAGGTTCCATTAAAGAATCATGGATTTACAGAATAGCTGAGGTTGGAAGGGGTCTCAGGAGACAATCTAGTCCAGCCCCCCACACTGAACATAGTATTCCAGTTGCTCAACAGAGCTGAGCAGAGAGGCAAGATTCATGTCCCGAACCTGTTGGCAATACTTAGCCTAATGCAGCCCAGGAGGCTGCTGGCCTGCTTAGTGGCAAGGGCACATTGCTGGCTCATTTCAACTTGGTGTCCACTAGAAACCCCAAGGCCTTCTCTGCAGAGCTGCTTTCCAGCTGGGTGGCCCCCAGCATGTACTGGTGCCTGGGGTTGTTCCTCCTCAGGTGCAGGACTTTGCACTTCTCCTTGTCGAACTCCATCAGGTTCCTGTCAGCCCATTTCTCCAGCATGTCCCAGTCCTTCTGGATTGCAGCACAACCCTCTGATGTACTGTACACTTTTCCCAGTCTTGTATCATATGCAGACTTGCTGAGGGTGCACTCTGCCCAGTCATCCAGGTCACTCATGAAGATGTTAAAAAGTATTGACTGCAGTATAGATTCCTGTGGTACCTCACCAGTGACTGGCCTCCAGTTTGATGTTGCGTTACTGATTAAACTTTTTGTGCCCAGCAGTTCAGCTATCTTTCAAACCACCTCACTGTCTATGTATCTTGTCAACTATTTCATAGTATGCCCAGGGATGTTATGAGTGATGAGTGACTATGTCAAAAGCCTTGCGTAAGTCAAAATAAACAACATTACTGCTCTCCTGATGTCCACCAAAGCAGTTATCTTATTGTAGAAACCCATCAAGTTGGTCAGGCGTGATTTTCCCTTCATAAATCCAAATTGACTGCTCCCAATCTCATTTGTCTCCTTCATATATTTGGAAATTGTATTCAAGAGGATTTGCTCCAATACCTTGCCAGAGAATGAGAAGAGTCTGACCACTCTGCAGTTCTCTGGACATTTCTTCTTGCTATTCTTGAAGACAAGAGTGACATTTGTTTTCTTCCAGTCCTGAAGAATCTTCCCTGATCACAATGACAAGTAAAGATAATTGAGAATGATCTTTCCATGACATCAGCCCTGTGTGAATTAGTGTAAAGGCACTTCAGATGGGCCCCTGGCCACGGAGATTTCTGAGAAAAGGTACGAGAGCTTTCCCCATACCGATACACTGAGGCACTCCATTACTGTTGTGCATACTCTTTGGGCAGGCCCCCTTCAGCCTTGTTATTGTTCTCAGAGTCTCTTTTTTCCACATCCCCCTACACCCTGTGTTTGTCAAGTCAGTCCACCCCTTGCTCACTTCTTTGTGGATTATTATCTCCCTTCTACTCTCCATAGCAATCTGGTCTGCTTACCATTAGTCTTTACTGCTTTATTTAGTGCAGTCTATGAAGCATAATACAAACATGATACAGGACCTCTTGAAGTACTCCAGTAAACATAGTTTTATGTGTTTGAAGTGGAAGCAAAGTGTTTGATTTTTTCTTACAAGGCTGTTCTCTTTAGATCTCGTACGTGTTGTCATGACATAAATACAGTCATTGTGGTGGGAAAAGTGAATTAGCCATTATGTATATGTATGCTTTTAATTCCACAGAATGATGGTAGTCTAGACAAACAGCTCTGCTGACAAAGCCAAATAAGTATTCACCTGAAATTCCAGTCACTGCAATGTAGGAAAATCAAAATAATGTTGTAGCAATGTAGCATTTTTTCAGGATCCTTCCAGTAATTGTTGTGAAGTTTACTGAGAAGTGTCATATNTAGGGGGGGAGGGGGCGGGGAGTGTACATATGCAGTTAATTAGTTACTTATTTTTACTTGCACCCATAAAATAATGAATTGTGCAGCAAAAAAAGCCAGCCACTCAAAACCTGGAAGAAAAATAGTATCACAGTATTTCCAGGGAAGTTTTTTGCATTTATTGGATATTTTAGTTATGCATTGGAAGAAATAAACATGTCAGGATTCATCAGAAAGTCTGCATTTAATCTTCAAAAATACACAAAACAACAGTCAATAGATCAAATCCACTAGAATTTTATTTCATAATCTTCAGCTTTTTCAGAATCCACTGCTTTATTGTTCTTTTGCTTGACATAAATTGTCATAGCTTTCTGAAAAGGGTCTTGTGCATTTAATGGATACCCACCATATCTCATGTAATGAGACTTTTGTAACATTTGCTACAAACTTGGTGCCATTTACATCAAATCCTGGCAGCTTTATTATTGCCTCAACATGCTTTATGTACTGTTAGTTTTATTGTATGTTATTCAAATCTAAATTACTTTCCTGTGTGTTCAGTTGAATCTGCAGCTTGTCCAGTAGTGGACAGTGATAGGAGCTGGGAAGCTACAAGAAAGAATTTTAAAGGCTGACATTCTTTTTTAAGAGACACAGTACTGGACAGATTGTTGTTGACCACTTTCAAACCATCTAAAACAAAATTCACCCCTATTCTAAAGACAAATTTTTATTATCAACTTAGATTCAGACCTTGTTGACACATGTGACAATTCTTACCTTGCAGGTAATTTCATTAATGGCCATAGAAGCTCTTATATGTCAAAAGGTGGGCATGGACTTCAGTAATTTAGATACCTAAGTGATGCTCTTCCGGATTTTATCAATGATAAGCACAATGAAGTGGTGTATAAAAACAAAAATAGATTCATCTCCAGTTTATTCCTAGGTCTTCTCTCTTTCATTAACTCCAGCAAGGCATAATTATAATTGGTAATACACATTTCTCCAAGAGCACGCTTTGTTCTCACAAATCTGAATGCTCTGTAGGATAAGGCCTATATAATTATTTCTGCTTTACATACAGGCACAAAGGCTAGTCAAGAAATATGTAGTAAGCTGCCACTTAAGCAGCAAAACAACTGATCACAGAACAAAAACAACAATTGCATAAAGCACTGTAGTGTGTGGAAGAGATGCTTTCTGCTGGGCACACTGTAAATGAAAAGGATGGAGATAGTTATGGTTATAACAGGCTTAGACAGATGACTTCCTGCGTCAGAGGGCATTACTCTCAAATTGAGATGCTCTGATTTGCTATTATCCTACAAAATAGCCTTTTTCATAAAACTTTCCATGTGCTCCTCAGTTCTGCTCATGAAAAGATAAAGATTACAAAGGCACACTGTAGTGGCACAAGCAACATTAGAACCAATTAGGCAAAAACATATTTGCGATTGTCTCTTGAATAAGGATTTTGCTGACACAAAGATTTGTAGTCTTTGGTTAAAAGAAAATATTGATTTGTCGCTTCAGCATGCTGTAAACCAAAGGAAAGGGCTACAGAGAGAAACATCTGAAAGGGCAAATAACCTTTCTGTAGCAACAAATTATTGTATCTGTACTTGGTTGTTTTGTTCTTAGACCTGTACTACTAGATGTCACTACCAATTCCTGTTTTAATTTTACTTGTATTTTTCTATTATATACCCATGATTTTATAGTGTGCTATTTAGTGTATGTGTGTACCTGTATGAATACATCTGGTTTTGATAACTCTTGCTATAAATAGTGTTATAAGCTTAGAAGGAGGGTTCTTCTTATACAATTATATTATTTGCTAAATACACAGCTTGAAGATTTCAAAGCTGTCCTACGATGATAAAATAAGTATTACTGAAATCAGATGAGACTAAGAATGATATGTACTTCTGTCCATCTCACAACTGCATTAAAACTTTCCAATCTCAGACTTCTTATACGGAATATAGAAAAATATCACAGTCCTAATGGATTTTTATTCTATGAGAGAGTGCTCTTATCTACTGATGAGAAACTGAGGAACCAAAAGAGTAAAAGGAAGATGTGAAAATAAGATATTTAGCATTCTGTGACATTTTCAAAGGTGTCCATGTCCCGTTTAAATCACTAGGCACATCTTTGGAGCTGTAGGTGTTCAATACATTTAAACATCTTTTCCTAAAAGCTTTGTCCAAGGTCACAGAAAAAGTCTTCAGAGGTGCAAGAAATTTAATCTAGGTCTCATAAATGCCAAGTTACTGCTTCATAAATAGGACCGGCCTTCCTAGTAAGAATAGATGGAAGGTAGGAAGAGTTGTGTCAGCTGAGGACCTGTTTGTACTGAAGAGTCGCCCTGAAGATGACTTAACTCAGTGCTGTGATATTGCACTTTTCTTTGTAGGCTCTGTGATTCAAAGTCAAGTTGGCTGTTTGCAGCATCCTCCAGACAGGTTAATGAGTCATTTTCCAACTCCCCTTCAGAGACCTCCCATCAGTGACAGTGTTAATATGCAGAGATTTTACCCTAAGGAAGATTTCATATATGGCCCTAATTCTGTGAATGAGAGCTCAGAGGAAGGCAGGTACAAAGGGTTGTTAACTGCATGGTCATAATGAGATACAGTGGGCTTAGGAAAGCTATTCTAGAGAGGTTTCTGATGGTTGTGAACCCAGCAATAATTGCACAAAACAGCCAGAGAAATTCTTCTGATGAAGAGCAATACATTAATTAATTACATTCTTTTTGGTGTGTATCGGGTGTGATTCATGCCTTGGGGACAAAACGTTGATACAATGTTCTGCAATCTGACACATTACCAAGAGTTCACATCAAGACTAAATGTCACATTATAGGAGCAGACAACTGGGAAAAAGCCAAGCACAATTCTTTTTGACTCTGTCACTGACTTAGAAACATCTCAGGAATCCTTTCTTGCACACATTTTATCTCCATCAGCCAAGGAGAGGTAATCTCACACCCAAATTCAAGCTCCTTGCAGGATCAACATAGCAATGTTGCTTACCATTAGCTTTATTTTAAATATGAGTCAGGAACACAGGGGAGAGGGAGTGCAGCAAGATATGGAGACACACATAAGTTATATTGATGACTAGCACAAAGACATATGACAAATCCTTTGCCATTCACAAGTTCCAATAGCTTAAACTGTGAGGTCAGTTTAATTCCTTTTTTGCATGGCACATCTACTGCCATTCATTTCATCTTGGTCCCTTTTTCCAGGCTCCTGGTAATTTCTTTCTGGAATAGCTGACATTCCTTTTTAGTCATCATTCCTTCTAAATAGTCTGTATATTTTTTTTATCTTAAGCTATCAGATACTATTATTTTAAGAGTGTCTTGAAGACTGGTAAAAGACTTCACTAATGATATTTCATAAAACTCTTGCAGAACAGCTTAATTTTCTCTCTCTTGAGCCCCGTAGTACTTCATTAATAGATATAAGATGGAGGAATGACCTTTCTTGTCAAAATTATGTCAAGCTTTTTGATCACATTCTAATCAATAGAACTACGAAAATTTGAATGACCACTGAGCTGTGTTTGCTGAAACATGTCCCACACATAAAAGAAGTATGAAGGGAAAATCATGCACACTAAAGAAAAAAACATTAGTCTGTATCCACCTAGGGAAGAAGAAAACCTTACACAGTTAAGCAGTCCTTCATTTATGTCCTTAATGCAGACAATAAAGGTCTAGAAGCAGACAAATATAAAAACTAAAAGCTAGCAGGAATAGAGGTTAATAAATGATCTCACCACATGCAGTCTTCTTTGTAAGATGAAAATATTTATTTATACTTTGCTTTTGGTTCTTATTTTCTCACTTTTACTTCATCAGTACCCCCAGTGAAGGCAATAGCAATTCTCTCACATTAAATATTACAGTTTGTTATTCCTCCTGGGCCAAGTTCATCCCTGATGAAATGTCAACTTTTTCTAAGGACTAAATTGTCATCTGTTAATCTTTTATTTTCTTATTGCTCAATTAGGTAGGGTTTTTGTTTTGTTTTGTTTTGTTTTTTGTTTTGTTTTGTTTTCCATTTATGTGTTTATTTTTCATCTACTCTTTCTTCATCAGGGAGGGAAGGAGCATTTTCCATATTTCAGGTCAGTGTGTTGGCATTCTCTGTAACTCTGCTTCAGCCTCTGCTTCTTGCACAAATGCAAGGGGGACTGGGAGATATGAAAATAACAAAAACAGACACTCTGTCCCAAGCATTGTGATGTGCCTGAAAAAGGGAGATGTTTCAGGGACTTGTTGAAGCCTGATAGGGACTGTGCTTCAGCAAAATGCAGTGAAACCTTGTCATCTTAGTACCGTACTCACTTTGACAAGTCCCCGAGAGGAAGTATTTATTGGTTCAATCACCACTCCAGGCTTCTATACCCATAGCACTGTAAGGAAATGAGTTAACCTCCTAGTATTTCACAGTGCTATGTGGGCATGGGGACCCACTTGAATTCAACATGGTGTTCTTCCCTCATGATAGATCCTGTATGGGGACAGGCTGGAGGAATTGTAGTTGTCTTACGGTTATCACCAAACATCTGATGTTGCAAACAATTGCTTTTAACCAGGTGAGATGAACAGTTATGTGGTCAAAACCGCAATTGCTTATTTGTTGTTGTTGTTGTTGTTTTGTTTTGTCTTTGCTCCTTAAACACTGAGCTCACAAAAGTACTAAACATGAGAACACGTTGAAACGTGCACAGCTATGGGGATTTCAAATGTACCAACGTGCAAATAAGTCTGAATCCAGCATTTTGGCTCAGTCCATGTAATAGTGGGAAACACTGGACAAACTTTCATGCCAGTTTCTAGTTCTAGCCTCTGACTTACTGTCATCACACAAGCAAAGATGAAGTTAAATCTTGTACAAAGCAATGTGCAGTTCCAATTATTTCCCCAGCCCAGAAAGAAAAGTCAGAATATCAGTATGCAACCAATGTATTTTGAAAATATGCTTATTATATAAAAACCTCCTGGCTGCATCCAATGCTTTCATGCACATTCTTATTAAGTAATATAATTAACTTAACTACATATGAAATAAGAAATGCATTCAGGTACCTCTATCCTTTTCTAAGTCTTTATGTACAAGTGATAAAAATGTTCTCAAGTGTTCTTTTTGGCTTAAAGTACTAAAATGTTCTTACAGTATGTAGATTAAATGAAATGAGCCAATAATTAAATAAGTGCCAGTGAGGCTGCAAGAAAACAATATTGGGGATGGTTGGCACTGCATTTGCTTGCATGGTGTGATAACAATAGCTTCTTCAAATGAAAAAACAACAGGCAAGGCCAAAGCTGCCAAACAAAACACTTCAACAATTGATGGGTTGAGCAGCAGCTTGCTATTAATTGGATACCTCTTCCACACAAAAAGGCACAGCAAAATATTTTGTGTGCCAATAAGATACCTTTCAGGGGAAAAAATCCAAAAGCAATTGCAGAGTGTTATGCTACACAACCTACATTTCAAGATTTTGCTAGCACCTCCCAGAAAAAACAGCACCTTCTTCTTGGCAAATGTTGAGTAAAATGCAGTGATGATCATTTATTTAGAGCAGGAGAGAAAGTATGTGCAACCAAAGTGGAGAAGGACCTAACAGATATAAAACAAGCAGTATGATTCTGGTTGCCTGGTAAAAGATTTAGACTGCACAGTGAAAGTTTTGTGCATTTTAATATGCAATCTTCTGTTTTTATTTCTGTATTGCCTTTAAAGTGAAACTAATATTATTGTTCAAGTAGGGCCAAAAAATGGATTATATTAAAATAATCCAATGCAACCTTCATCCTGCCCAAAAGAATCCTGTCTGAAGTAACGAGGAATATCCATCTAGTTTTCCATTTTGATTTCCATGCAGGAAATCAACCATCAGCCCTTAATAATGACAGCTGAGTTGCTTTGGGAACTAAAGACAGAAGAGATGTTCAATCTGCTTCTGGAACTGATCCACTTTTCTCCTCCCTTCCCCCCTTTTCTGTGCCCAACCCTCAGCAGGTGGTAGCATGTTTATAAACCATGCTGTTCTCCAATACTTCTGGTTTTGCCTTGCCCCAAAGAAGGCAATGACATTAGATGTACTGGGTCTGGCTGGGATGGAGTTGTTTTATAGCAGCTGTGGTGCTGTGTTTTGGATTTGTGGCTAAAACAGTTTGATAACACACCAGTGTTTTGGCTGTTGCTGAACAGTGCTTGCACAGCATCAAGGTTTTCTCTTTTTCCCACTCTGACCCCACTGTAAGTAGGCTGGGGGTGGGCAAGAGACTGGGAGAGGACACAGCTGTGACATCTGACCTGAACTGGCCAAAGGACTATTCCATATCATATGACGTTGTGCTCGGCAATAAAAACTGGGGTAGAGGAAGGAGATAGTTGGGGATGGGGGCTTGGCTTCCAGGGTTGCTGTTGCTTGGAGACTGGCTGGGCCTGGGTCTGAGGGTGGGAAATGGTGAGTGATTGCTTTTGCATCAGGGTTTTTTTTTTTTTTCACCCTATCTTTGTTTCCTTATTTTTTTTTTCTCTTTCCTTCACTAATTAAACTGTCTTTATTTCAACCCACAAGTTTTCTCACTTTTGTCCTTCCTGTTCTCTCCCCCTTCCGATGGTGTGGAGAGGGGAGTGGGTGAATGGTTGTGCGGGTGCTTGGCTGCTGGCCAGGGCCAACCCACAACAGACTATACTTCAGGGAAATGTAGATTCACAACTCAAATGGAAAGCAAAACATAGTCAAGTTCCCCTGTAGCCATGCGATAGTGTGAAGCGATTGCATCATACTGAAATACATGAAGGCAAATAGGGCCATGTGAACAGTGTGAAACCATTTATCAGCCTTGTATGACTTATTTCAGCAACTCACTTGCTCAATGAAGGTGTTTGTAGAGACTTTGTCTTTCTAATTCTAGTCCAAAATTCATTAAAGTTGGTGGAAAGCTTCCAGTTACCATTTTGCTACCTTACATTAATGTCTTATAGTACCAATACTCCTTTCTTCTCAGGCAGAGGAAAGAGGTTGTGAAATAATAGAACTACAAGGACCTTCCTCTTGTGGTTGATTGTGACTAATTATCACCATTATGTAGGCAGTTTACACAGTGGTTACAATGCTATAGTCAAAGATCTGAATTTGCCATTCGTTTCCTCTTTGGTTTAATCGCATTTGTAAGTTTTATGGGACACTAATCAGGAAAGCAGGCAGATTCACAGCACTCAAAGATTTTCTTCAAGGTAAACAGGTAAAGTGTTATGAAATCAGCACTAATGTGAGCTACTAGGTCACTCAGATACAAGCAGGACAGCAGATGACCCTCAAAGTTTGGGTTTAAAGCACTGGATCGAGCCTAGGTATCTACAGTGCAGATGCCAATAACCCAGTTTTCTGAACTCTTTTTAGAACCAGTGAAAGGAACTAATGACACGACACCTCATCCAAATGTAGACATCTGAAATAAGTCACATGCACTGTACCTAGTAAAGGTCCTATACAGAGACTAACATAGATACAGAAACATACACTGTGTGAGGAAAACATACATTGGTTAGGAAAAATGAATTGAGTCCTGGCAGCTTCATTCAGTTGCCCACACAGAGGCACTTAGTGCCATTTGCTGTGCCTGAGGGGAACCCTCAAGGTCTAAATTCAGCTGTCACTCCTGAAAGTCATGTGTTCATATACACCAGTACTACTTGGATGTCTCAGACACCTGAGGGCATTTCAAATGGCACTAGCTGACTATGTTTAAGCAAATGAATTGAGACCTGAGAGCCTCAGTCCACTGACATCAGTGGAAGGACTATTTCAGGGAAACTGTGGCAACTGGATATAGTTCTAAAATTATCTATCACTACCCAACTTCCTGACCACATCATCCAGTGTACACACGTAGCAGAGTGCCTTTAAACCAAGACAGTGTCCAAGGGAGTACAAACCACTAAAGTTTTCTTTCAGAGTTCAGTGTTTCTTTTGAAATCTCCCAAATCAGAAAATAGTAAATGATAACAAATGATACACTGTTACTGTCGGCTTCATTGTGTTAAAATCATCCTTCATAGATTAATATCAGTAGCTCAGCTCTTTCATTTAGCTTTTTACATATAAGACAGTGCTTCATATATGGCATTGGAAAATGGCAATTGTCCAACTCTAACTGAAATACAAAGTAAGGGATTTCAATTATCTTATTTCCAAGCTAGCAGAAATATTTAAAAATCTGTCATATGTTGGACTTACACATACAAAGTATAATTTGAATAAATCTGTTCCCATAATTAACATACTTTAATTAGTGCAGGATGGTAGAGTCAGATCAGTTGCCTTTTTTTTTTTTTTTTNTTTTTTTTTTTTTTTTTACTACGGCATAACATATATGTATTTAATCTTCCCATTGTTAACTATAGCTATTCTCTCTGAGTATTCATTTCTATAAAAAAAATCTAACATTCTGTTGGGTAAATTTAAGAGAAACAAGTTATCTGAATTCATAAAATAATTTGGTTTACTATGGAAGGAAGAAAGTTATGAAATTCAGATGCACAACGAGATCAAATCACTGCAGCTATATTGATTTTAGTGGAGCATTGCTAATTTGCAGGAGTGGATCTGAACCTTCATGTTTTGTTGTAAGACTGACATGGTGACATACAACACCATGTATGTCATGGTGTATATATTATATATTGACACTCCACAAAAGGAATATCCTTACAGAAAGTGCATCATTATGCAGAAAAATGCAAAAATCTCAGATCTGCAGATACAGCCAGAAGAGTTAGGTTTACTGAGGTTTCTTTTGTATAGTGACTCTATACATCATTGTAAGGAGTTTTGTTCTCTACCCAAAATCAATCTTAGTTATGGATAGATGTGACTGGCTGATAATTATTACTGTGTGCTTGAGAATTATACAACATTTCAAGAGCAGGTGCAGATATATTGATACTCTATTGGAAGTCAGTGATTTTTATAAAAGACTGTGTCTGTTCTAACACCTTGTTTCTGGGACATGATAAAACATGGATTATCCAGGGTCCTTGTCTCCCATATATCTGAACTTGGGACCTGTAAGATTAAAACCAGGCGTGGGAGGGGTGACTGCTCCAGTCTGTAACAGAGTCGCAGCAACACTGCGGCAGTCAGAGGCCCCAGAGCTCAGAGGGGCTGCCAGATCCTTGCCTAGATTTAGCCTATGAGAAGCAGCAGGACTTTTCTAGCAGAGGCTTGTAGATTGAATCTGGGCATCACTGAGTGACTGTTGTACAATTCTGGCTCATTCTTCCCTCCCACCTTCAATGGAGAAGCTTGTGCTGAATTTACTGGGTGAGACCGAAAGAATTAATAAATGTAAATCCACAGTGGTTCTTTTGCTCTGTAGGATCAGACAGAAATTCAGTTAATGTTCCCCAAGATGGGCTTATGCCTGACATCTCATGACTGTGAGGGGTCTGTAACACCCATATTGTCTCCAGGCCATCATGGCAAAGCAGGCCATCAACTCTGACTGAACAGTACGTCTCCCTAGGACAGCCCACTGAATAGAGCAATGTTCATCTGTGCTGCAGCTCTGGGGGTGCATGGGAGAGGTTCGATACATCACTGCTGATAAAGGGGAGAGGGCACAGTTAGTCTTGTAATATATGGTAGCACGTACCATACTGTCTAAACCTGCTGTTTAGACAAGTGCAATACAGCCTCTTTACATTCCGCTTTTACAAAGTCAGTACCTTTCCTTGTAAAACTAAAACAAGAAAACAGCTGAAGTGCCCTGAATTAATCCAATCCTAAGTCACTTAAAAGGTATGCTGCTCAACTGCATACTCCACATCCATAACCAGACGTACTAAAATAAAAAAGTTTTAAACAGGCACCACAATGAATTCTATGATTCTCTAGAGCAAAGTCTCAAATGCAATGCTATTTCTCATAGTAAAACCATACCAATAACTCCATGGAAGTACTGTTTTAAAAAAGAAAGTCTATGACCATGTGCATAAAAGCATTTAGACATGTAATTGCTTCCTTAGATGCACTTTGCACTATGGAAGTGATTGCAGAGCAGACTCTAGGAAAATGTAGGTCTTGATCTCTCTCTGATTGCTAGCCCCACTAAGAATCTAGTGCAGATGCCTGACCGAGAAATCACTATTTAATTCTAGCAGAAGGATATTTTCCACCTCCTTGGTCAAAGGTGTCAATGTACCACAACGAAAAACATTGAACTATTAATCTTTCATTTATGCTCTAGTGCTGGCTGCCTAGATAATAAGTTGTATTTTTTTTTTTTTTCACTGTTACCAATTGATAAGCTATTACTTTCCTTCCAACATTTCTGGCAAACTGAAATTCATGTGGCTGGACTTGTATGATTTTGTTTATTTCTCTTTGGGCCAGAGTGGAGATCTATGGAGAAGCAAATAAAATATCCTTGTACTGTCAAAAGTGACCAGTTACCCTGAATTATCATGAAATACCTGAAATGAGGTATGGTTGTAAACTTCCTTAGTAAACAAGGTAAAGGTAGTATTAAAGGCAAAACACTTGTTTGGAGAACAAAAGACTCTGATCCAAGCCTTTGTATTTTTCTCATAGGGTGGTTGCTATGTAAGATGTTTCTGTAACTATACAGTAATATTTCTTGAACATACTTGGATGCAAATATCAAAGGTTCAAGCTATATACAAAAGAATCTGTATTCAATCTCTTTTAAACAACAGTGAAATACCAGATTTAATAGGAATGTAGTCTTAAGTAGCAGAAGAGGAAAGCCTTGAAGGTATTTAACCAGACATACATGAACATGAAGATTAAAGTTCACAGTGAAGTTGCAAAGAAGCATGAACCTGCTCTACTCTTTAGAAAAAGCAGTCATGGTTCTTAAAGTAGTTGCATAGATATTCCCCTAGATATGCCCACAGAAAGCTTATGCTTCAAGCTGGGATTGAGAACACCAGTTAACAAAAGGAGTACAGCTATACCTCTCTATGTATTCCTTTTTTGTTTTGTTTTATTTTGTTTAGGGAAAACAAAACAAAAATAAAAACAAACAAACAAAAAAACAGTCTTTAGTAACAGAATTATCTCAGTGTTACCCTTCTCCTGCAGAGTATTGAAGCTGACTGTTTTCCCCCATTGACTTATCCCACATATACATAGCAACCTGAGATATAGTAGGAAGTATAGTTATTTCCCCTGACAATAGAGAATTGTTTTCCAAAGTATATTTTCTACTGCTATGGATGGAAAAAAAAAAAAGAAAGAAACAATGCATGCTTTGGGTTTTCCACCATTTCTTTTACCACTTTAAAGTGCTTTTTTTTATTATTCTATTTTGCTTAGTACTCAGTATAATTTTTTGTTTACTTGTTTTGCTCTGACTTCCTATGTAATACCATCATATTGGCAAATTGGATCTGTGATTTGACCTACAGGGGCAATTTCTCTGAAAATGCTGATTCAACACAAAATCTCCCTCTGTCTTTCTTCACCCTCCTCTTCCCCCTGCTATTTGTCATGGACTGTAACAAAACTTATGTCTTAGAGGAGCTCTTTCTCTTTTTTTCTGTGACTGGATGGCATGGATAATATTATGCATTACTGTAATATACTTGCTATAAGAAGTAACCTTGCTGTGATTTCCTGCTGCTTCCTATCTTCTTGAAGAGGTATTTGAGGTGGTACTAGATGTCAGAGCTCCAAGAACAACATTGACCTGGCAGCAATGTCCATTCATATGTCTTCCAGTGCACACAAGGATCTGCTTCGGAAAGCGGTGTTTAGTTTCCTAAACAGGAAAGCCTGTTTAGTTAGGAAATGTTTATCACAAAGGAATGAGATGACAGGGTTCATCTGTTCTCTGCTCAAAATGACTATTTCTGATGATCTGTTTTTAGCTAATAAAGTAGATGAGAGATTGCTAAGTGAAGTTTCTCTCCAAGTACTGTAAGATGGATCTTCACTCCAAGACAAAGAAAGCAGAGGTAATTTCATATCTTTTAGCAAACACTAAAAGAGGCTTAAGTAAAGTCAAGGTATATCCTGTTCACCACCAGCAATTACTAAAGTTCAGCTGGCAAAGAGCAAACACATGATAACTTTGCTGTGTCAAAGCCCCTGAAAACTCCCAAAGGCAGGTAGAGACTAGTGTTTACTACTCCTTGGTGTTGAAGCTACATGGACAATGAGGAGAAAAGAAGTTTTCCTTTTGCAGTGCCCTGCTCTGGGATGGAGGACTCCATGCTTCCTTTGCTTGTGCTGTGTCACTGTGCTTTTCCCTCATGCTCATCTGAACTGTTCAACTTCATGCTGTCTCCTTCGTGGAGCTCTGGCCAGTACCAACATCAGCTCATCAACCCATTCACATCCTTTGGAAATAGGTAGGTAAGTATTATTGAAGTAGAGATATGGAAATCTTCTGTTTCTTACCCAGTAACATGAACCTTCACTGCACCGCTCTATCTACCATCTAGTAAAAATACACATGAACTGCTTTGGAACTAGCTGGCTTGTGACCAGAGCAGGCTTGACAAAACAGTACTGAAAATAATGTGGTATTTGGGAATGGACCAGTTAAATGGGTGCTAGTGTCTTAGCAAACTAATCTTCCCATTCACTTGGATTTGTTTACACTGCATGGAAGTCACAGTAGCAGCAGCCACATTAATGTATCCTAAAGAGTCGTAGAAACTGAGGAAATCTAATAACTCTGCAGGTTGATTCTCTTCTGGTAAAAAGCAAAAGCAGTTTTCAGGTTCTTAGATCCTGCTCTTTGGCATGATGCTGACTGCATGTAGATAACAGACTAGCTCAAAAGCTTTTCAAGGCAACCCAATGTGAGGTACTTCAAATTTAGGGGGAGGAAGGGGAGACATCTTGTTGTTTTAACCTACAGAAGGTGACAGCAAAGCCCTCTGAGGAAATCTTAATGTGAATTCTGCAGGGAGAAGACTATTTTCTAAAAGAAAGAACATTTTCTTGGCATTCTTGGAAGAAAAAAAAAAATACGGGGGGAAGCTGTGGCTGCCAAGAGTGATCAAATCACCCTGCTTTCAGAGACAAGCAAATAGTTTCCGACAAAGCTTCAGGAAGAGCACACTGGAACTCAGAGGCAGCCCAGCCTGATGGCTAAATTTCCTACCACATCTCTGCCAAGCAGACCTTCACAGTCAAATGAATAATAGAGGATGCTAAGAATTTAGAGACATCATATATCAGAACAGTGTGAACTGTAGAGATGCTTAAACGCCCATACTCTGATTATGAGCTGCTCTGCTGACTGCTTGGGTGCTGTTGGAAACCAGTCCCCACATAGTTACCACAGATCATCTAATGCATACCCATCCATGATATTACAATGAGAAAAACTTACTGATATATAGGTAGAGAATGGCAGAACAATTGTGGTTGAACTTGTATTCTATGTGGGTCAGGTATGGTTGTCACAGCAGAAACATCAACAGAAATGTGAAATACCTGTAGATTCAGGTTGTCAAAACCATAAGCATACTGAAAAGCTCATTTACTCTTCACATTACAACATGAAGTCCTCATGCCACCAAAAGTGAACAAAGTGCTGGAAATCCAATGGGACAGAAAACTACTGTTCCTTTTCAGAAGCTTTCCAACTTTGCTGCTTTTTTTTTTTTTTTTTTTCAGTTTCAGAACTCATTTTTCTCCTGGTGCAGAATCATAAAGAACATTTTTCACTTTTTTAGTATTTCTGTATACAGCAAAAATCTTACAATGACTGTTGAATTGTTTGTTGCAATTGTTTCTTCAGGTTCACCACACCTAACTTCACTGAGCTGATTTAAACCAGTCCTGCAGGGTCCTTATTCTCAGAGGAAGCTCGCAAATGCTGAACCATCCTTTGGAACTAACTAGTGAAAAAGCCTATACAAGTTACATGAACCAGTCTTCTGTCCTCAAAATGGAGGAATTTAGGTCAAATTAAGACTTTTTGAAGGATGTAAATGCAGCATGGTGCAGAGCTGGTGCTGAACGAGCAATGTCTTGCAGGCAATATTAGCTCAAGCACAGCAGCAAACAGGTAAACCAGTTCTGCTTTTGTGACCTCAGCCAATACGTTTGTATGTCAACACACTAGATATGCCAGTTCATTGACAGAAAGTTTAGGGGTCTTTTACACTTCACTATGTACTGTAGATATGTGCTAAGAGATCAGACCTGTTATATATAACAATTTCACGTAACAATGTATTTAGACAGAAATCAGTAGGTCCTCAGCACTACAGGTTCAGCTCCCACTGACCTTAGTAAAAGTTGCTTGAGACAATACTGGACAGTATTTATTTCATAAAATAAGGAATCAATAACATTTGAATCCCTCTATACGGAAGTGCCATACCGGACAGCTGATAAGAATGACAGCATCACCCCCTTCCTCTCCCATTACTCCAAGAAAATGATGGTTCTGCATTACAGACTCATTTGAAACTGTGTGGTGAAAGTGGCAAAGCTTCCTCGGCACATTCTTCATGTATGGGATGGATGAGATATTTCATTTCATACATCATTTACTGTTTGCTGCGGTTATTTCACAAAGACCTATTTTGACTTTGCTGGAAATGTGAGAAAGAGTTTCCAAGTTTGGAAATTTCTGCAAGCAACAAGCTGAACTGCAGCTCCAACTGACGTGAGTCATCAGAGGCCCATTGAGTTCAATAGTGCTATATATTTATGTTATCTGTCTACTGGGTATAATTCTGAAGTCAATGAAGCTATGTTAAAATGGTAGAAGTGAGATTGGGAAAAAGACTGTTTTTTCTTCCTGGAACTGAATTTTATAGAAAGATATTTTGTATGCTGTAAATAAACCACTATAACCTTATCAATGAACATTTTCACACCTTTCTACTCCTTTTTTTCTGTCTCTGTGAAATCTTGCTTCACCAACTCAGTAGCACAGTCCTTCAAAAGCCTGGTCTAAATTTTCTGCTATCTAGAGCAAGAGAGAGAGGACAGTTATATGCAGGAGGTTAAACTTGGTCCATTTACTGACTGGCAACTTTCAGAAGCCATTTAGGTTCAGGATATCATTAATACAAATGGAAAAACAGCTGGAAAGCAGCTTTGCAGAAAAGGACCTGGAGGTCCTGGTACACACCATGTTGACCATGAGTCAGCAATGTGCCCATGCTGCTAAGGCTAATGGTATTCTTGTGTGCATTAGGCAAAGTGTTGGCAGCAGGTTGAGGGAGGTGGTCTTTCCACTCTACTCAGCATTGGTGAGGTCACACCTGGAGTACTGTGTCCTGTGCTGAGCTCCCCAGTGCACCAGAGACATGGACATACTGGAGGGAGACCGGCGCAGGACCACAGAGATGATGAATAGACCAGAGCACCTCTCCTATGGGGAGAGGCTGAGAGAGCTGGGACTGTCCAACCTGGAGAAGAGGAAGCTCAGGGCGATGATCTCATCAATGACCATAAATACCTGAAGGGAGGGTGCAAAGAGGACAGCCAGGTTCTTTTCAGTGGTGTCCAGTGCCAGGACAAGAGGCAATGGGCACAAACTGGATCCCAAGAGGCTCCATCTGAACGTCAGGAAGTAGTTCTGTGCTGTGTGGGTGACTATGCAACGGCACAGGTTGTCCAGAAAGATTGTGGTGTCTCCCTCCTCCAGTAGTACTCCTGCCAGTACTTGCTAGTCTGGTCCACCCATTCATGTACAATAGAAATATGTTCCTGGGAAAAGTATTTTCACCTCTTTCTCCCCCAGCAAATAGCTATATATAAACAGAGTAAGGAGATATTTGGATTGCAAATGCCTGAAAATAGAAATAAATTATGATATTTTGGAATATCTGCATTAAAAATTAATTTACAGCAATACTTTAAAAGGGCTGTATGATGTAATCGCTTATGGAGCAAGTCACTGATTTCGAAAACCAATGTGGCATTTCCTCTTTTTCATTCCCAAAAATGAAAATTTAAATTTACTTAAACTAACATCAGAAAGTAAAGACAGTTTAAAAAAATACCTGATAGTTTCCCTTCCACCCCCATTCTTCAGGCTAAAGCTGTTTGCAAGACAACAGATAATAAGTTTTTTTCTTTTTTTTTCTTTTTTTCTTTTTTTTTTTTGGAAAAGGACAAAATACTAAACTAGTTTAATTCTCCTGATGAACCTTGTTTCTTTCTTCATACACTCACTACTTTGAAGAGGAAGCTGCAAAAATAAAATGCTGGACAGTCAAACTCCAAATCTTTTCAAGTATAATTATGAATGTATTTACAAGCAAGCAATGTTGCATGAACCAGAAAACAGTAAGTGCATTGCAAATCCTCCATCTGCCTGGGTTTGAAATAAGGATATTGCAGAGCTCATCTGCAGACGGATGTTGCTATTTAACGTGATTTCCAACAAACCATTCATTAAATTCATAGCTGCACCTGATACCCATTAATGTGTTCCTGCTTACAAGTTCTCTTGAAATAGGCTGTTCCACAACTTTTGGAAGCTTTACACACCAGATTGTAGCAAACTGCAAGAAGTAGAGGGTGGATGGTGTAGGGGAGACATTTACTGTTGATTTCTGAAACCACGGTGAAAAGTTAATGAAATAATTAAACACTAAAATGGAATGACTATCTAATCTTACAAGTTGCATAGAACTCCCCTTTCAAACAAACTTTGGTGTTGATCCAGAAACATTCATATAACAAGTAATGTGGGAAAAAAAAAATTCTCTCTGTAAATAGACAGCAGTCTGATCTCAGACAAATGAAAAAGGCTACGCAGTCTGACCAGTCATATGCAAGAAATTAGAGTAGTGATCAGAAAATGAGTACCTGCACTGTTTGGTCTCTATAAATCTTGGTACTTTCAGCGTAACTTCTTCAACTAATCTTTTCTCATTTTGGATGGTTTTGATTGCATCAACACTGTTTTCAGATTTAACTTTAAATAAAATTGAATACCAGGGACAACTGGAAGCTGAACTTTTTTGACTTTTACCAGATATTCTGTCAAATCCACAGTAAGAAAATTACCAAAATACTAGTATGTACATGGATAAAACGAAGGCTTATAAATAACAATAATAATAAAATATCTCAATTCATCTTGCCATTCGTTTGTGAGTTTTTTGGACACAACCAAACAAAGCATTGAAGTTTATTTTACATTTAAAGTTTTTGAAGTGTTGGAATCAAAGTAAATTTAAAAAAAAAGTTTGCTGAGAGTAAAGGATCAAACAATATAAATTGTCTTCCCTAATGTGTTTAAAGGTTTCATCTCAGTCTTCGTTTCTGTTTTTCTGCACAAAGACAAGAACCTGAGCATAGATGATCATAAGTGAGAAATTCTTGTCTTTGAAGTGTATCGTTTTGAATACATAAAGGTCAGCCAGTGTAAGGTCTATGTAAAAAAAAAACTCGTATCACATCACGTATAACATGAACTCAGATTGGCCACTGCAGTAAAAGAGAATAAGAAATCTTTTTACAAATATATCAACGGCAAGAGAAGAACCAAGGTAAATTTCCATCCTTTACTTGATGCAGCGGGAAATGTGATCACAGAGGATAAGGATAAGGCTGAGGTTCTCAACGTCTTCTTTACATCGGTCTTCAATAGCCGGATCAGTTATCCTCAGGGTACTTTACTTCCCGACCATGACGTCCCCTGTGACTCAAGTAGAGAATGCCCCCCTGAGATCCAGGAAGAGACAGTTAGAGACCTGCTCCTTCAACTGGAATGTCATAAGTCCATGGGACCGGATGAGCTCCACCCAAGGGTGCTGAGGGAGCTGGCGGAGGTAATTGCCAAACCGCTTTCCACCATCTATCAGCGTTCCTGGTTATCTGGAGAGGTCCCAGAGGACTGGAGGCTTGC
>VXAL01016069.1:2753-25273 GCA_013399475.1 Chauna torquata | reverse complement strand
TTGGTGATAGGATGACGGTTGGACTAGATGATCTTGAAGGTCCTTTCCAACCTTGTGATTCTGTGATTCTGTGATAACATGAAATAGAATTGCCCATATGAAGTGATACATTCTTAGACTTTTGTTTGACGTTTCCGTCTGTGTACTGTCTTTCTGTTCCCTGTCTCTGCTCAGATCTCTGTGCTTTACCAACAGTTGACACATTTGTCTCTCGGATAAATAAGCAAATTCTCCCAAGTCCATAAGCTTTTTTGTTTTTGTTTTTGTTTTTTGTCATTGTTGTTGTTGTTCTTGTTTTTTGTTTTTCTTTTCACCTTCAGAGTAAGGATCTTCTTGCTCACTTTCTTGAAAAGCCTGTTGACAGATGGACCAAAAATGTTACAGAAATTGGTTGCCGCAGAAATCGAGAAGCAGCAAATACTCAGTGTGCAACAGTTATAAAGTTGATCCTCATACCTACTGACCACTGATGATAAGCCCTTTAACTGACACTTTTCCTCAAGGTTACTAAAGCTCTGCCTGTGGCTGAGGTTCACATAGCTTGACCTCATATAGTGAAGTCATATGGCTGGGCCATGTCTGAGCACAAATTCCAGTATCATTAACATGACACTTCTTTCTTTTAATTTCCATTCCTCTGCTATCCTATTCCTGTCTATGCTGCCCCTAATCAGTAACAAGTTCAGAAGAATATAGGATAGCTGTTCCTAGAAGCACATTGGAATCACGTTATGGATATCTGTAGAGCTTAGGCGTTGTTGTCTGATGTCCTTTGAAGGAAATGTTAAATAACACAAAATCTGATTGACTTTGCAATTAAAGTACTACTGAAAATTGTTCTCCTTGTACTTCTGTGGTACTGAAACCCTACTCGTATACAACCTAATATCTCTTTAATCCTAGAATGGCTTCAAAATTAATAGCTGAATATCAAAATTATGATTTCTTTCTCAGAAATATGTGCTAAAAATTTTGATTTATCAGTTGTGATCAGAGTTATGCACTTAACCTTGACGGTTAAGTCCCTCTAGACCTCTCCAATACAGGGAGAAAGGATCTACAAATGGTCATACGCATAAGCCAGGGAGACCTAGATGAACATCTGCCTTTTGAGATATCAGTGTGTGAGAACACAGTTTGATCCCCACTGACATCTCTGGGCAGATGACAGCAATCAAACTTGCTGATTCTTGTTGCAGTTGTGTCTCAAGACCCTACAGAAGGCTCTATTTTGTCAAGGTCAGTAGAAATGCAGAGACATACCTTTTTAGTGGAGAGCTTATAGTTTGTTGTTTTATGATTATTCTTGCAATGTCCTGTTATGGTAATGATGCCTTATTGTTATTCTTTTGACATCCACCCTTTGCAACAGAATACTGCAATGGGGAAGGTATTGTACCTTCCCAAGTAGACCATGATCTATGACACTGGGTGGTAAAGAGCTATACATAAATCATGAAAACAGCAGATTTAAGCTTAGGGCTTGCATTCAGCCCACCTAAAGACCATTTACCTGAGTTGTCTAATTTACAAGCCTGCCTGCTTCAGGCTCCTTATTGAAGTTATCACCCTCAGCAGCTGCTTGGTTTTCTCCATAGACTAGAGGAGAGCTCAGGGTATATGCTCCCAAGTTACATAACAGTTAAATGCCTGAGAAACACCCAAAGGTGCTAGTGACACCACTTATCTCAGATTCTTACATAATTCCCTTTAGGCGTCAGGACTTCCTTGGCTGTTGCTGAGTCATATCTCACTAGGAGTGTGTCCTCGTGGGTGGCTGTGGGGACATTTTGTTCTTTGTGCCTTCCTTCCTTCTTCCTCCCCCTCCCCATCACACTCGAATTCTCTGGCAATTCAGCTGTGATATCTCTTCATAGTGGCATCTTCCCAGGGACAGAACATGCTGTACATATTTGCAACGTATTTAATAGAAATCAACATTCACCCATATCATTACAGCAGTTCTGGGAGCGAGCTTTAAATGAAATGCTGAATCCCAAATATATCAACCTGCTTAACCCCATGGCTTTTGCATTACAAATGCCTCCAGCAGTTTCGAGAGAAAAAAAAAAAAAAAAAAAAAGAGGTGAGATCAGATTCTGTTACTTGTACCAGATTTCTCTTGCCCTTCATACTAAAAATTCCAATCATAAATAGTTATGAATATAAACATGTGAATATCTGCATATAAATTCAGCTAATGCGGCTCCCTTTTTCTTCATCAAAATTCTAAAACCACAAGTAAATTGAGGGATCATATTTCTAGGAATACTTTCTTTCTAAGAGACATTGCTTATGTAACAGATGATGTTCAGAGAGCTTTTTTATCTTGTGGTATACTATGGCACTCATAAATATGATTTTCCTCTTGCTATTGTGAAAGCATAAGACACAGAAAACTGAGTAGGTGCTACAGGTCCTTGCAAAAGTCATTAGTCAAGCTGAAACCAACACTTACACAGACATCATCACTGTTGCCGGCATGACTACATTCTCTTAAGCAGTGCTTAGAGACCTCAAGCTGAAAGTAGGTCTTTATTATGGTAAATGCTGGACACACATGAAGCAAGAATTCCTCCATAAAAGAGTTTAAAATCTAATTGACAGGAAATTGTCAGAAAAATGATTGGAAAGTCATGTTATGATCCAGGAGGTAGATAAACATCAAAAATACAATCCAAAATAAAATAACAGTGCTGTAAATGAAACAGAGGCAAAGGGTATGTGTCCTAGTCTATGCTAAATATTGCTGAGACTGGTTTGCTCTTGTTCCGCTATTTTTGGGAGCTATTTTCTTTAGATGCCTAAGACTGTTGCTATCTGCCACTAAGTCACTACTTTTTGGGTGGAGCTGAGCACCTAGACACGTACCTAAGGCAATCTAGAAATTCAAATGCCTAATTCCCATGAAGGGCCCATTTTGCTAGGCTTGTTCAGGTTACATTCCTGATATATCCAGCACACAATACAGCACTGCACACAACATTGATCTTAATCCATCTGCGAGGGAACAGCAACATCTCTCTGCTCCCCTAGTGACAGGGAACTGGCAGCCAAAGTTGACAGCAGCACGTGCAGTGCCCTCGCCCGTGCAGTGCAGCCCTGCAGCCAGGTGCTGGCAACAGGTTCCATCAGCAGCGGCAGACACAGCAAGTCAAGAACCAGGTCTGGGATCCATCCAAGGAGCCCAGTCAGGAGCTAAAGGAGCTGGAGTCAGACACAAGAATTGAGACAAATCTACAGCTTAAGTCCAAGGGATCCATCCAGGATACAGGAAGAAAGGCAGGAATGGAGACGAGTTACAAGCTACACACCTGGGGTCTATTCAGGAGGAAAGCTGCCTACGGCATAGGTTCAAAGTCCATGAAGGAGGCAGGGCCAGAGAAAAGATGGCAAAGAGGTGGATAGGCAATGTAGGCAAGTCTAGGCAAAGACTGGACACCTAGGCCTAGCTTAAACAGCATTTCTCATCCCATGGGTAGAAGGTGGGGCTAAGGGGCCCTGGCAAGGCTGGTCAAGATCATTAAGCCCTAACAATGTACTTAGTGTGCATTAGTGCGTTGTTTCTTTTTAGGTTAGGACCCCAGACAACCAATGCTCCTTTTATATTCAGTGAAGATAAGTGATTGATTCTTAATTAAACTGAATCATCATCTTAATTTAAAGTTAACCCTAAATTTCTAAACCCCAGAATTTGGGAGTTCTGCTGTCTGTCTTTTGTGTAGTAGTTAAAGTATTCTTCAGGAACTGGAAGATCTGAGGTCTTAATTGGAAGGGATATAAGTTCTTTCTATCAAAAGACTACCCTCACCAATAGCTTATGTGTTACTGGGAGATGTGGGAGCTGTCTTAAGACATGTTCTTTATGAATTCAGCTACTGATATCAGAGCTAAGATGCTGATAAAAGATGAAGCTAGGAGGAGCTTAATTTCAACATTATAATTAAAACACTCCATTTGAAGGGCATTGCTTTCTCATCGATGGTCTATGACAGGGCAGCAGAAAAGGAGGGTTTGTGTTTGTCTTATTCTAGCTGTTGCACTTGAAGTTAAGTGGGATGTGCTCACGTGGAGGAACATTGTGCCTTCCCATTGTATAGTCACGGCTGTAAATCAGAGGTAGTAGAAAGATGTTTTTGTAAGAGACAATCTAGTGTTTGTTGCAGTTTAGGAAGTTCTTGGAAATCTTAGCTTGAGATTAAGACTTAAAAAAGGACCAATGACCCAAAGATGTGTGACAGGAAAGAGATATTTTGTTTGTGGCACCTCCTTTTTTTTTTTTTTTTTTTTTAATCTGACAAGGGAAATTTGAATTTCATTGGTTTTGCTGTATCTTGATTTTCTTTGTTTTCAAATAAAAATGGAACTTCAGATATTGAAAACTTGGTTTGTGCTTTTGGTATGCTCCTCTTAGAATGACAGTCAAGGCCTCTTCACACAGTATTTTGATTATTGTGGGGTTCTACCCCAAAGGCACAGACTAAGTATCTTTTCCCCTGCTCCTTGTCTTCTATTTCATGTCCTCATGTGAGTGAGAGCTACAGCTCAGGGTGTGGATACCCTGCTCTGAAACACTCCTGTAGCCTCCTTTTGCCTCTCCCTCAGCCTGGGTTTCAGTTGTTCTGCAACAGGAGTTGGGTATCTAAACACCTTTATGGATCTCGGTATAGCTGTCTTAAGCTCCCTACATACAAGAGTCTGATGTCTCTTTTGCATAAAAGTATTTTTTTTCCCATGAATTTAAGGTAATTTTTCCTTTATTTTCTACTGTTATTATAGGCAACTGAAGAAAACATGTTTCAAAACCTAACACTCCCTGTGATTTACTTCAGAAATGCTGTATTTCAGCCACCTATTAGTCTGAAGAAAAATGTAGGCATTAGTGGCTTGTTTTTGTTCTAAATCGGTTATTTAATATATAGCTGCACTGTAGCATGTTTACCAGAATTTAGTGCCAAGTCTTCTGAAATTGCTTCAGCTTAGATGGCAGGAGTCTACTCTTGCTTACATTAGTTTTACTCCAGTATGTTTACATTCAATAGTGAGGAGTTGCTCCTGACTTCTACCAGGACAAAAGAGAGGAGGATCAGGCTGGGACGCTCATGACTATGTTTTACTACAATTGCCTTTCAGTTCTTGTGTTAAATCCACGTTTGGTACTATTCACTTTGATTGGTTATGATTAAATCATGGATGGAAATTAAGTGCCAACCATCAGAGCCATTTGATTTCTATGTTAAGGAATTTATGAAACTGTTTTCCACATGGAAAGAGTGTGGAAAACCCTGTGAGAAATACTGTCTTGTATCTACTTTTTTAAAGCATTAGTTCCCTTCTATTGTATTCTTTTCTGGATCTAACTGCACAGTTGTTGCAACTCCTTGTTGGAGACCAAATGGTAGGCAGTGAGGGGAAAAAGTGGGAAAAGAAAGCAGTTTAAGTTATAAAGCATCCTTCTTCCTCCTCTCTCTTTTGAAAACTTCCTTCCTCTTAGGGAAATAGGCTTAGTGGTGCTACCTATACCTGTAAGCCAGACATGCAAGGGACCACATGCATGGCTTATTCCCATGTGATTATAACAGGTTGCCCTTTGGTAGACTGCCTGTTGGGTATGGTAACTGGCACGATTTAGTGTCCTAGTGTGGACATAGACTGAAACTGCTGACAGTGCTGAAGACTGTAATTCTCCTCTACATCTTTATTCTCAAGGGTGTGAAAAGTTTTTGTCTCTAGCAACAAAGCTTCCCATGAAACTACATTACTAAGAGATGGAAATCCAGGCAGATGAATGTAGAGACAGCCCTGAAATCTACAACACACAAGTTATCATTATTTGTGCCTTTGTCAAAAGTCCTGACTCTTTCCTCTATATCATGCCAAATATTGCACTTTGAGGATGAAGCAGCTGTAACCCACACAGCTTTGGACACAGCTGATTCCTAAAGCCTGCATCAGGTAATTCTGTGTGGAAAAGAATCCAAATCCCATTTAGTTAAAGTTTTCCAGCAATTCCAGACAAAATTGATTTTCAGATTTTAGTTAATGGCTTTGTTAATAACCATACTTTCTTAGTACAGACTAAGAAATAGTACTACCTTTTTTTATATATTCATTTTATTTTATTTATTTTATTTCAGATGACCATTTTCAATTCCAGATATCTAATTTTTTTGTAACTTCAAAATTAAAAACTTGGAGAGAGACATAATTTTCTGTGTGGACTTCCAGTGTTTTTCCAATAAATTTGAAATTCTAAAAGCTGTGACATTTTAAGCTAACAATGGAGAAAGTAATCTGTTAGAGAAATTATAATCTTCAGTTACCATTTGGGAATAAGGTTTTAAGTGTTAATCCTAAATATGTGAAATGGAATATGAAAGGAAGATCTGTGAATTACCTTTGAAAGAGGGGAAAGGAGATATGAAGTCAGGCACAGAGAAAGTATTATGCCTTTCTATATGGCATCAGTGACTTCAGGTATAGAATCTCAGCTTGTTGAGTTACAGGAGGTTGTTTTTCTTTGGTTTGTTTGGTTTGGTGTTTGTTTGTTTGTTTTGTGGTATCCAATAAAGTTTTACTTATGTTTTTCTGTTTCTGTATTTTCACATCACCTGCAGTATACACATAGGAAAATACACTCCGTAAACTCTGAAAGTCTCTTCCAAACCCTTTTGTAAATGATTTAAAGTCAGTAAAAAAGACATTGAAGGCCACCTCAAAGATAGTCTAGAAACACAAAGAAAATAACGGACAAAAGTAATCCCTAAAGGAGAAGTCTGCACTGAAAACAAAAGAAAATTAAACTGCCTGTGTGAATTTGTCAAGTAGTAAGATCATGACTACTTTACAGCAGAAATGTCCTCACATTCTTCCAGAAACTGTTGTGCTGAGATGTTTCTCTGTCCTGTAACTTTCTGAGCAGCACAACTGGACAGGTGTTTCTAACAATGGGAGAAGAAAATTGGTGGAATTGAGAATGGACCACTGTTCTTATAATGGACATCTTGGGCATCTCATGCTGTCTACCAAGACTAATGCCAGTTATACCATGCAATTGTCAAAATAGGAGGCCAAGGATACAGGTGCATTAACATTTGCTCTTGACATCATACAAAATGTTCAGTCTCGTGGTTTTGGGAGAAACCTAAAATTTACCAAAGCCTGTTTACAATCTCAAAGCTTTTCTTCACAAGGTTTATCTTCAAAATACAAAAATATGGCTGGTCATAAATAGCTAAAACATAGCTTTTCAGTTTTGTTTCACATTCATTCCAAGCAGGTAGCTGATAACCCTCATTACTGCTCCTAATCTGACTGTTACCTTGTGGATTTTTTGTTTCAGGTACCACCTAGTCTTGTCTTCTGTTTCTTGCTCACAGTAAAATCTAGCCTCACGACACTTGCATTCCAACCAGTCTTTCACACACACAGTTAAGCTCATGGCAGCTGCAGTTTGAGGAGTGTGATATGCTAAGCTGGGTAAAAGGCTTTCGATACTGCTGCACTGCTTCCAACTGCCTCTGAGCATACCACAAACACACATCTGCCTGCAAAAATCTGTGTGGTGATGATCTAAGTGTTGTATGAACAAAACCTGCCTTTCAAATTTAACTGGAAAACTTGAAAAGATGGAGAACCTGCCATTCCTCTCAATACTTTGTTTCTTGGGCTAATCATCTTTACTATGGCTTTCTGGCTGATTTCTCATTTACATTTGTTTGAATTTCACTTCCAACAACTGCTCCTTGTTACTGCATAAGTACCTTCTATTTCCTCCCTCTGGAGGTATTTATGAACCATAATCAAGTTCCTTCTCAGTTATCCTTTTTTTTTTTTTTTTTTTGATAAATGAAACAGATTGCACTCATTAGATTTGTTTGTTTTACCCAACTGTTGTTTTTGAACATAAATTAGACTTGTAAACTTCCGCGGTACTGACCATCTTTCGGAAGTATTTGTGCATAGCATCTAGCACAGCAGAGCCTGAATCCCAAATGGAGACTCTGTGCTTTTTGACAAGTTTTTGACAAGTTAACATTGAATCAGTAAAGCTGCTGTTGAAACTTTCTTTTCCTTGGAATGTATACAAGCGTGTATGTCAATTTTCTCATCCACCTTCTTTCTTTTAAGCCTACAATTTCACTGTATTATGTCTTGTGATAAAAGTGTTTCCATCACAGCCAAGCTATGATAGTTTTTGGTGAATGGACTACAAATTAACTCAAGCTCAGTTCAATTCAGCAATATAAAGTCTAATAACTGGTGATGGTTCAGTTTCTCAAAGATTCAGTTCTTATCTCATTTAAATCATTCATGCTTTTCCAGGTGTAAAGCGCATATGTTAGAATTTAATCATTCTATCATAGTTTTAGGAAATTAATTTCATAAAGAGATTTTTTTGCACATTATAACGTACTGTCTTAGAATATCCTACTACAAGTTTTCATTAAATATATGTGTATATATTTATAACTCTATGTAAGCTCTTGACTGCATGAGCAGGAAGTATTCGATGTTTCAGAGCAGTGCTGCAGAGAAGGTATTTTCTGACCTTCCGTTGGTCATTCTACTATTAGAGAATTACCTGTGAATTTTGCACCTGGGAAAACTTTCATACTATATGAGCAAAAAGCAAATTACGAGGGCCAGACTCTCAGTGGGTGTGAATTTAGTCCTTTGTCTCAATGGCACCATCTCAGTTTACACCAGCTGAGAATTTGGAAGAAAGTAGTAGGTATTTGATGGGCAGCTTTTTAAGGGCTGCTCGTTGCCTTTTAAAATCACATAGGACTAAGATTTCTGCAAGAGACTGACACTCTGTCCCCCTCAATCCTCCCTAAATTATATGTAGCTTTGATTAGCATCTCAGTAGAGATCTGTGGATTAGCCCTCATGCAGTTTAAAGTCAAATGCATTAACTGATCCTGAATTATACAGGTAAAATCTGCTTTTGTTAAGAAAACACTGTGCTACTGTGCATGGCAGAGTAACTTCAGCATCTACTGAAGCAGGAGGATACAACTGGGAGGGAGGTTAAAACTCAGTGTCTTTAGCTTTCTAGAAATGATTGGATACCTCTGTATTTGGCTGGAGTAGCAGAGAGATTAAGGTGAAAGCTCTGGTCTTGGTGAAAAGTCAATATTCTTAAGTGAACAGTTTTGTCCAAACTTAAGAAACTGAGAAATATTCGTCACTACGTCAGTTCTGCCCCACCCACCCAAATATATTGCATGTAACAAGTAAGCAAACAGCTCAATGGTTTGTTTGGGAACATCATTAATTTCAGCAGTTGCATTGCCAGCATTTGAGTAGGGTAAGGGTTATGGTAAACTGCAGAGTAAAATCCAGAACAGAATACAAAAACATTTGTAGACTGATCTTTTAATTTTTGTTTGTTTGTTTGTATAAGTTTAGCCAGAACACCCATAATTAACAGCTGGAAGGAGGCAAAAGGAAAATGATCAGGATGATATTGCAGGGAAAAGTAGTTGTATGGCTGAGGACCTATGAATTGAAAACCTGACCCTGAACTGCAGAAGCAATTGAACTCTGGCTGAGCTAGTATACCATATACAGGCTGGTGCTTATGGTTCCAGACCAATAAAATTAAACTCATTGTGTTGTTGCTTTATTTTTTCCTTGCAGCAGCTTTGTCTGGAAGGGGTTTTTATACCTTTGTGGTTTTTTTTTTTTTTTTTTTTTNTTTTTTTTTTTTTTTTTTTTTTTTGTGAGTTATGCATTGCTTTGGAGTAGAAGGACATAAAATAAAAGCTATGCTTTGATAAATGCTCTATTTTTAAAGCTAGAACATGGAATAGTAATATTTGTTACTACTGGGGGGGAAAGTAGGAAAGATTCAATTGCTGGGTTGTGTGGACTGGTGTCTTCCTAACTTGTCAGCCTTCTGCAATTAGGTGGGCATATTTTTCTAAACCTTTTTAACCAAATTATATAGTGAATTTAGAGATTGTGGCAAGAATGTAATGAATTCTGAAAACTTAATCTAAGTAAACATGTAAGTTTAATGAAATTGTATGCTCATCCAGGCTCTGAACACTAGAAGAAACAATATATCACTAACTGAAACACACAAATTTGCTGGGAAATCTATTTTTAAAACCAGAGTTAGATATTTGGGGATGAGTTGCTAGTTCTGCACAGATTTCTTCTCCAATTTTTGACAGTCTCAATGTGCTTCAGTTCCTCTCCTGTTAATTAGTTTTAATGGTTGTATTTCAAGTCACTTTTATTCAGTACAAAACAAACATCACTCGGTATTGCACTAAATGTAACCTTCCCCTCTAGTCACCACTGACTTTTCTCTATTTTTTATGCATTTTGTGAGCACTTGCAGACAAATAATATCTTGAATTGAGAATTTGCACAATGACTAAAGGAAGGGGCTCCTGAGCTCCTCCAAAGTTTCTGTAATAAAAGTATTATTAAAAAGTAGAGTTGTGTCCTCTTGAATATATGGTATACAAACTTCCTGACCAGGAAGAATGAAAATACATTTCAGCCTATTTGTTTCTTCTTTATGCCACCCAAACCTTCTCAGGAGCATTACAGTTCTGGTTTCCTATGGCTTCATGTGCTCTGGTTGCACTCAGAGCATATATAAAGACAGTTCTGTTTCTTTGGAACATTGAAAATTTTTGTCTTGTTGCTGCCAAACAGAGGTTGAGCTTCTTCACTCTTCCCAATGGCATATTCCATATGCCTTCTTAACAACATTTCTAAGAGATGCGTATCTTTACATTGTCTCCCTTTAACAAATCATGGATCGTGGATTCAAATCATATGTTGAGGGTCACAGGCAAGATGCACAGGGAGATCATATATGTTATTTTCAGAGCACCAGACTAATAACAACCCAGCAACTGACCCACTCGTTCTGCCAATTCAAGGAGTGGGCCTTGCATGGTTTTATTCAGCACAAAGCCCCTTATTTTCCTATTATGAATTTTCTCTCACTGTTCATTGTTTTTAGATTGGCATGGAGATTCTGGAGATGTTTTGGCATTTTGCTTTCAAGTTTAAGTTCTGAAGCTATGCAATGTATTTTGGTCCATAGCTACATATACAAGTACCCAAACTGGCAAAATTCCACTTACTTTTCTCTTTTGCAATTTCTGAAAACAAATATTTGTCTTTCTTAAGCCCTGCAAGAAAACAAAGTACAAGAAAGTGTTAGAATCTGTTTATTCCCTTCATGTTAAATCTGTAACTAGGCCAGCTCTCTGCTTTTGTTAGCTTATAGGAGGGAACGTTGGCTGTCTGTTAGCCATGAGATCATGGTAGCTTATCATTGTTAGTATTGCTTTCAGATTGGATCCTATGATTCTCAGTTAGCCCAGAATCTGCATCAATGCTTTTATTATTTTCACCACAGGTTTTTCTGCCACTTTAAGGACTCTAGTAGGAGTTCAGTCATTCACTGCAAAAAATTGCACCTGAAGTAGGCATAGACAGTCTAAGCCATGCTACTCCAAATGCATCACACCCTAGAAACTAAATAATTCTTGGTCTGTCATGAAACTGAATATGAAACAAATACAGAAGGGGAAACTATAAACTCAGGTTATAAGAACTGCATGGTTTACGGGACTCCATTTGATCTTGTTCTAACCCATAAACTGACAGATGATGAGAAAGAAGGAGAATCTCCTCTAAACCACATATACAGGTTAACAAATGCGAGACAATAAAGGAATAGGTGGAGATGGAAAATAATAATACTTCTTGCTTCTTCATACCAAGGATGAATTCTGTTGTGCTGTGTAATTTCTTAGCCCGTGTTTAGTTTCTTCCTGTTTGCCTAGAAGACCTGTCAGTTAATGAATGAAAATGTTAAGGACATAATAATTCACGGGTCTTTCTGATCTGCTGATTAATTATACAGCAAAACTGATCATTCAGTGCTATTCTCCATTTAGCTTTCTTGAGAAAATGCTGAGAAAATATTATCACTTTCTCATGGTTTTTCATTAGCTTTTCTATGTCAAGGCTTAGTAGTGCAAAATTGTATCATCTTGAAATAGGTTTCTGGAGCTAAGGGTTACCCTTTAGAACTGTTCCTAAGAAATCATTCAAGATGTCTACAGGTCTGGCTAGAAAAGGAGACACTAAATTTCAAAAACTGGAATTTAAGATTTGTCAGCTATATGAGATAAAGTTCAGTTCCAGATGATCTGGCCACTAAATCACTCATTTGAACAGAGGGCCTCCAGATTAATAGCAGATACTGAAACCAGATCTACTTCTTTCAAATGTCTATAAAGGAAAAAAAAATCCTCTAAGGAGATGTAAGTAGAAATGGTGGTGAAATTAAAAAGAAAATACTACAAATATTTTATAGGATAAGCATTCTCTGAAATACTTCCCTACTGATTTTATTTGTGGTCTTAATTAAAACCCATGAAAGTGGTGTTTGAGACCCTAAGAAAGTAAATTAAATCTATTACCTTTAATATTTGATATTTAGGCTAGATTTTGTACAGTTAACAACATTGTTGAGGCACAGGAGACCACCTTGGAAGCTATAGGGATACAGGATTGTGCCGGATCTGTTTGGCTAAGACTGCAGTGCATTGCACTGTGGGATATCAAGACACCTACTCTCATTCTAAGCACACTAGGTGGATATCAGTAGTGTGGCACCCTTAGCATTCACGTGAAGATCCATAAGTTCATTCAGAGATACTTTTTAGAACGCTATAGGTTCTTCCAAGTATGCAGTGTTCATCGACTTGCAGTGTGCACATTCCTTTACAGCTTAAGAAATATTTAGATTGAAATAATTGTAAAATCCCATTTAAAAATCATTATTTTCTTCTCAATTGGGAAAAAAAAAAAAGTAACTGTGAAGGTTTTACTTTCCTTATATGTGATGTATGAATATCAGTTGCAATTGTTTTTAGGATGCCAGTTGTATATTAAAAAAGGCTCATTACCCTAAATAACAGAGAGCATTATTCTTTAAAGCCCATGGACATACAAATGTCCATGTGCCAACCTCCACCAATTTGACTTGTCCTGTGAAAAACTGGATTATTAGTTTGGAGAATCACCTTACCTCCTAGAAATCAAGTACATTTTAATAAAACTTTCTAATTCTGAAATTTGATATGGCCTCTTTAAGGGGGGGGAAAAAAGTCAATGTCATTTCTATATTTAATTTTCTGGTAAATATACATATCACCAATACATCTCTGAGCTAACAGGAGTTCTTGAAACACTTAGGTAAGAAGATCTTAGGATAAATCAGGTGTGAAGGGGCTCAGGAGGTCTCTAGCCCAAAATACTGCTTAAAGAGGTCAGTTACAGGATCAGACCAGGTTGCTCGTGGCTGTATACCATTCGGTCTTAAAAATCTCCAAGGATGGAGATAACACATCCGTAGACAACCTGCTCTCTTTCCTGAATGTTCTCATTGGGAAGAGTTTATCCTTATAACCAGTCTGAATCTCCTTTTTTCCACTTATGCCCCTGTCTCTAGCCCTCCCACACACACCATTGTGAAGAGCCTGGCCTCATCTTCTCAGTAACCTCCCTATAGTTTACTGGAGGCTGCTGCTAGGTTACCCCAACACCACTTCTTCTCATACAATCATAGAATGGTTTGGGTTGGAAGGGGCCTTTAAAGGCCTCTCTGCCATGGACAGAGATATCTTCCACTAGAGCAGGTTGCCAAAAGTCCCGTCCAAACTTACCTTGTATACTTCCAGGGACAGGGCATCCACAATTTCTCTGAGCAACCTGTTCCTGTGCCTCACCACACTCATAGGAAGAATTTCTTCCTTATATCTAATCTAAATCTACCCTCTTTCAGTATAAAGCCATTACCCCTTGTCCTATCACTACATGCCCTTGTAAAAAGACACTCTCCATCTTTCTTGTAGGCCCCCTTTAGGTACTGGAAGGCTGCTATAAGGTCTCCCCGGAGCCTTCTCTTCTCCAGGCTGAACAATCCCAACTCTTTCAGCCTGTCATCATAGCAGAGGTACTCCAGCCCTCTGGTCATTTCTGTAGCCCTTGTCTGGACTGTTCTAACAAGCCCCTTTCTTTCTTGTGTTGGAGGCCCCAGAACTGAATGCAGTACTCCAGGCAGGGTCTCACAAGGGTGCCGTACAGGGCGAGAATCACCTCCCTTGACTTGCTGTCCATGCTTCTTCTGATGTAGCCCAGAACATGGTTGGCCTTCCGGGCTGCAAGTGCACTTTGCTGGCTTACGTCCCATTTTTCATCCACCAGTACTCCCAAGTTGCTCTCCACAGGGCTGCTCTCAATCTCATCCATCCCTCTGTCTGCACTTATGTTTGAAATTTCCACAACCCAGGTGCAACACCTTGCACTTGGCCTTGTTGAACTTCATGAGGTTCATATGGGTTCTTGGTTCTATAGGCTGAACAAACACCAGTCCCTCAACTTCTGCTCACAGACTACGTCCTCCAGACCCAAGCACCTTGGTGACCTCCATTGATCTTCTTGCAGTTAATTGATGTTAGATCAAAGACTCTGGCAGACAAATTTCCATTTACTTCAAAGGGGATGCAGTTTGATCATTTACTATTTGAATATTTTTGGGTTACTTAGATAGAGATTTAACACATTGAAGTCATTTTTCTAGTGAGGAGTACAGATTGTACATTTGACTGTCTGAATCATGAAAGAATTACAAAAGCGTGGCTCGGAAGTTAGTGCAAAGAAAACTCTGAAGCATTCAAAGGTGACATAAAGATGTTCTTGTTTGTGGTGGTGTTTTTCGTATTCTTGCATGCATCCAGATTTGGCAGTCATCTGCACTCTGTCAAGTGTTTTGCTGGCCCTTCAAGTTATCTGTGTGAATCAACAGTGCAATCCACAGCTTCTTGGGCTGCCATAAAAAAAAAAAGCAAAACCAAACCAAAACAAAACAAAAACACAGTTTGCACCATGCCTGCTTGCAAAAGCAAAGTCACATATTCCTCTGTGTGGAGAGAGTAGTCACAGTAAAGGTAAAGTGTGTGCAATTTGCAAATGCCAACTTTTATAGAGAGAAAAATACTACTTTGCTTTGTGCTTTTCAGCTAGCTGAGGTCTTCTCATATGACAGGCCGTAATCAATAAATCATATGCCAGTTGTGCTGATTCTGTATGTCAGGTCATATCTCTCCATTTCAGTTTCCAGTTTCTTAAGCAGTATTCACTTGTGTTCTACTGTCATAGCTTTCCACCTCCTTAATGTCAATTTAAAAGCTGTTATTTTTAGGCCAAAGAAATTGCAATTCTCCTGCCCCTCTCCCCTCAAAAACTATTCCATTGGCCAGCTTCAAAGCAGGGAGATGGAAAGAGCCTCTGCCTGACCTCTAATCTCTGTGGTACACCAAGGAGGCTCTATGAGCACACATTGTGCATAGCGGAAAAAGAGGTACCATGATGACAACTTGTCAAAACTGATTGGTAATAGATTGTAGAATTCCATAGAAAGGTTCTTGTGATGGAAGAAACTTATTTCTCTCTTCCAGAAGCAATTATTTACTCAATCAGTCAGCTCAACTGACTGATTCTCAGTCTTATTTAACGTATCTCATTACATTAATTCTCAGACTTATTTAATGTATCAGAAATCTAGATGGCTAGGCTGTGTTTTTCACTCTAGCCAGACCTTGAACTCAGCAGGTTGCTCCAAAATGACAGGTCAAGGACAGTCAAATCCCTCCAAGTGCCTGCATTAATTCTGGCTCCATGTACTAACCTTTGGGTTCACTCATCTCTCCCCTGACTACAGTGTTCTCTGTGTAACTTCAGGAAAACTCTGTTTCCCCTCTACCTTCTCATTTCCAATGGTAAAGGAGGGATGCTAGTAATTGTTTACAGCTCAGTGGTGTTTTGAATATTGGTTAGTATTTTTGTATTTTCAAAGTCATAAAGAAGACATACATTTAGCCACATAACGCAGTTCCTAAGTATTGTAAGTAGGGACTTTGAAATTAATAGCATATTTATAAACATCAGTGCTGTTTTATTTTGCTGTCAGTAGTCATATTTTTCACTGTGTTTCACTAACATTCAGACAAGAAAATAACTTGGAGAAAAGCCCTTTTCTGGATCCTCAAAGGACTGTCCTTTAAATAATGTTCTCAACTGATGAATTACATTGACTTGATCACCTCCATTGCTCCTAAGTGACTGTGATGATTCAACTTGTGGCTGACAAACTTGGAGATATGTGGCCATCTGCCTATTTTTTTCCTTTCTCTTTTTTGGTTTATTTTCCTCTTCATTTTTTTTTCCTCTGTACTGTTTAGAGCTTACTTCATACAGTCTGTCCGCCTCCGTCTCTTCACCCTCCTCTTCTATAACACGTCGAATTCTTCTTCAAGCTCAGTTTTCCTGCCCTGCATTTAACTACTGGTTTCCATAAATCCAGAAATTGAGTTTTGCAGCTTGAGCAACTATCGCAGTTGGCTCAGCTCTTAATGTTTGGCTTTTCTGATGTGTCCTATTAAGCACAAAAAAATGGTACATTCATTTTTTGAATGTTTATAAACAAGAGGGTATTTTCATCTTTTTTTTTTTTCCTCAAAGTCTGTTCATTTAGGGCAGATAAGATTCTTTCTACTGTCACAATGAGATGTTAGACTATCTGTGCTCATAGTGAAGGTATTTTACTCTTATTTAACTACAGTTTTTAGTTGTGGTGTTTTTTTGTTTGTTTGGTTTTGGTTTGTTTTGTTTTAAAAAAAGCGGCCACAGAAGACTGGGATAAGGGAGTTGGTTTAATGTGGATATTCCTGAAAGTAATAATCACCTCTCTTCCAGAAACATTATCTTACATGCCTGCACAATATTCAGAGTCTGTGGAGTTGTGGAGATGTTTCTTTGCATAAGATCTTAAATTCATCTTCCCGAAATTAAGGGAATTTATCTAAGAATTGGAATCTAGTTCCATTTGACATTGCTTAGGAAATCCAAGACCTCTGCATGGTCCTGGACAATATGACTCTAAATTTAGAGCAGATCCACATTCTTATTGAGCAGCAGCTGGTGGTCACATGAGATCTCTTTCAAATACAAATGCGGCACTAGATACTACTATGGGAACATAAATTTCTCCCCATCATCTCTGCTTGCATGGGTCTAAATTTGCCATCCTGACTCTCATTATATTTGAAAGAGATCTAGAAAGTTAGTCAATCTAGAAAGTTAGTCAATACAGTAACTGCAATTTAGGATGAGATCCTATGGATCTTCAGTCACTAGTGGTGTCCCCCAGGGATCAGTGTTGGGCCCAGTCCTGTTTAATATCTTTATTGATGATCTGGATGAGGGGATCAAATCTACCATTAGCAAATTTGCAGATGACACCAAGTTGGGCGGAAATGTCTGTCTGCTGGAGGGAAGGAGGGCTCTGCAGAGGGACCAGGACAGGCTAGAAAGACGGGCCAAATTCAGTGGCATGTGGTTCAACAAGACCAAGTGCCAGGTCCTGCACTTTGGCCACAAAACCCCATGCAGTGCTACAGGCTGGGGACAGAGTGGCTGGACAGTGGCCAGGCAGAAAGGGGCCTAGGGGTACTGATTGACAGCAGGCTGAACATGAGCCAGTAGTGTGCCCAGGTGGCCAAGAAGGCCAATGGCATCCTAGCTTGCATCAGGAATAATGTGGCCAGCTAGACTAGGGGGGTGATTATTCCCCTGTACTTGGCCCTGGTTAGGCCGTACCTCGAATACTGTGTCCAGTTCTGGGCCCCTCAATTTAGGAAGGATGTTGAGGTGCTGGAGTGCGTCCAGAGAAGGGCAACGAGGCTGGTTAAGGGTCTGGAGCACAAGGCCTGTGAGGGATGGCTAAGGGAGCTGGGGTTGTTTAGCCTGGAGAGGAGGAGGCTCAGGGGAGATTTTATCACTCTCTACAACTACCTGAAAGGAGGTTGTGGCCGGGTGGGGCTCTGTCTCTTCTCCCAGGCAACTAGCAGTAGGATAAGAGGACACAGTCTTAAGTTGTGCCAGGGGAGGTTTAGGTTGGACATTAGGAAGAAGTTCTTCACAGAAAGGGTGATTAGGCATTGGAATGGGCTGCCCAGGGAGGTGGTTGAGTCACTGTCCCTGGAGGAGTTTAAAAAAAGATTGGATGTGACAGTGCCATGGTCTAGTTGACAGGGTGGTATTAGGTCATAGGTTAGATTCAATGATCTCAGAAGTCTTTCCCAACCCAGCTGATGCTGTGATTCTGTGGATGAAAGAGATCTACTTTCAGGAGGATCCTCAGTTTCACTGATTCTGCTGACCTGGGCTCTGTTCACTCTAAAGAGAATTGCTGTGACTTTCTTTTTTCTGATGGAATTGCCTACACTGTGATTCATATCTAATCCCACATAGACAGAGGCTACAGTTGGTGAGAGTTTCCCAAATATACATGAACTGTGACTGTTAAAAGAGAAAAGCAAACATCAAGGAATTGTCTGGCAGGAATGCAAGAGTTAGTTTACCAGCAAGTTTTGAAAGGAATAAGGGACACTATGGCCCTTTTGAAAGGTAGAATAAATGCCAGATAGAACTTTTCTCTGTTGTTCGGTTGCATTTACAAAAATGACTGCATGTCTGAGAAGGTTTAATAGATTACTATATGAGATAAATCATCATCAGTCCTTCATTCCCTTCTTTGCTTCCTACACCTGACCCCTCCCTGTGCAAAAACAGTATTAATCATTTGTTAGTTCATAATGAGAAAAAATATAGCAACCCTTTTCTTTCAAAAGGGTTTCTCAAAGAAAAATCTTGTCACTTTTTATGGTCTTTGTTTCTTGCAACATTCCTACATTTCTCACCTTATCTTGGTTTTCTGCTCAGCAAGCAATCAAAACTAAAACACAGAATAGGACCATTCTGCACTTCCCTGTACTTGCTGGATCCTTCACAGATGACGTGGTAGTACAGGCTTGAGGCTGCTTTTGTGTTTTATGGTGTAAAAGACCTCTTCAGGTTGAAGAAACATCAGGAAGCATTTCTTTACGGTGCTGGAGCACTGGCACAGGTTGCCCAGATAGGTTGTGGGGTCTCCCTCCTTGGAGATCTCCCAAAGCCACCTAGACACTGTCCTGGGCAACCTGCTCTAGGTGTCCCTTTTTGAGCAGGGGGTTGGATGATACGATATCCAGAGGTCCCTTCCAACCTCAAGCAACTTGTGATTCTGTAAAGAAGGTTTCTATCAGGCTTTTATTAGCTTTAGGGGTGGAAAGAAGAGGCTTCATTCAGCTGAAGATAATTTCCTGTGCCTAGCTTTAACANTTTTTTTTTTTTAACTTCTTTCCCTTCTTGCCCAAATTACAAGATGACTTTGAAGTGTAGATCTTCACATTTTAGTAAATATGATACAACTCTAACATTAGATACACAGAGTAATTTGGAACAGTGCAATGTCTTACAGTAGAGTTAAACTGTCTACATTAGGTCTAGCCTTTAATTGCCTACAATGAACTTCAGTTGACTTTTTTTTTTCCTTCTGTGAGCTTCTGTCCATAAAAATGAATCAGTAACCTCCCTCACTTTTTTTATTCATACTGAAAACATAAGGCTGTAGAAAGGTGCTTTTTGCAGAATAAATAAGAGAACTTTCTCACTGATGAGTATTACATCGAAAATCATTTTTATTTATTCACATGGTCTGAAAACAATGTTATTTGAGATCATGATAATGCATCAGAGTTGTGAGATATTGTTTGTGGAATGTCCTCTTCACATTCTCTTTTTCACTATCACAAATCAAAACTTTACAATGGAGGGCTTTTTATTGGTCTATATTTAAAACTACTATAAGGGGAAAATCTCATTTGTCCATGAAAATATCCAAAGAGTAAACCAATCTAAGTCCCATTAATATTTCTGAAATGGCAAAATAATAAATCAATATTTAATATAACTAACATTAGAACTGGAAATGAAGGAAAATGTGTTAATTAGTGAGTATGCAACAGCCCACAGACCGAAAAAAAAAAAAAAAAAGTACAATTGAACACCACAGTGGCTAGATTTTAGACAGCAGGCTCCTAGACAGTAAATCAGAAGTCTCTGAAGAACCTCTGCTGTCTGTGTGGGAAAAAACAAATTACCTCTGTGTGCCTGCTCAGAAATGTCTTTATTCTGAGAAAGGAGATACCACAAGCTAGTCAATGGGAAACACAGCAATATGACAGTGTTTGAAAATGTAAACTTTCTGGAACTTACATACCTGTACCAAAAATCCACGCTAATATCTGCAGCGCAAAACCCCCAGGTATATATCAGTAACAACCCTTACAAAGGAGTAAGAAAGTTTCACTCTTCTCCATAAAACATGTTGGCAACCATCAGTGCTATCAATCAACTTTATGTCATAGTCTATCTCAGCTTTTTTCTCCCGAGCTCTGTCTTACCTATTTCCCTGAACCTAGGTAAGTAAGCCTTACCACAATAACAGGACTTACTTCAATTTCTTTTTTATATTGGCATGATAGCACATGGAAAAATGCTAGCATAAAGCATCCTAAGAGTAAACAAGACAGTGCAATCTTCCAGCTTCCAAAGACAATGAAATTTGATTCTCATTCTGTACAATTTCAATATGTCATATTGCACTCTTGTAGCCTAGGTTACCTAAAGTGATCTTAACACATTATTAATTTTCTAGGCTGAGCACTAGAAATGCATGTTCTGCATTATTCTTAGCAGGGAATGCTACATAGCTAGACAGGACAGCTTATTTACAGATAACTTTTTTTTTTTTTTTTAAAGTTCCCATGTCTTATTTATTCTAACCATGCTGGAATACTCTAACCAGTATTACCATTTTAAATATTTCATTTTTATTTGTAGCTTAATATGTTTAGTAACTCAAAACCTCTTTTTTGTTTTAAGGATTCTCAGAAGAAGGCCCATACATGTATTTACACTGTCTGCTAGGCTAAGCCTGCAACCTAGATACCGATATATGTCTCCAATAAGTTGAAGAGCTGTCTTCGGTGTGCAATTTGGTCTTACAGCTTAGTCCAGCAACTCTTGTTTTTCTATACTGTCTCCTAACTCTGTGGGGCGCCTGTAGTGCAGGTTGTATATAACAGAGGCTGGTAACAAACACTGAACAGCAGTAGTCTCTGAGCCTGCCTAGCAAGGTAGGCTGCTGTGAGAAAATCTTGTGGGGTCAGAAGAAGAGTGAATAAGAAAACACAATTTTGTGGTTTAGTGGTTAGACCGAAAATCTGGGACACAGCAGGGCAGGTTTCCAGTCAGGCATGTTTCTAAGTCCCATTAGAACTTAAGTGCCCTGTTGAATCCAAGCCTTAATTAGAAACTGTCCTTATCAAATGTCAAAATGTTCCTTTTCCCTTCATAAAACATTAACTACCGCTAGAGATGGAGAAAATGGGCATCATAATTACCCTCTGCAAAAGCATCAGGACTCTAGTCCACATGGTTTCCTCTGGACTAGGACTAGCATGCAAGGGGACTCGCATGCAGAGCTCAAACAGGGCAAATATAGTCTTCTTTATCCTTTTTTTTTTTGTTAAACAATGCTGAATACCACTTTTGGGTCTCAGTGAGAAGTCTAAAATATTAGAAAAGGAAATTGTATCTCATGCACCAAACATAATAAAAGCAACTTGTTTCCATGAGGTTCCCTCTGAGCCTTGTAAGTTGCTTGTGGAAATAATATTAAACACCTCTACCTCTATAAAAAAACATCAAGAAAAAACACTGTGATTTCATAAAACAGCTTTGTTACTATTCATGTGTTATCCTTTTCTTTAATTATAGCCTAGAAGGGAAAAGGATAAGGAACGTATTCAAAGGGCAAATATTCCTCAAGCACTTCACTCAGGTGAAAATACTCCATGCGTTAGACCTTCAACTGGTCTAAATTGAAACAGCTCCTTTGAAATGATCAAAAATCTTTCTGTTTATACTGGCTAAGTACAAGGTCCACATGGTTAATATTTTTAAGACCACCCAGCAATGTGGTTTATCTCACTATCCCTCCCACTGAGTTCAGCAGGAGCTGTAGTTGGTTGCTGCTCCAAAAAATAAAGTTTAAATCACTTCTCAATGAATACCAAAGTACAGAAACAATGAAAATTAATGAACATTTTTTGAAAACTTGACCCATTTGATTCAAGGACAACCTCCAGAGATGATTACTAAGTAATACAAAATATAGCAATCAGTTTGCTCATAGGATTAAATAACATATTGAATTGTTTTACCACTTTCTTTGTCACTTAAATGTGACAAAAAGAATAATCAAGAGAAAGCTGCACTTTACAATGAGGTAGTACTGTTCCCCCTCTCTCCTTCAAATTAAGACCTTTTAATTAGCTATTAAAGCAGTTATAATCTAAGGTCTAAGAGCACCTTTTTTTCAGAGCATAAATTTTTCACCAGAAATGGCATTGTAACCATCTTAAAACTGCATTGATAATTTGACCTTAATTCACTGAATAATTTCAGCAGGGCACAGGGAGAGTACAAAAACACAGTTCCCAGTTGGATTCACAAAAAAAAAAAAA
>VXAL01016067.1:198373-236560 GCA_013399475.1 Chauna torquata | reverse complement strand
GCCCCTTCCCGGCCGCGAGCTCGCCCTCGGCCCCGCGCCCAGCCTGGCCGGGAGGGGAGAAACCGCCCCGGGGCAGCACGGCGCAAACCGGAGCGGAGAACGCATTGAAAACTTAGAACAAATGATCCACTTCCTCCCCTGTTTGCTTTAGAGTCTCAGGAGCCGGACTTTGAACTGTCGGCTGAGCTTTTTCCCCTCCTTCGCTCTTGAGAACGGCCAAAACAACCAAGGGGAGAAACGCCCACAGGCTCCGGCTATTCCAGATTTCTTTCTTTTTTTTTTTTTGGTATTATTATTTACTTAAGGAGAGCAATCAGGTTCCTCGAATTTCCTTCTCTTTCTAGTTTCTTCTTTTCTTTCGCCTTGGCCAGAAGCGAGGAGTAACCAGGGGAGAGACCAGTCTATTATTTTCTGCAGTTGTTTACTGATTCTGTAGATGGTGCTTGTTCCCAGGGCTCTGAGCCTCTCTATAATTAAACCCATTTTAATTGTTAGGTTAGAAACGTCATTTCGGGGACTTTCCAAGAGTTACCGAGAAAGCTGGCCGAGATAACTATTTCACTACTGAGTTGCTGTGAGCCGTTTTTTTTCTCGGCTTCCTCCCCACTCCCTCTTGTGCTGAATTTTGCATTATTCACTTGCCCCGCATGTGCATTTGTTTTGGAAACTTGGGGTTTGAGGCTGTGCATTTCCACGCATCGAGCACCGAATGCCGAAGCAGAGAAGGAATTTTTTCCAGTGATTTAGCTTGTCAAAACCTGTCTCCGTGGTGGTCTGCTTTGCATTCAGCGTGCACATGCTCAGAGCAGGAATTTAGCTGCTCGCCCCACCTCGTGGCTAAAAGTCAGAGCCCTCCAGGCCAAAGTGGGAATTCGTGTGGGCATGAATTTGCACCGACTGGAGGAATGAAAAATCAGAGCCCTGCACCTTCCGCCAGAGCCTTGCAAGAACTTTGATAGATGCAAATGAATAAAGATAGGTAAATGAATAAATGAAAGTAAATTATTAAAGGAGATTACTGAAAGAGTGAATGAATGCATGCCATGCTCTCTAGCCGCCTCGTGTGGGGCATGTTCCGGCTGGGACACTACAGCTGGGCTCAGGAAGGAAGCAGGGATCAATGTCCAGGGCTTCTGGGCCCATCCCAAGTCTGTCTTCAGCACAGGAGCAGCGTCTGTAGCATTCTTGTTCCCCAATTCTGACGCAAGCAGATGCTAAACTTGTCTCAAGATGCACAGGGATAGGTTCCTCATCCATGCACACATTCAGCAGAACAGTTAAAAACTGCCTTCCAAAATCAGAGCTGGCATATGCCAGAATGGCCAGAAGATGGGGAACGAGCTAGGGGACTGTGAATGAAACGGTAAGCCGGGAGGTTTCAAGGAGTACTTTTTCAACTGGTGCATGCATAAAACTGTGGGCTCTTTGGCACATGATGCTGTGGAGGTCAAAAGTATAAACGGGGTCGAAAAAGCAATTTGACAATTTTATGGAGGAAAAGTCCCTGGAGGTTTACTAAAGCCAAAGGCGGATCTGAACTGTGTGTTGCTGGACAATGCCCAGTGAAGTATCGTTCTGTCATTCCCCTGTGTTTTCCCCTAAGCGTTGGCTGTTCTTGGAGGTAAGAGGGAGGCCAAACCAGACCCTTGATCTGACCCAGTGTGGTTATTTTTACATAGTTCTGTTCCGTCCTTGTGCCCCGTACTCCATCTAACCCTAATGGACTCCTCTGGAGCGTGGGTTGTGCGAGGAGCTTCGCAGAGCCCCTCAGGTGCCTTTCACAGGTGGCCCTTCAGGAGCTGGCAGGGGCTGGTTGGAATCCTTGCTCCTGCACGCCGAGCCTCTTTAGCTCCCAGCAGTTTACAGGGGTTGTTGCAGCCAGCCAGACCTTTTGCCTGTCATCTTCTGCTTTTCATGGGCCTGCGGACATCAGCGGGAGCCTTCTCTGGAGCAGGCCAGCACTCATGCCCGTGCACACGGATTTGCGCACGCTGCCCTGGCTGGAGGTGCACCTCACGCGCCTGGCATTCGCTTGCGCAGCGTAGAGGTGACCGGGCCGGGCAGGAGGCGTTCAACTCTGGGAAGTACAGGTCAGAGCTATCTCGTCCCCGGCCCGCGGAGCACAGCTGCTTACACTGGCCTCTGCTAAAAGCTGGAGAAGAGCCCACGGGGTGGCTGCGCTCCTCACCCGGCTTAACTCCCCCTGAGGATAATGGGAGGTTACTTGGGGCACCAAGTGTAAACTGAGTGCAAGTGCCAGCTTTGCCACAAATAAATACATCTGGTGATGTTACAGCTCCTGTAGCAACAGAAGAATATTGCTGTCTTAAGGTGCCTCCGCTTGCCTTCACCTGGGGCCATTCATCAGCAGGAAGCTTGTGGGTCTGAGCTGAGCCTGGGTTACTGAAAAACAATGCAAATACAGAAAAGCCTGAATGGTTGAAAACAAGGCTTGGTTTGCTTTGGCTTGTTCCTGTCTTGGTCTGTTTCTGAGGTTTCAAGCTAGGAAAGGGAAGTGCTTCCATCGCATGAAAGAGGTTTTCCTCTGTGAGCTTTGGAGGAGTGAGACGTTTCCCTCCCCCTCTGCCGTGGGAGCCCGCAGGTACGCAGACGTGTCTTCTGCACCAGTGCCCTGGTGCACGGAGGCTGGCAGGATAAACCTCCCGCCCTTATTTCTGCTGCGGGTGTAAAATGAGTTAAAGCCTTCTGCAGGCGCTATTCATATCTTTTGGGTCGGGTGCTATTTTTGTTGTCCGTGCCTCTGGAGGTGGAGGTGCAGAAGTGCCGTTCTTTTACTCCCCACAGGCTGATGTCAGCGTTTCCTCTGCTCCAGGCACCTTCCAGATGCTGTGGCCTTTCAGGTGGAGTAGGCGGATGTCAGCGTGGCTATTCTGCACCTGCTGTTTGTCGCCTGCCCCTAACTTTTTAATCGTTCCTTTTATTTTGGCCTTGTGCTCCATCTGTGGAACATCTCTAGGTAGCCACTGGGAGGTGTGAATGGCCAGAGCTGGAAACCACAGCGTGTAGAGCCGCCCTGTGCCAGGGCTGCCAGCACCTGGGGGAGCGTGGCTGCCTCCTGCTCCCAAGCAGAGGGGACATCACCAGCTGCTCGGTGGGGTGACAAACTCACAGAGATACAGGCAAGTGTGTTAGGGTGGTGGGAAGCAACAGGAGTGAGACTACTGGTCACTCAGGTTTGTAAACATTCGTAAAAGAGTGTGTGTGCATGTGTGTATTTTGTGGTGGCAGGAAACCTAAGAAGCTGGCTCCATTATTTTTGCTGGATTTGGTAGCAACAGTGCCAGGCAAATATTATGAGCCCTTAATCCTCCTGACTTTACACCTGTGAATGACTTAAAGACCATCCAGGATGAGCTCAATTACAGGACATCTTCGCTTCTTAGTAGGGGGGTTGGGGTCTGATTCGGTTCATAAAGAGGGCTTTCAGTTTCTCAGTAGCTCAGATACTGGGCTACCTTGTGGGTGTGAGGGGGGAGGAAGATGGGAGGTGGAGGTAGTTTGTGGCCACTTGAGAAAGGGTCACAAGTTTAGCGCTGATGGCACTAAAAAGGTACTGCAGTGGAAAAAGCAGAGGTGTCCTTTTAGCAGATGCAGGGTAAGGAAATTGGCTGAACTTAATGGATCCAAGCTATAATTTCCAGTGGAAATACTAATGCGGTTAATGCGTTTGCACATCACAGGAGCAAGCCCATGCTAGTGTTTTGCTGCTTGCCACGACCACCTCCGGGCCCTGCGGCTGCACCCAGGCTGGAGCTGGGCTGGGAGAGCAGCCGTGGGGCTGGGGCGCAGACGGGTGCGGAAGAGGACAGGTTTGAGGGGGTGAGAGAAAAGAGCATGACCAGGATGCTTGCTGCCCCGCGGTGGTCAGCAAAGGTGCCGGGGGTAGCCCCTGTCCCTCTGCCCTGCTCCCCACTGAGCCCCAGCTGTGGGGCTGGCGGTGGCACACAGCTTCGTGCAGCGCGCTGCAGCCTGGCACCGTCTGCGGGGCCTGTGCCTGCCGGGGCAGAGACGTCAGCTGCCTCTAAATGCATTGGCGTTCAGATGAAGGGGAGTGCCAGAAGCTTGAAACAGACTGTTGGCGGTGTCCAGGAAAAAAAAGCAGCCGACACCTGCTGCAAATTGAACCAGCAATTGCCCTTGCATCCATAGGGTGGTTAGCGCATAAAACAGAAGTGATCCTGGAAATGGGAAGGCATAGATCACAGAAAACAGCCCAAATTCAGAATTGTTTTCAAATCCTGCTTCCACGCTCACAAGCCCATACACACCAGTGGAATAATGCAGCAGCACAGCAACTCCAGGTCGCCTGTGCCAGTTTCCAGCTGGAGCAGCCCTGGCCGCTGATTTATTCAGCAGACGTCAACTGGTGGAATGTTTCCATGATTTTTTCTCCCCTGAAAGAATGTGCTAGGACTAAATGCTTTCACCCTTCTTTTTTTTTTTTTCTTTTTTTTTTTAAGGAGAAAGTCTAAAACTCCTTGAGAGCCTGTAGGATCTTGCCTTTTGTCAGCCATGCAATGCTGGTGTCAAAAGGCGCTGCTTGCTCTGCTGGTGGCAGTTCAGGTCCAATAGGCCCAACTATAATCCCCTGAAAAATACCATTTTGCCCCTTCACGGTGGAACTTGTCACAGCCTTGTTTCCAAACACACTGGTTGCACTCCACACATCTCACAGCTCTGTGAGATATTTGCATCGGGGAGGCAGCTTGCTTCCCTGCCTGTCTCATCCCATCAAAACATACTTGTAGCACCAGGCAGGAAGCGAAGGTTAAACCTCCTTTTCTTCTTTTCTCTTTTTTGCTCCCCGTGACTTCTGTGAACACATTATGATACAGCCTTCAGTTTCACTATTACATCTTTCCCACAAGACCGTTGCCTCATCCAGACCACAGCAGGGAACGCGCGTTCATCGCTGGCAGCTGGGCGCTGCTGGAGCGCGCGGCCGTGCCCCCAGGAGCTGCGTGGAGAGGACGCGGAGGCGAGGCGCTGCAGATTCCCGTGCACAGGGCTTTGGTCAGACCCACATCTGGGAGGGCATTTCCAGGGAGCCTCTCCCATTGCCTCCTTTGTCCGGCCAGTAAAAAACGACCTCAGTGAGAATGGGTTTCCTCTCACCCGAGTTTAGGTACCTGAAAGTTAGGTGTCTAAACCTAATTAGTCGGACAGGCTTCTTGCATAGTCAATGGAGACAAATAGGCACCTCTAGTGTGTGATTCACCTCGACTATCTTCAGCATTTATCTTGAGAAGGGCTGACTCACTCTGGAGCTGAGTGTCCGCTTCTCTTCTGCCACTGTAAAGGCAGATGGGCTACTTGCTTAGGACTCAACAACTAGTTTTGGGATGCCCCAAGTTCAGCAAAGCGGATCCCACCCTGCAGCCTGGCTGTGGCAGTGCCTCTGGGAAGCGGACACCATCACTGCGCTCTGCCTGAGACCCCCATCCTAGTTCCCTGAGAGGCTCCATGTCCAGCCCTACCAAGAAGGGCTGGGTTTTAGTCTCTCCAAATCACGTTATCAGCCTCTATCACTTTATCAGACCAAGTTAAATATTTATAAAGCTCCTGGGAGCAGGGTCCACGTCTTTCTACGTGTTTGTATATTCCCTCATGGAGCAAAGCCCCAGCACTGGTTGCAACCTTTGTGGACTGGTGCAATGCGGGATGGGGAATCTCTCTGCGAATCTGCAGGTCTTGACGAAATGCAGCTGGGAGTGCAAAGAGTGCTCATGGACATTGAGAAATAAGCAGGAGTGAATCATAAGAGTCAGGAGAAGCTACTAATGTGTGGGAAAAAGGCAAATGTGCTACCTCTGCACAAACATATAATAAGGAAGTATGTAATAATAATTATTGTTATTGTAATATGGTCTGGGTGAGCATTTGGGAAAAAGATATCTAATAACTGACAAGCAACGTGGCTCGGTTTGTTTTGATCTGAAATTCAAACAATAGTTATGTTTATAAGGTAATAATACACAGGGCACAGAGCACTGGCACCACACCAACTATGCACTCCACAAGTCAGGTTTATATAGGTCATGCCAAACAAATAATAGTGTTCTTCAATATAATTACTGATTCATTAAGAGAATGAGAGAGAATGTAATCGAGTCTGTTTGGATTTCAGGGAGGTGTTAGATATGGTAAATTTATACATTTGAACTTGGATTTTGGACGTATCATGCGCTCGCCCAGCTCTGCTTCTCCGGAAACCAGCGGTGAAATTCCTATTGCGGTCTCCTCCAGACGGCGCAAGAAACCTCTTGCTCAGCCCCAGCAGCCTCTGGTGCTCCCGCGGTGCTTTCAGGAGCCTCTCAGAGCCCTTTGTAGCATTTTCCAGGTGGATTGGGAAACCAAACTACCTCTAGACGCTGATCCATATGTGCAGGGCCTAGCACTTAGCTCAGGCAATTGCACTGTCCTGATCAGCAGTTCTCCATCCCGGGGGCACCCTGACCCCTCCATGTCTGAGCCTCAAGCTCCATCCAGAGCCACCCATACCGGTGATGGGGTTTTGCTCTGCCTGGCCCCTGGACCTATCTGAGGTTTTTCCCCGAGAAAACACCATGCGTGGTGGCACAGCCATGGGTCCGGTATCCCTCATCTCCATTGCTGGCCCTGCTGCTGCTCCCCGTGGTGGGAAGGGAAGAGCCCTGGTGTCCTCACTCCTGCCCCCCACCAGGGAGCAGCTGCATGTTTTAAAAAGGCCAGACTGGGCATAACACAGGGCTTCTGGGAAAACAGAGGCCATGCCAGCCCCGCCAGCAGACGAGCACCCGGAGGAGGGAGCGATGCATGGAGAGGAGGTTGTGCAAAGCGTCTGACTCTGAGCTGCCATGCGCCGGGATGGGAGTCAGCAGTGGGGTCTGCAGTGGGAGCGAAGGCACATCCCAAAAACTGCATTGCCCCACGTCTGACCTCTGCAATGTGGGGGAGTGAAACGGGAACGGAAAAAACAAAACTACTGAGCAAAAGCAGCATCCAAAGTAAGTAGGAAGGATACAGCGATAATAAATGAACGCAGTTTTTTGTGAATCTGAATCGTGCCCCCCTAGTTAGGTGACTTTGGGCTTCTGAAAAAGCTGGTCAGGAAGAAGTAGGGACGATAGTAAATACAGGTTTTCAAAAGGTTTTTTGATAAAGATCTTTCCAAGAGTGAAATAAACTTGGCAACTGTGGGATGAAAAGTCCCATCATGGATTAAAAAGTGGGTCAGAGCTGATAGGAGGGGAAAAAAATCCATTAGAAGAAGATGGCCACCGGGGAAAGAAAAACTTGCTGGGGTGGGGGTGGTGGGGCCACTCATGGAAGAGATGCAGGCAGCCCTCCGAATACTGTTTCAAAACACAGAAACAGGGGAAGAGGGATAACAAGGCAACAACATTAGCTGCCAACGGATCATTATTTATTGTTAACTGCAAGCATGGCTAGGCAGGGCTGGGAGGCACTCCAGAAGCTTCTAACTAAACTAGGAAACCAAACCACAATGACGGAGAAAGTTCAGCTTACACAAATGCCAAAGCAAGCTGTTTCAGAAGAAACTGGGCAAGCCTCTTGCTCTGAATTAGAAGTTAGCTTGGAGGGGTCAGCAGTGGCATGGGCAGTGACTGTTCAAGCATTGCTTAAAAAAGATCTGGACCCTGCATCAGCATGACAAATATATCATCGCGTATCCCGGTTGCACATTGCAGTCCCTGTCTGCTTGCCTGCTTTGAAGGGCCATAGCAGCAGGACCTAAAGCAGCTTCCTAAGAACAGCCCTGCTGAGTCAGATCAAAAGCCCACCAAAGGCAGCATGGATGAACAGAAACAGGATCAAAGACAGAGCTGGGTTGGGGGGTCTTTTGCATGAAGAGAGGTAGAGAGGTATAATATTATTTCATCTGCAACGGGGAAGCAAAGGGCTACAAAACAATGATTCCCTTTGGTAACAACTGGTTGATGCTTACATTTTATTTGTGCCGTACAAGGGGAAGGGAAAGGTGTAAAGGTGCTTTTAAAAATAATTGCAAGGAAAGTTAGTGCTTTGCCAACAGCCTGCCTTGCAGTACCCTTCCAAATGGGATGCGATCTGCTGATAAGCTCGTACCTGGCCTGAACCTGGCTCAGCGTGCCAACCCACCCGTAGCAGCATACCTGCTCTGGCTGGATTGCTGAGACCCACTTTTGCAGAGGCTGGATGCAGCTGCCTTGTGGGCAGTGTCCAGCCTGGGACACCAGCTGGCGAAGCCCAGCCTGCGCCCCTAAAGCCTGCTCAACGTCGGTGTCCGGCCATCACGGAGTAGGAACAGCTCTGCCGGGACAAGCGTGGTTCCTGGCAGGGTGTGGTAACACCAAGCCCCATGCAATAAGAAACGGAAGGGGGGTGTGTTTGTAAATAATTCACTAGAATGACCTACATGCTACCAGGCCTTTGTTTGTTTTTATGAAGTCAGTAGAGAACTGCACAGCCTCTGAGACTGAAGTTTGGGGACCAAATGCTGAGAGGTGACACAGAGCAAAGGCATTCGAGCCCTCCATGCAGGAAGGCAGCCTGGGGTGGCTTCAGAGTTTCCAAGTTTTCCTGAGTACCGAAAGCTTTGTGGAGAAAATGGAAAGGAAGAAATGCCCCACAGCTACGCGTGGCTGTCTCAGAGATGTGGGAGCTTTATCACATACTCCACGGAGGGACCATGGATGGGAGACAGTTTGCTGGATGGTGCCTGTCATGTGTTTTAAGCAGGGTTTCTCTCTGCCTCCACCTCCAGCGCTGCACTGGGGCACAGTGTCCATGGAGAGGTAGACCTTTGGTGGAGGAATGAAAGCAAGGCCCTTGTCATCAAAGAAGAGCTGATCATGCTCCTCGTAAGAGCAGAGACGTTGGGTCTGGTGTCTGGGCTGCCGCTGAGTGCTGGCTGGGAGCGGGATGCTGTGATGCCCAGCTCCATGGCACGGTTTCCTGGACGTTGCCAATGGCAGGGTGCTTCCTCTGTGCACATCCTTTGCTTTCTGTAATGGGATAAGGCATCTTGCACAAACATGAAACATCGATTTCTGGCTGCTGGTGGGGAGAGGATGAAAGCTATTGCTCCTACTTGTTGCTGCTTGTTTCTTCGTTAAGACTCTGCTCCATAGATCATATGATTATAGGAGAATCTCAGTTTTCAGTTAAGAAAAGCATGCTTTTCCTGCTGGCTGTTGCAGAGAAAAACACGAAAACTCTGGAGTGTTGATCCCAAAGACTGAAGAGTCAAAAGAGAAACAAGTACAGAATCCAACATTACTGGTTTTCAAATTTCTTTTAATGATATTGTTTAGGTGACTGACAATATTTCAGAACCCAACTCTCAAACGTTTGGGATTAGCTCTCCTGGAAAGAAGAGGGTGTTGGCCACCTAGTGCCACTTGGGAAATGTCAAAAAGCCCACGGCTCTGCAGAGCTTAATCTAGAGCTTAATCAGAAGTCTGGGACCACCCTCAGGGGGCTCAGAGAGAAAAGCAGGTCAGGTTCTCTCTTTCAGCTCTGCTGCATGTGCCAGTCCAGATGGATAATACTTCCAGCAGTGACTCCCAGCAGCAGCAGGCCGAGGCCCTTTGATGGCTACCTGACCTCCCGTGTGAAATGGAAGTCTGGCCAATGGTACTGGCATTTCTTAGTGGACAAGCATCCACGCAACGTAATTTCTGTAGTAAGTGGTGTCTTCGTGTCTGCCATGACCATTCTCCCTGCCAGCCCAGCAGAGAGGACTGAAATTACCTAGAAATAAAATTTCTCCATGAAAGTGTCCTTCCAACTTGCACCACTCTGCAAAGCAGCACATGCACAACCCGTGCTTCTTTGTTTCTTGCTGTAGTTTGTCTGTGGATGGACGGTTGCTAACTGCGGGCCTACAGAAATGATTCATGTTTCTCCATTGTTAGTCATATTAATAATAATAATAATAATAGTATTACAGTGGCTTCTGACTCCAAAATTCACTGCCCTTCAGTGTGTGCACCTCTAGCCCTTATAGCTGAGAAGTTGTGCCCACCAATTGTTACTGAAGTTTGCAGTTGGTTGGCCCATCAGTACAGTGATAGGATGCTGGGTGGAGTTGTGTGGCTCTTCCCAAGTTCAGATGTGTTCAAGATGCATGGCTCAAAGATGACCAGTCTGTCACCTTTAGTATCATTGATGGATCAAAAAATCACAGATTCACGCTGTGGTGGATATGACTGTGTCTGTTGCAAATGCAGCTGTTCTAAAACGCAAACCAGAATTTCTAAGTGCTGCTGAAATGGTGAAAACCCTTTGAGGAGCAGGTGTGGGGGTGGTGGGTGACAAAACCTTTTCTGGTGAAACTGTTCAAAAGAGCAAGTCTGTTAACGAAGGGAGGGTCCCCACATTCACCTCCCACAGCACAGACTGAATGACAAGAAGCAGCAGCAAGAGCCAGCAGTGCACCAAAAGCAAAGTGTCCAGCATAAACCAGGCCAATAAAAAGAGCTGTGCAGGTGAACGAATATGCCAGTCTAGGCCACGTCTCCTGAAGCAGTTGAACCCTCAGCCACAAAGCTCGTCCCTGGGAAAAGGGCTGTTGCAGTGACAATGCGGCGCAGTGGGATGTCTGCCTCATAGCTGCGCTGCATACAGTTTGTGAGGCACGTTTGTGCACTGCCTGTTTTCCTGCTCTCTTTAGTACCAGAAAAAGCAAAGTGTTCCTGTGTGCATGTGTGCGCACGTGTGAGCGCATGTGCTAGCCTAGGAAGAGTGTGCACACGTGTGTGCGTGCATGTGAACAAGCGCCAGTGAGCACGTGAAGGGCATGCCGAGTGGTTACCGCAGCCACTCGTACGCGTGGCTGCGCGTGAGCACCCGAGCCCACGCAAGGGATGGCGCGGGTTGGCAGCGGCGTGCCCTGCGCAGGCGGGGAGGGCGCAGGACTGTGCTGACGGCACAGTGGCTCTGGCGGGGAGGACTTTTCCCGGCTGTTGATGAAATGCAGCTGGGCTCAGCAAAGAGTTAACTTGGTAGAGAAGAGTCTAGAAAGGCTCCTGCCGGCTATAAACAGAGCGATCAGCATACACAGGATGTGGCGAGCAGCTAAAGGCGTCCCGTTATTAACTTCACTTTTATTTCAAGGGGATTCACTTCTCTGTTCTGTTTCCCATTTGGGAAGTGAAACCTAAGACCACGGTACCACTTAAAAAAAAAAAATCTGGTCACAGCTCATTTGTTTTTCTACTTTATTCTTTCTTGTCTTTTAAAGGTTACTCTGCTGTTCCTTTGATGGAATTTATTGAAATTACTGGTAACACACAGAGTCTTCACTCTCTGTTTCTCTCCTGAGGAATTATCTCATTTGCTCTCATTCAAGGCTGTTGACTCTGAGGGGAGCGTTTACTTGAGGACACCTCGCAGCGTGCTCACAGCATGGTGCAACCCGGCCTGGAAGGAACAACGCGGAGAGCGTTAGTGCCGGTTCCTCTGAAAGGCAGCCTCAGCCAGCGTGCTCACTGCTCCCAAGGTGCTTTGTAAACATTTATTCATTCTTGCACATGCTCCCTTCCCTCCCCCCGTAAGGTGAGGAAATGTTATCGTCACCATTTCACAGATGGAAGAAGTGAGTTCAGATAGGTGCAGTGACTCACTGGCCACAGCTGAGGCAGATCTGCAGCTGAGGAGTCAAACTTCCAGCCACCCAGCATAACCCAGGAGGTCACGTTCCCACCCAGGGCTGGCAACGTAGGTAGTGCCAGCCCCATCTACCTGCCACCCACTTGTCCTGAGAAGCAGTAATGCTCATCTCAAGGTTTGCAGAATGAGATCAGATCACTGTGGCTTACTCCATGTGCTGGTGTCATCAGAGCGTGATATATTATTATGATATCATGATGTTATTACGCCTGAAACTAACACAAGGCCACTCACAGAACATGGGCATGCAGCTGAACATCGGTGACCGTGCGCTCCTCAACCACATCACACATGCACACACGCCCTGTACCGGGCTGTTGGTCAATCCCACCATGCCGCAAGGATCTGCAAACGATCTGCGCGCTGGGCAGGGCTGTCCCCGTCCCCATCCCTGTCCCCCCTTCTCTGCTGGGCCCGTGTTAATGCGGCCCCGCACAGCCCTGGTGCAAATGACTGGGAGAGGAAACATGGCTCTGTGAGGCAATGGAAGGAAAGGGTTTTCTTCTCTGGTGGAAACGGCTCTCACAGCATATGGTCAGTAGATAAGGATCATGGCCCACGCTCTCAGGTGATGGTGGCTATTTTGGAGTGCTGGGCGCCTGTTGGAAATCAAGCTTTCTTCAGTGCAGGCACTCTGGAGACAGGCACTTGGTGCCTAATCATGGCTGAAAATTCAGGGCCTTACGTTGCCACTATTTGCTGGCAACTGTTGCTGTTTACAATCATCACCAATATCATTTTCCTCTCCCACACAGAATCAAGAACAACAACAACAACCAAAACCCCCGCTCCTTATCACCTTCGCTTGCTTTCCACACTGTCTGTGCAGGGCACAGTTTCACTCATCCTCAGCTCGGCACGGGCGAGTCAGATCAGTCAGTTCCACTTTCTGACGCAGGTCTGTCTGTCTGTCTGGTTCTCAGGCCCGGACAGGATGCGTCTGTGATCAGGTTCTCAATAATGGAGGGAGGTTGGAGTTCCCTGTGCAAATCTGTTCATTTTTAAGTAAAACACTTGGTATTTTTTTCTTTTAAAGAGAACCTTTGTGGTAGGTCATCCTCATTAAGCTGGCGTTTAGCTGCCTTTTGCTTTGCCACCTGCAAAACTGCTTTCCATTGCCACAGTGAAGTCTGCAGAAAGTTCCTCCTTGACGTCTGTGGGCTTTGGGCCAGTCTGGGGGCCTGGTCCTGCACGCATTGAGAGGAAGGGCCAAACACCCACAGATTTCAAGGCATGAGAGACCAGGGTCTCGGCAGTACTTGGGAGCATGATGGGCGTGCATCTGAGCGCCTAGACTGCTCAAGGGCCTCCCTGCATCTCTCCCTACTGCGGTGTGTGGTTGTGGGGAGCAGTGGGACCTTACAGGTGTAGGGGAATGGAGAGGCATCTTAAGCACCGAGAGGAAGACGTCTCTTCCTCTTCCTCTGGCCCTCCTTTAGGGAGCAAGCACCACCTAAACTCTGCCAGAGACCTGGCTGCAGAGTCACAAAGGTTGAGGTCTCCTGTCCTTGCCAAGGGTCCGGCTGGCGTTTCAGGGTGTGGGGAAGGCAGGCCAGCACTGTAAGGGGCGGCGGGAGAGCATGGGCTGGCGTGTGGAAGAGCCTGGAGTCAGCACCTTTCGTCCAAAGAAACAGAGGACCCTCTGTTGTGGAACTGGCAGAGAGTTAATCTCATAGTTAAACTGTTACTGGGCTTCACCTGCTCTTATCCCTCCACAGTGCAAGGGGCAAGGGGCTTAGTAGGTCAACTGGCACTGGTACCTGACAGCAATTAAAGGGACCCAGCCAAGGCCCGGAATTTGACCTATGCCTTTTTGGTTAGATCCGTTTCCACACTCCGTGTCAGTCCTCACAGACATTGTTCGCGCTTCAGTGTGTTTTGTGCTAAACGCGCAAAGTAAAAACCCTGCAAGGCAGGAGGCCCAGCCCAAGGACAGGGATGCCCAGAGCAGCCTTCATGAGCTGCCCTACAATAATGCTAGGGCGCACGGGGTGCTCGTGAGGGCAGCCGTAACGTAACCGATGGGTACATGGCAGTTGAGTCCTCTCATTTTGCAATACACAGTGCCTGAATTTCAGGAGTCCTAGATGGGGACTCACAGCTCTGCCAGCTGTGAGGCTGTGAGAGACAAATAAAACAACTAGTTGAGAAGGAGTTACAAATTCCGGGCAAACGCCCCGGCAACACCCCGCCTTCTTCTCGTAAGAGGTATATAGCCAACACCCCGTTGCACTGGCAATCGGGGCCCTTGATAACATGGGTTTGCTGCTAATATTGCCATTGTACCTACCCTAGCCACAGATCTCTGCTCCAGACTTAAGCCACCAAGACTGCAAGTTGCAGCTCTGCTGGCTGAAGGCTTTCTGAATGGGAACAGAGAGCAATCCTCCCTATCTCTACAAGTTCTAGCTCAGCGATATGTGCTACACCCATTCATCTGAATGCAGAATTAGCTCTGAAACTAATGATAAGGCTTTAAACGCCATCGCACAGCTAATTTATTTCCCCACTGTCCCAAAGTGCTTCCCAGGTGCTGAAAGGCTTGGCTGCCAAAATCTCCATAGCCTCTGCTGACAAGCTCACCGACACAGCTCTGCATTGCAACACCTTTCCTATCGCTGCAGGCGCGAGTGCTTCAAGCAGTAGCGTATTTAGCCGTGGAGCCCCCGGCAGTGGTGAGGGTGGTTGCTGTCCCCGTCACGCAGCTGGGGGAACTGAGGCCCAGAGAGGTGACGTGCCTTGTCCCCGCTGCTCAGATGGGAAGTGTGCGCTGGAGCACCAGTATCAGCGGATGCCTCCCGTTTTCCATGCGTCTGTTCCCTCCTCAAAGCAGTTCAGGAATTTTCTTTGCCTTGATGTCGGTGGCATTACATACGTGTAAGCTAGGTGTGAGATCACGATACAACACATCGATTATACAAGGAGGCCCAAGGTCATAACCACCCTTTGGACAGAGAAGGAGGACGTGTACGTACACACACATAAACACACCTAAATGGATACATATAAACACGCACGTGTGCACACAGCGTTTCCATTTGGAGATGTGCATTGCGTGGCACATGTCTGTTGGGGCAGAAAAACATCGCTGCCTGTGTTTCTGCATCAGAACCTTTTTTTTTTTCTCCCTCGGGTTTTGGAGTTACTTCTGTTTTACAAAAATAGCACCACTCAAGGCAGTCTTCCTGATAGGTGGAATAGTTTCCCCTTGAGAAGAAACTGATGGAAATCCCCTCTCTTGAGACATTTTAACTCTGCCAAAAAATGTACAATGGGAGTGACCGCTTTAACTAGTGAGCTGACTTGGATGAGCTAATGGGTTTTTCCATCACTAGTGTCTAGTTCCAGGGATTTCCATGAATTGCTGTCAGGACAGAAGAAGGCAACAGATTGCAACTGTGGGATCTGCTGTTTCAGCTCCACTGACACGTCATTCCCTCAGGACACCCAGTGACCTGGTTAATCTAGTTCTTTGCTTCTGACTTCTCCTCGTAAATGATTTATCAACTGGCGTGGATCCCTGTTTGCTTAAGGAGGCGTGTGATGACCTCTAGCAGACTGGCTGCACAAAGCTACGGGCTGCGTTTGGCACCTGGCTGCTGGTCCCAGCTCGTGACCCTTGGCACGGGGAGCAGAGGGACAGGGCTGCAGCGGAGCCCGGTGGCCAGGGCTGGTGCGGGGGACTGTGGGTAATGTTTACATGGCTGTCTGGAGAGCGCCGGTGACTAAGCTGTTGGCTCATCAGCGAGAGCACTTGCCTAGGACCTGCCTCGGCCCGCTCTGACCCCCACGGTATGAAGGTGCCGGTGGGAGGAGGGCTGGCTTGCTGGTGTGTGTGGGCTGTGGGGTGCCGGCTGTGGAAGCATCAGTGGTACCAGAGCCAGCCTTGACGTCTGTGCGCTCCATGGAGAAAATAACATCAACGTCCACTGCCTTGTCCATTCCCACAGAGAGGGCAGCATCGCTGGTGGTGGCATCGGTGTCATGTCTGAACCAGATGCAGCTGTGGAGGTCTTCATCACGCACGTACGTAGGTCAATACGAGTGTCACCATGCATGAAACACTGCAGTAAGAAAAAGATGGTACACATCTGAACTCACTCACTCACTCGCCAGGCAGTGAGGATGAAGATAGTTCCTGCAAACTTTACATCCTGCCTTTGTACCTGGGCTAAAGGAGTGTGGAAAGAGATCGGATATCACAAATTGGGCACCCTTCTAAAAAACTGTCTATGGGCAACTCCCTGCCTTCCCTCCAGGCCAGTTATTGCTGCTTCCTGCTCTGATTGTTTCAAATCCGGTTATCTTGAATTTTGCCTGTCCTGGCAAATACGGTGCAGCAGAGGGGAGGTACTGTTCCAGTCGACGCTGTATGCATGCCACAGATCACAGAGATTAGCATGGGAGGAATCGCTGAGATGAGCTCCTTGAGGCAGATAGTGGGAAGCTTACAACAGAGCTGTGTAACAATTAGAGTCATAAAACTGTTGAACAAAATCTTCATTTTGGAAGACACGGGGCCATGCTGGATTTGCATGGCAGGAGGCTGTTTCACAAGGGCAGCACCCAGCAGTGAGGCGAGCGGAGGAAGCCCGCTGCAGGCAGCTGGGCTCCCAAAAAGCCCAGGGTCACACCACCTGAGGGCCACACATCATCAGGGAGGGCTGGTTCAGGCTGCGGCAAGGAACCTGCAGCCACATGTAAGCAGAAGCAGGGGTGTGTTTTCTTCTCGCATAAGGGTGGATCTGGAGCAGCTTTCAGCTTCCTGGGACCTCAGGGGTGGTCGTTCTTCATAGCCCAAGAGGGTGGAAGGTGCAGCTCCTGTTCCCTTTTTGGGGGGCACACCACTTACATGTGCTTCAGAAGAAACATCTGTGTTCACACACCACGTGCTCCCACTCTGCACCTTGTACAGCAGACCAACATCACAGAAGGACAGAGATCTGGCGGGATGTGTGAGGGCTAATCCCACCTCACCAGGAGCAGCCATGGCTTAAAAAAACAAACCTGTGTCCCCATGAACAAATTCAGTCTAGGCTGGTCCCACGTACCCTATGAGATCCTGGTCATAGTCACAGGCAGGACAGGGAAAGAAAGGGAGGCCAGTGAGTTATCCCAAAATCGTTTAATATGTGTGGACTTATTTTAGACATAAACTTCAATATGAATTCCAAAGTGCTGATAGACTTATGTATGGATAACACCAGGTTCAGGCTTAGTTTCAAGCCCAAACTCACTGACTGTTCACACCACCTCTTCCATTCACAACCTTGCTCTCCAGACAGCAGAGAGGAGCCTGGTTTGTGTAGAAACTATGTCCTTACACGCAGCACAAGTACACCTGGCTCAAACCTCTTGGCTTTGTGAACTTGAACATATTTACTGAGGACAGTACAGATGTAGAGTGATGCAAGTGCAAAACTCCCCAAAAGCATTCCCATGTCCCTAGGGCACTGAAACAAGAGCCAGGTTTTCTCATTGACCTCTTTTGTGGCAGGTGCACAGATTTAGCAACATGTTAAAAAGAGCACCCAGAAACTCTTTGGCAGAGGCAGGACTGGAGCCTGCTTCCTCTCATCTCCAGTCTTCCAGGTTGGGGGAGAGCTTGCTTCCAAGTGCCTAGCTTTGTTCTGGTCCTGGCAATACAAGGCGATTTTCTGGTCCGTTCTTTGTACATCCCAAAGGGTTTTTAATTTGCATTTTTGACCACAACCAAACAGATATTTTCATTGAACTGTTCACGCAGAAACCATTTTATTGAGCTGTTCTGGTTTTGGTGTGCTAAAATCACCCAGCTGGCGTGCATGATAGAGAGAAGTCACATACCTCTAAGTTGGGTCTTACTGTAGGAGATCCTACCAGGATGCTCCGATCAAGGCTACAGCTGCCTGTCATGTAGTCATGGCATCCTAAGTTACCACCACTCTTCTGGGAAGATTGGCTCGGAGTTAAGAGGCAGCTGACCAGTTTCTTATCCAGGTCCACTGCTGATGAGACTCACATTAAATCTACTGGCAAGATCTAAGAAAAGTGCATGCAGAAGGACACAGATATGGATAAATAGAAGTGAAGGGAATAATAACCTGCTTTTCTTGGACTTGGTCCAGTATTCACTAAAGGGATTCCCATGAACATCAGTGGGATTCAAGTCAGACCATGAATTTCTTATGATTTTTCTTCTGCTTTATTAAAGCAAAAACAAACAAACAAACAAAAAACAACAACCCAAACCCTAAAAAAACCCCACCCTATTTTAAAGGTTGTTTCCCCTTTTTATTACATATTTATTCTCCTTTCTGCTCCTTCCCGGCACTAGGAAGGGTATACCACACGTCTGACTACACTGTGATCTGAAAACTGCCCATAATGTGAGCAGTATGTTCCTGAAGAGGAGATTCAATCCTGCTCCGAGCTGCTGCGGCAGAGCACAGGAGCGCCGGGGGGAACGTCCAGCTCATGGGCTAGCCATTTGTCAGGGGCCCCGTCGAGGCAGAATTGCACACCGAAAGGGCATCCTTCCTATCTTATTATCGCCTCCCCAAACTATCAATTAAAAAAATTGTCACATTTCCGTACCCTGTGGATGTCATCTGCCTTCTGTGTGCACTTTTTTCATGCAGGGCTGTGACACATGCTTCCCACAAGTCATCTAGGGAGGGGTACTGTTGGTATTGAGGCACTTAAAGATGCCAGCAGAGTGCCTAATTGGATTTCAAAAGGGCATTGGTCCTGAGTCCTTTTGATTTCAGTGCAGGTTGGACATGGAAGCCCCAGTCCCTGTCGCTAGGTACCAAACAGCTTTGAAATCTGGTTCCCTCAGTTCCCTCTTTGACTATGGCAATTAGTTCTCAGGGCATTGCGAGGATGGAAGAAGTAAAGACTATGAGTTCTCAGGAAATACAGAAATGGGGTCAACTAAGTAACGTTTAACTCAATTAGAAAGACAGTCTATTAACACTTTCTGCTAAAAGCCAACTTAGATTCCTGTGATTCCCACTGCCAGCATCTCCACTCACACAAGGAAATATTTATGACCCTTCTCCCTCAAAAGCCTGGTTAATCTCATTTAAAACAGAGAGAGCATGAAGATACATTTATCAATGTTAGGGACATTAACTCCCCTTTTTTGTCCCCATGCTTAAAAAAGAAAAGAAGAATTTAAACCTTAAAGTGGGAAGTGAATTACACAGAGTGGCTGCAGATGGGAGCCATTAAATGCCTGGCTGCATTTTTTTTATTGAAACAATAAAGCAATTTACTGTACAAATAGCTCTGGCAAAGTGTGGCTTTGATTCTGTCGAAGTTCACAACCCCACATCCCTAAAGGTCAAATACAGCAGCAAAGCCTTGGACCCTCCTGCGCGCTGAGGAAGCACCTCGTTCTCACCCAGGAGAGCTGCTCGTTCGTCACACAAGGCACAGCCCAAACACGTGCGGGCTTGAGGCCTAAGCAAAGCACCACAGCTCTTCTTTGGCTTCCACACCACTTCAGCAATTTCAGGATCAATTCCCAGGTAACAACTCGTGGCCCATTACCAACAAGTATGGAGTCCAGAGGGAGGCAAATCCATATTCCTCATTTTGAACAAGAAGAGGAGCAAAACCAAACACGGTTGGTTTTCATTGTAATGTTGATTGCCTCTAGGTTTTGGTTTGAACTACTCAAGTGTACAGCCTGTCTGTAAGTCAAGTTTTTAAAGGGAAGGCGTTTCTGTACTTTTAGCTTTTTGATCTGTGAGTAATAGGGGTGCCATCTAGAGGCCAAAGTGACTTTCCAGCACATTCCCTTGGACAGGAATGACGCTATCAATAACCTACTCCTCTCACTACCTCCTTATAAAGGACTTCTCATTTCTAAATAAAATTGTTACAGTACGAAGCACTTCTCCATCCACATCTCTCATTCAAGAACTGCAAATCCTACCTTAATCAACCCATCTTAAGAATGAGCTATATAGATTATCCATGTATCCACTGTAGGGACGAGATGCTGAGAAAAGCAGCAAGCTCTGGTTATGTAGGTCTGGACACCATCCTTCCCATCCTGTCCCTGAACTGAACACTGCCAGTCAAACTGAACCAAGCTGCCAGCGGTGGGATCTGCTCTGGAACTTGCCTTGGTGGTTCCAGCCCTGTGCAGAACCATATCTTGGCTCGTGCTCCTCAACATTGCTACCTAATGTCCTCTCTAGCCTGACCTAGGAATGGCCTCTCCCCATAGGAGGCGTAGGAGTCATTTAATGTTAATGTTAATGTAAATGTTAAAAGGAGCCACATACAGGGCAGTCATGGCCACCGGTTGCTCTCCACAATGCTCCATGCTAACTTGTGCTAAACCCTCCCACCCACGTAGAACGGCCGAGCAGGCTGCAGTGGAGCAGGAAAGTGATGGTTGCACACTGCTGCTCAGGCCATGTGGCCAGAGGAACCCCAGTCCAATGCCCTTGCAAAGCACTTCAGACTTGCTTGCAGACACTCTGCCCTGCGCCCTGCACCCACCGTGTTGCAAAATCCCCTGTCGATGTGACTAAGAGTCATGTTCTGCAGCCTCGGCTTCGGTTTCTGCCTCTCGCAGTCCTGAAATGGAGACAGGGAAGTGTCAGATGCTTTCTGTTCTCCTTGCCTAGGACTCTGACCACGGGTGTTTTTGAGTCCATGGCACTCAAGGGACCTTTCAGTCAGCACTGTCTCGTGAGTAGCTAAATAAAAACAGACCCAAATGCCGTCGGCTCTGCTTACATCAAGGAAAGGGGAAGCAGCTCTTCTACTACAGTGAGCGCTAGCAAAGTTCTGCAAGAGGCAGCTAAAAATAGGGCTGCCCCCTACAACACTTCCGTCCTGCCTTTGAAACGCTCACGGCTTTCACGTCCCATCGGCCCCGCGATTTCCTTGTCGCTGGCTTGCCCCACGCCCAGCATCACCCAGCAGCCCTTCCTGCCGGCAGAGAGCCCCGGCAGCTTTGAAGTGTGGGCAGCTCCCTTGCGCTGGGGTGCGAGCAGCCACTTCCCCTGCTTTCTTCACCGTTTTCCTGTGCTTCAGTTGCAACTAAGAAGTGGGGCAGGCCCCCAGTGAAGGTCTCGCCCCAAGAAGACACTGAAAGTCCCAGAGGTATTGAAGACAAGAAAAGCTTTCCACAGTGGAGTGTTTTCAAGGGTATTTTTCTCAGTAAATGAAATGATGGAAAGTGTTTGTGTGAATACCTCTGGGATAACATTCCCAAACATTCCCTTTCAATTTTTGGCATTTGTTCCTGGAGAACCAGGAGCTGAAAATGGCACAAACCTGCTTCTTGGAGTAAAAAGGAAAACAAGTGAACCCACATTGTAAAGGAGAGGATGTGAAGGGGACCTCCTCGGTCTGGTCTGAGGCATGGGGCTGAGATGCCCTTGGCCCTGGAGCCAGGGAGCTGGCTGTCAGCAGGCCAGTGACACGGCGTGGATGTTGGATGACGGCACGTGGAAGATGGAGGTGCATTAGCAGTGTGCCGTAGGAGGAGCAAGAGTGGTACCGGTTCTGCCAATGCTCTCTGTGAGAAGTGACATGGGACAGAACTCAGCACGGACGGCGTCACTGCTAAGACGAGGAGAAAGCAATGAATTCCATTAACCCTGATGAAACTGAGACTGTTGAAAGTGGCCTGTGCTGTTTGCCCAAGGTTTTCCAAATCCTGGCAAAGTAATGCCCAAGGGAATGCTAATTGGGACCTCATTAGCATTTCTCTCTTCCCTGCTTTTCAGTCCAGCAGGTACCAGGAAGGGTAAGGCAGCACGTGCTGGACTCCTGGTAAAGACAAATAGGATGAGCCAAATCCAAGAGCAGGGCTTTGCCACCTGCTCTGGACCACAAGAGGATTGAACAACTTATCATCGTGTTGGCAAGCTGCAGGAGCAGGGGCCCAGGCAGTCTGGTAGCTGACCCACTCTTCCAGGAGCTTGGAGCCTGGCTGTTCTAGCCTCAAGCTCTCAAGCAGAGGGATCTCATCTTGAAGAGGAATCACTTCACAGCCCGGATTTTGCTCGTGGGGGGGATGGAGAAAGCCAGCTGAGTTCCCTTGCTGTGAAAGGACTGATGAGGAGGTAGAACTGGGCCCCTTCCCTGGGGCTGGGGGTGCTGCGTTGGGCTGGCCTCCCTGGAGCCCTGGCGTGGTTAGAGGACCATGCAGTTCTGCTGTGCTGGGAGGCTGCCCTAGGGAGTTGGCTTAGAAAGGGTGCAACAGGGAAAGGCACAGCAGGGGAGAGAGCCCCTGGCCAGCCCCACAAGGCAGCCTCCAGGGAATAACGGCCCTGCTGTGAGAGGGCTACTTCAGGCACTGGATGGTAAAACGTGGCTGAAAAGCAGTCAGCTCGGAAGGCACACCCAGACAGCACGAAATTTTCTCTGGACCAAGCCAGAAGCTATTTCCTGAAGCCTCTTTGTCACCAGACTGCATTAGAAGAGTGGCACCACTGAGTGTGTAACTAACACTGGCTGGAAACAGGGCTGCAGCAGAAGGGTGCCAGCCCCCCTCTGGGTAGCTCCTGTGGGTACACGTGTGGGAGGAGGGTGCAGGGGGCTGGTTCCTCAGCAGTTTTGTTTTTCTCAGGCTGGTTCAGAAGAGAAGCATGTGTAAGCTCTCGCTGCTTCTAAGCCTTGCCAACCACTCTCCTCTCAAGATGAGCCTGTGAAGGTTTCCTGGGTGGTTGGTTTGTGGTTTTTACCGTTGCAGTTTAGTATCTGGATCTTAATTCAGCCTCCCCCTCGCCCCCCAGCCCTGCTGGTGGCCACAAAGGCGGCCACGCACCCTCTGTGAGGCTGCGCCTCCGTGTCCTTCAGAAGCTGTGGTGGGCCCTGGGGAGCTACCGCGGGGCAGCAGCTGGGGGAGGAACAGGCCAGCAGCCCTTCAGCTCACCCTCGCGGTGCTCCTCACGGCAGAGGCACGGCGAGGGACACGCAGGCGGGGCTGCCAGCAGATGCTTCGAGGGAGCTGCGCACGCCTTGGCTCCTTGGCTGATTTTTGAGGCCCCCGCTCCCCCTCCTCTTCCTTCCGCTCCCCTGGCAGGTGAGCATGCCGGAAACCACATGAGGGGAGGAAGACAGAGTTTCCAGTTCTCTAGTCAGGGGTGTTGTTATGTATTTTTGGTATATAAATACATATTTTTTTTCCACAAAGGTAATGGTTTGGGTCACCAGGGCTATTTTAGGCTGGGTTGTGCAAGTTTCCTCTAGCAAGGGTACGCCGTTGAGGCAGTGTTACAGCACCATCTGGCGGGGTCCCCGCTAACCTCGAGCAGCAAGGGGGCTGTGCTGGTTCCTGCAGGTAGCTGGAGCGAAGGGGCCGCTCGCAGCGCACGGGTGGGCTGTCGCGGGGTGCCTGGGCCCTGCCTGCCTCCTGCGAGCAGGCCCCTCCGCGAGGGCGAAGGGGGCCCTTGGTCCGTCTTCGTGCTGCAGCAGCCCTCGGCAAGAGCTCTCCTCCAGCTGAGTGCTCTTCGGAAGCACAGCCTACCGCCACGCTGTGAACTGTCCGAGAGGCAAGTCGGGCTGCAACAGCTGCCTTGTGCTCGCAGAACGGGTTGGAGAATCAGCCGGAACGACAGAAGGATTTAAAGTACTCAGCATTAGAGCATCCTGTAGTGTGCTGCGTATTTTACAGAGGGAGAATGCTGTGGTTTGGAGGCTAGGCAACGTTGTGGCAAGAGACCTGGGGATGGGGTACCAGTACCTTGGCTATAGCCCCACGCTGGTCCTGTAACCAGTGAGAGCTTTCCACACACAACCACCTTCCCTCGGCCTTTAACATTCTGCCTCCTCCAGCTCACAAGCATCTCCAACTCCATACTAAGGCCGTTGCTTGCTTCACATGATATACCTGGTAATAAGGTACGCTGAAGCTGCCTTCTGGCACTGCACTGCAGCTGACACGCTGGTGCCCTGTCTAATTGCTGATACACAGGACAAACCTCACTGTTATGTAAATTGCACAGTCATGGTGTAGAAGTGCATGGGACTCAAGCCCAAGGCAGCACGGGCTGCTACATACCACCCCAGCTTCTTCACCGCGAGTATAAGCACAAACCGCTCTCATCACACTCTTTTTCCACACACAGCTATTACTGTTGTTCAGGTACTACAGACAAATGGGAGAACGTGCAGTGCAGGTTTTTGAGATATTAGCTGAACTAAGTAAATTTACTTATAGTTTGCAAGGTGTTTTCTCAGAGATCTAGGGTCTCAAAAGTTATATACTGACTATCATCCGCTCTTACTGGGGATACAGCATAGTGTGATTCTTTTGGTGTTCAAGGATAAGAGATACAAGCTACTGGAAAAAAAAAGTTCAGGGAAGGTCATATAATGAGCTTATATGGATTTCAGACCATCCAAGTGGCAGGACTGGAAAAGAGTATAGCAAATTGAAACAGGTGCAGGGCAGGTGTGGGCAGAAAGCTTGCAGCAAGCATTTTGGCAAACCTGGAAGACCAGTTTACAGCAGTGTTTTCTGTAAGTGCTAGAAATAGGTTACGGCAATTTGAAGGAAAAGAGTGAGGAAGCTTCTTAAACATATCAGAAAAAATTTTTGAGCACATCAATTTTCAGTTAGGCATTCACAGGAACTGGCAGTGATGGAGAAAACATGGCAGTGGCTGTGTCTGCAAGAAACAGCAGAGCTGCTGGCTTATACTTTTTGTTAAACAGACTATAATTCGACGCTTCACTGCAGCACACGGCTTAGGCAGGCAAAGCTTTGGGGAGCTCTGGCTGGGCAGCTGGAGAGCTGCTGGCCTGGATTCCTGGTATCCTGAGGCTCTAAACAAAATCCCAACCAGAAGTCACAGTGGTGAGCGGGGCTTAGACCTGCAGTCCCATTCACTGAGTTTAAAGAATAATTCTTTCAGATGTAGGCACGAAATGCAAAGATTTCATCCAGTTTCCTTTCTTTCCCTGTATATCTTTTCTTCCTTCCCTTTCCTGTCATTGCAGTGCCAGCATTTGCTGCACCACCTCCCCTTCATCCCCAGATTCATCCCCAGGCAGAATCTGACCCAAATTTTAACATCAGTTTGGGGTACCTCTGCTTTCATGGCTCTACTGTGGGAGCATTTGCAGATTTTAATGACTTCAACTAGACCAGGAGGTGCTCACTTCCTTTAAAAGCATGACCTGCTACATCTTACCTCTGTGAGCCATGAAATAATTATCTGCGGGCCTCTGAAGTGCAAGGAGAAATCAGTTGCCTTAGAACTGCCAAGTGCTAGCTGTTGGGCAAAAGAAAATAAGCATGCACGTAGGGTCCTGCTGGACCTGATCTCAGGGTCTCCAGCGATGCATCTCACATACCTATGGACACACAAATACACAGAGAGCAATGCCTGGCCTGGACTTCAGCATCTATTCTAAGCATGTCGATCTGGATCTTTCCAGCTCAACCTGTCACTGCTAAACACCCATGCACCACACGGGTTTTCTAGGATGGGAAAGGAGGGAATGAGGAGAGAAGAGATTCAACTCTGGTTACGGGAAGCAGCCACTACACCACACAAGAGTATCATTCAAGTCCTGTGAAACTCTTTGTCTTTTATTTTAAGCTCCTCATTAATCTTGAAGAGCAGGTTTTACCTTACACTCTCACCTCTCCCTCGTTCACCGGGTTTTACCTTACACTCGCCCAGCAAATCAATAGCAGTGATTGTCCTTTGAGCATCTTGAGACTACCCAGACCTACAGAGCTGCCATTACCTAGTACACCACCACAGCGTATAATTGGGCCTTGTTTCTAACCCAGGCCCCCAGCCTGTTACGCCTTACACTTTCCTTTTGGTGCTGACTCAATACAGGGCTGGAATGGCTGCCTTAAGTGGAGTCAGTGTCTCTGCTGCATCCCCTCTGTTAGCTCACACGCCCTGAGAACCCTGCTTGTGTGCTCCCCCAGCTGCAGCCCTCTGCTAGGCGTAACTGTTCCCTCATCAGCGTTATTGTCCTAGCAAATCAGCCCCAGGGTGAACGGCTAACAACTCTTGCAGGTTTGTAGAGAGGGGGTGGAGGGGTATCTGATGGCAGGGCTGGTAAAATGGGAAACACCCTCAGGTACTGTATGCACAGAGCATTTAGTCTTCTGGCCAGTTGCTACACAGAGGGAGTGAAGGAAACAGACTGGAAATTACATTTCCAAAACCCTTGTGAGAAAACCGAAGCCATTTAGGAACTGTACAACATTCAGCGCTAGGACCAGGGTGCAGCAGCGGGCAGCGCTGAGGGCTGCCCACGTCACAACTGGCAGCCCTCGACCCTGTGCAGGGTACAGAGCACTGCGAGTACAGGTCCAGCCCAGAGCTCCCTTCAGCCCGGCTCTCCCTGTCTTCCCACCCGCACAGCACGATCTCTGACTGATAAAGAGCGAAAAGTCGTGTGATCCATCAAGCACAGATTCCCAGCACCACAGAAGCAGAGTGTTCCCATTCCAACAAAACAGCTTTCTGAAAGAAGGCTGTTTAGACTGGAGAAGTCTGTGTCAGCCCGTCTGAAGCGTTCCCAGATCCAGGCTGCTTCCCAGCACATGTGGGCAATGCCCACCACTGCCAGGCCACCTGGGTCTGAGGTCTCACAGCTCAGATTGGTCTCTCAGCGTAAGTTAGCCTGGCTTTCAGCTGCTCTTATTGAAAGGGGTTGTTTCCCCGGGCTGTGATAGCTCCTAGGGGGCACAAGACTTGCATTTTCCAAGGTACCAGCTCAACAGGTGAGCTGCCTTCACCAGTGTGTTGAAATTTGCTTTCACCAGTCTGTTGTGTGCTGCAAGAAGAGCACTCGGCTCTCCAGATTTCTGAATATGGCCTGCTGGAGCACGCACATCAGAAGAGTCATCCTGCTTTCAGGACACCTGTGTCACTCTTGAACTTGATGGAACAAATGGAGAGTTATTTAAAAAATAATGTAGAGACACCCAACTCCTGCTGAAATCATTGGGAAACAGTTGCTACCTGCACCTTAAAAAAAAATAATAAAAAAATCCCAAAGTCCCTGTACATTCTTCCTTATAAAATGAATGGCAAATGTCTTTCTGCCAGAGAAGGTTCAGAGCTGAAGAGGTGAGGCTGGAAATTACAGTGGCATCTGCTCCCAGTGCAACAGCTACTAGCAGTATTTGCTAGGACTATGCTATTTACCGCTGCCCCCACTGCTTACTCTTAAATCCCCTGCTAGCCCTGCAACCAAGCCCAGCTTCAGGTAGATGCCTAGGGCTACAAGCAGCTGTTTGGGAACTGATGCGTAAGAACTGCTGCTGAGAAGGAAGATCAGCATCTTGAGAAGGGGTAGAGAATTCAGGCAAACAAAAACTATAACCTTCAAGAGGTAGAAGAGGATGGCAAACATACTAAGTGCAAGTGAAGATGTCTGGTAACCTATCTTGGGCATTTTTTCTTACTCTGAAGCGCACTTCTATTTCACATCAGTTTTGAAAGAAACTTTTTTCTCTTGTGAGAGGAATGAAAACCCTTCCAAGCCCATTTCATGACTCCAGAAACAGTGGCAGGAACCACAGCCACTAGATGGCACGAGTCAGAGATGAATCTTTTCAACGAGGAATCCTGGCCTTCGCTGCAGGCACATTCCCAGCCTGCTCCTGACCTCCCTTGCTTTTCAACTACAGGTGAACACCCTCGACCACTACCACTTGCTTTGCTTTTCTTACCTGTAAAGCAGAGATCTGATATGGCCAATTATAACAAAGCTTATTTATCTTCACAAACTACTAGGATAACCCTTGGATGAAGAGTTGTATGTTAAATTGACAAAAATGTAATTAAGAAGTGCCATAAACATCCCAGAAAAAAAAAAAATTCTTATTTTTGGGGTGGGGTGTAGCCAGTTGCCTAAATGCAATGCAGTGTTCAGCTTCCAGCTGTGCCCTGCGCTGCAAGTGGTTGCATGCTGCAGGAAGTAATTCCATGCTGAAGCATAAGGCTTCCCCTGGGAGGAAAATGTCCTGAGATAGAAGAAGAAACCCTGGACAGAAGGAGAGTTAGGATTGATAGGATACTTGTGCTTGTGAGGGAAACAGAAGGATCACAGGGAAGTTAAACCCCAGGTCACAATTCTACTTCCTCCCTCCACGTGTCAGATTCAGAGAGAACTGGTAAAAGCAGTATTGCAGAAGACCTGAAGTATCCACTCTGTCATGAAATTGAGTTGGCTTATGGAGGACCAGGTGAGCATCAGAGCTGGCACAAGACAAGGGGCAGGAGCAGGGATGGCAGTTCCTCGTCCCAGCAGTGAGCTGCTAGGTCATTTTAGCCATATTGTCCATCTGTACCCCCAAGGTATAAGGGGAACCCTTAAATCTAATATAAATTTAACATTTGCACTATCTTATGCCACCTCCATTTGCTGAGGAGAAATTTACAAAAGCTGCTCTTCAACGTCCAGGCTAGCAGGACATAGGTAGGAGTAATGACAGGTTTACTTGCAGATGCATCATGACTCCAAAGCTATGTTCCTTTCAGCTTTGCAGGGCTGGGAGTGGAAGCATTCTGCCAGCTGGAAGGGATGATTTCCAGCTTTCTCATGGAAAGTGTCAGATGTTAGAACATACTGCCTGTAAAAGATGTGACTTTAGTACATTAAAGGAGACTATTTATCATTATTTTAAAGTGGGGCTTGCATTCCTGTACTCTGTAGAGTTGGAACAAAGGCACCTGATACGGATAAATAATTTGTTCCAATGCAAGTCTGAAAGTGTTCTATTTTAACAGTAATCTGGTTTCTGAAATACAGTAATAGTTCAGCCAAGCCTCATACTATACTGCATTCCCTAAACAGTCTACCAACAAGTCTATTTCTTCTAATCAAGATGCCTACCTGACTCATAGACACAACTCACAGAAATGCAGGTACAGCTTCAGTTTTCTTTAAACCTTTTGCTCTTCTGCAGAACACCAAACACTTTTAAGCAAAACAAGTGCATTATGTTCCCCAATTTATCTCAAGATCACGTGTTTGGGGAAACTTTTAAATTTGAACTGTTATTGGTATAAAGGTCATGTTTCCTTCTAAGGTCTGCCTATACAGTCTTTGACACTGAAGCTGCCACCTGCCAAAACTCAAGCTCCCTCTGTCCTTTTTTCCTTCACTGCTTCTTTCTACCCCAGTCCCTCATCTTTCCTCTCAGGACTTTTCTATACTTGCTGACCACCAGCCTCAGGGTGTTTTTACTCAGGCTGCTGAACAATTTTTCTAAATGCTCTCCAATTCATATGCCCTAAAAACTACAAATGCCCCTAAAACTACAAATTCCAGATTGGGTTTGCTGGTCCAAGTTGAGGTCAGATATGACCAACTTAAAATGGCACAATGAGTTAACCTTCATGGAAGTTAAGCGTACACATTTGTAGCTCATTTTACACGTCAAGTAATGTCTAAACTTTAAACTCAACTGAAAAATGCAGCTTGCATTTCCAACTCTACTGTATGCCAGAACAGGGCTGTACTGCTCTGAAACCTGTTCAAAATTGTTATGACTTCCTGATATGATACTTGTGATGTTTTCCCTCCCCAAAGGCAAAAAAATCCGCTATTCATAGTTTGCCCCTTAAAATAAATACATAAATAAATAAACAAATGGTGACACAGCGGGAAATGGGGGGAGGAGGGGAATCAGACCACCCTTCCCCTTTCCCCACCAGGTGCATTTCAAGGGCTTGAGCCTTTTTGACGCAGAAAACGCTATGGAAAAGCCATGTGCACAATAAATAAAAATTTGGGCTTCAAAATCCACTATTTCTCCAGGCACCTAAACTAATATACCAAAAGAAACAACCCAGAGCTGAGCAACCAGGGACTCACTCAACCTCTTTTTTTTTTTCTTTGGGAAAAAAAATCATCTGCTAAAGATTTCTGTCCTTCCCCTTCAAATAAATACTCAGAAACCTGCCAAGTTCACATCTACCATAAACAAACCTTTCCCCAGAGAAAGATCAGATTTGATATTGTTTCAAAACTCACCTTCTCCTCACCTGAACACCTTTCAGTACTTTGTATGTCCTACATGAACAAAGAGCCACTGCTCGCCACCTTGAAAAATGTGTGAAAATTAATAAGAAATACTGTCATAGGTGTTTCTACACTAAACTACTAGCAGTTCAACCATACAACTTAAAATAAGTTAAAAAACAAACAACAAACAAACAACTTCTGACCAGTATTTACAGCAACTGAAATCTACGGGTACACTGGGCTTTAGTTGCAGAAATAAGATATATTTATGGTTGCAATCATAACAAAAATTATAAACTTTCTTATAACCTCACAGTATTTGGGGGGGTGGGTAGATGGAGGGAGGGGCATTCTTTGGTCTACATTCATCTTGCTATTGCCACTGCTGAGTGAATCAAGAAAAAATTATGGAAGGGGAATGATGCTGTACAATAAAGAATCAAAGGTAAATAGCAACATTCAGGAGCTCTGTATTTAAGCTACTTGCAAAGTAAGCATGTTGTAGTCAGAAGCACTCAAGGTCTCCAGTATTGCACTTTCCAACTTCAAAGGTCCTAGGCTAGGAAGTGGACATTTTGGAAGGTTTTTAGTAACGTCACAAATTTACCAAAGCAAGCAACACTGACACTTAACACAACTGAGCAAATCCCAGCTTTCCCAACAGAATCATATCTAGCTAGATTCCTTTGCAAAGTGACTTCTATTTGTTCCTTCTGTTTTTCTGAGGTGCTAGCATATTCAGGTAACATCAAGCCAAACATGCAAACATGATTAGCAGTAATTCGCTCCAGTAAAGGTGTCTGTCTTGAAGCCTTAGATGAACAAAAGTAGTGTGGGCAATATGAGAATTCCTGGAACCATATTTCAAACATTCCAAATGGTTTTACTTACAGGAAAATTCCAGTACCTATGGACATTTGGCTGTTGGTTCTTCTGTTGAAATGGTGGACAAGAAGGTCAACCACACAAATACATCTGCAAGGACAGCAGAGAGACTGTTATTTGCCATCAAGTCTCTGAACCACTGATGAGCACGACAGTAAAATCCTATCCAGTCGTCCTATTAGACAGGATCTGATTACTTATGTCCTAACTTGTTTCTTGTTTACATTTTACTTGCTTCCATAAGGGTACACCTTCAGATAAGTTACCTTGTGATCATGTTTGCAAGACTGTACGAAGTGAACAACACCAAGTAATGTTACAACACAAAACTGCAAGGTAAGCCAGAAAAAGGTTTTATTTATTAGGATTGGTACATTTAAACACATGTAAGACTGAGTTTAATTTACATATATTTTTCCAAAAATGTTTCCCTTCTTTAACAATCCAGAAGTTAAAAAAATCTTATTCCAAATTATAAGAACAAACAGTATTTGCAGTGGAAATTTCTATTAATCAAAACAACTGTGCATTCAGGAGATATAAAGAAATTATCCTCTTTACCCTTTAACATGATTAACTTTTCCTGTCACAAATGACTACGCTTTTCCTGGGATTTTTTCCTGCTGTCCTTTACTAAAATAACCTTCCTTTCCATCAAGACTATTGCTAGTCATACACACAATATTCAGTATCATACTTCTGGGTATGAAAGCTATGCCACTTTTATAAACATTAAAAACATGAACATGCATATTGACATTTCTGTGCAGTTTTATGGAGTCACCTGTCAAATAAGGCCTCTACATACAATATCACATACTAGTGAATTACTGGAAAATTAGTATAATGGATTCCCAATAATCCTGACATCTGGATGGTATGACTCATTTTAACAGGAAAATCCAGCTTTCATTACTGGTTAACATTGTATTGATTCACTAACCAAATGAACAATATCAACTGGCCAATGGGTATTCCTGAAAGTCTGTTGCAAATTAAGCATATTATCAAGGTCATTTAAAGCTGGAACTTAAACAGCCTGTTAAGCCAAGCAATGGGGAAAAAAGTGAACTCTAAACTAAATTCAGCTGGTCCATTCATACTCACACAGAAAAGTAGCCACAGAACTTTAAGGAATAAAATCTATACTTCCTGTTCTCGGACTTAATACCAAGGACAAAAGATAGCGTAGTATTTTGGAAGTCAAAGGCCTTGAAGGTGGAGGGGAACTTGGGGGCAGGAGAGGGAGAAAGCAGCGTATTGTCTCATCCCGTTACCTCAGCATTATGTGTACATAATATATCTATGATAGAAATGTTTACTAATAGCAGGAAAAAAATAACAACAAAAAAAGACTTCCCACTCCAGACTTCACTGAAAGGAGAAAGCTGACAGCCCCTCCTCACAGAGATGGCCTATTTGATGACAGGCACTTTGGCAATGTAAAAGGAGGTTACCCTTTCGTCATGTTAACTCTTCCCCTCCCAGTTCTCATGTGTAATTTGTCTCAAGTTTTCAAGAAACTTGAATCAAATTAAATGTATTAATACATCTCTACAAGCAGGTTAACTACGGCTATGAGCAGAGCTCGACCTAGAACGAGATTTTCTTTTAGAAGAAGAGGGAGATGGGGAAGAAGCTAGCAAGCTGGAGCGGTGGCTCTTCTGGGAGTAGCTCTTTTTAGGTGTACGACTGCGAGAACGAGAACGGGACCGGGACCGGGATCGAGAGCGAGACCTGGACCTAGACCTGGATCTGGACCTTGATCTGGACCTAGACCTGGACCGGCTGTATGATCTGGAAGATCCTGTAGACTTGGACTTGCTGCGAGATCTTGAGTAACTCCTTGATCGAGATCTGCTCCTAGAGAAACACAGTTAAAAGCTGTAGTCCCATCTCCTACTACATTTAAAATACTTAAAAATCAATTTTTAATTCTCAATTGCTTTGTATACACAGCACTTCCAGCTGAACATCTGAATGCACTATGCATAGCATTCAGTTATTTTGAAGAGCTGCTGTTTCTAATATGTTCTATCAAACAATATCTTCTTAGGCCAAGGATAGCAGAAACTGCTAGCCTTAAGATTCGCTGCTAGCTGCGCAAGATAAGAACTACAAAATAAATGATGCCTGGCCCGCCTTTCCCCCTTTCTCTCTCCTTCCCTCCCTCTTTTCCCCCCTCCCCCTCTCTGGGAGCAGACAAACAATTTTTAGCCATTTATCAAGAAAAGCATAGAAATGAAAACTCATACCTGTGGTATTTATTGTCTCTAGAAATGCCCATGTAAATTAGTTTTCTTTTTTTCAAAAAAATGCTAAAAAGGTCTCTAAAGACACACCACACTAAGACTCAAGAGTTTAACACAATTTCTAGTTATACACCCCTTTTTCATGAAAAGGAAAGGATTTATTTTTAAGAGACTTAGTGAAAGAGCTGCAGCTAACCTGTTTTTTTAATAGAAAATGGCAGAACTGCTTTGGGAATAATGCAAGGAAGCTAACTTTTTCTTTTATTCTCATGAAAAACTTGGCTTCCACAATCTGAGAGGCATTCACAGGTTTGTCAAGCAGCTTTCCAATAAATTAAAAGGATTTTAATACCAAAATTCATAGCTTTTAATCCTATTATTTAAATATCATCTGTTTTTAAAATTTCTCCTTACTCTCATCCTAAAGCATTCTATTTACCCTGTTTTCAGCAAATCAGTTCTTATCTAAATCTGTTTACATGGCTAGAAAGTGGTTCTTTGCTGTGATATTTAGCTTGGGGCCAACGAATTAGATAATAAAAACTTTGGCATTAATACTACCCAAATCCGTGCCCTCAGCAGAATTTTATCAAGTCAGGTGACATACCTATGCCTTCTGTGATCTTCAATCAGTTTAATTCTGCGTCCATTCAGCTCAGTGCCATCCAATTTTTCCAGTGCACTCTTCATATCACTGTAAGAGGCAAATTCCACAACCCTGTATGCCATCAGGAAAGACAAAAAAAAAAATTAAGTTACTGAGAAACTGAAAAAGCAAGGAGAACAAGTTTGGGCCTTTTAAAATCTGTTGATTCACAGCTTGATGTTTTACCTTCTCAAAGCTAATTTTTAACTTGATGACAGGAAAATACGACCCTAACAGGCCTAGCCATCCACACCTTTCACATCTTCTTAAACATTACTGAAACTCTCGTCTGGAATGATGTGATAAAAATCCAAGAAGCTACACAAACTTGCACCAACTTGGGAAATATCTTTCAGTCCTCTGCTAAACTGTATTCTAAAGCTGTCTAAGGAACAAAATAAACTTGCAGAGCCTGCTGCCCTATTTAGATTTTTTAACAGTGAATAAAAAAATCCCCTCTGCTTCTTTCATCTCTTTTCTTTGGTTATGATCATTTCCCATGACTTTGCCTGCTGAACCAGTGCAACCAGCCACACACAGGCGACATTCTGGCCTCAGAAATCAGATCATAAATGACTATACATAAGTAACTGTAAGTTAAAGACTGCAAAACCCAACTGTTGACTTTTCTCCCTTGTCCTTCTGTTTTGACATTGTTTTTCACTGTGGAGAGGAGAGACGGAGTTCAATACCACTCCTGGACTCCTACTTACTGACAAGTTTGTTTATTATTTTTAATTGGAGATACTTCAGCCAATCTAAGCCAGACCACTTATCTACGTTTTGTTTATTTTTGTATTACAGGAATAATAATCTTGCCTTTAACAGTTTCCATTATCATACAGATTTATACACAAACATGAACTTACCCTTCATTCCTGTTGTTTCTGTGTGCATCCACATAGGTGACCTCCCCTGCCTTTCTCATGACATCTTTCAAGTCCTGCAGTAAAAGTTAATATTTTAGTCTTAAACAGGACACAAAAAAGTCACCTAGCCGCAGACAATACCCCCCTAAACTTCCTCCACTAAAAATGCATAATGCTTTACTTTTCTCTCTATATACATACAATTTAGAAAAATCCGTTTCTGAAACTGTCTGTGTAACAGTAGCTACATATAGAAAGAACCCCTCACTTACAACTACAGTGAATAAAATATTGCTTTGAAAATAATCCTGCATCACAAAAATCGCTGTTATGAAAACAGTGCAACACTTAAAACACCAACATATGCATTGATATCAGAACACCAGATGAAAAGCAACACAGTATTAAACGCAGATTTTCATCCTGCGAGGATTAAGGTCCCAGTTCAATGACAGTCCAATATACTTAGACAAATTCTTTCTGTATGCTCTCCTCCCCCAGCTTCACAACGAAATTAAATGCAAATATGTTTAACTAGTATATAATTAATAATTTCACAATGGGAATTTTTTTCTTAGATTTCAATTGAATGTTCTGTCACACTACAGTGCCATGTCAATACACACCCTTGAATTTAACTTAATAGAGGCTAAACACACAGGCAGTATGAAATTACTATTATTTTATAGTCCCAGACTACTTACCGCAACATGCCACAAGTGGCAGATGATATAAGAAGGTACCTTAAACAAAGAGTTGCTTGTCCAACACCTAGCTGGCCAAGAGGAACTCTTACATGAGAAAGGCAGAGTGATGGCTCATAGCAATATGCTTCACGGAGGTACCAGAGGCCCTGAAAGCACTGGACATAGTCTCCAGAAGTGGCTAAAGAACCCGAGGATGATCTGTGCTAGCCAATCGAGATCAAACCCAGGCAAACCAAGATCTAGATTGCCAAAAAACAGGAGTGTCATAGGAACCAAAAAGAAAATTCAGAACAGGCTAAACCCTAGTATTTCAGCCACAAGAAAACCCCCAAATCTTTGGTTCTTTCTCCTCCACACAAGAAGAATGAGGGTTAACTAAATCAAGGTTGTTAGAAGAGGTTCAAAAAGCACTTGGTTAGAAATATGCTTAAGGAAGAAAAGACTACAAAACAAAAAGCCAAGAAAAACTTTAGAACATTTGCCACAGGATATAAGAAGGCTTAGTCTTATCTAATCTTCTAATTAGAATTCAATACTTTAATTTTAAAAACTGGCACATGCAAACTAGTAGGTATTTCCTTTGTTTCACATGTGCTTAACACAAAGAAATTTTATTTTAATAGCAAATGAAAAATGGGCCCTACAGCACCATTAAAAGTAATACTTCAACCTCAGCAAGTTTAGCCCAATTCAGAGGTAAGAGCAAAATTTTGGCCTGCTCAAGTCAATGAAAGCTTAAGCAGATCAGGACTAGTAAATCAAGAGAAAGTTACGAAATGTTAAACTACATGATTATTTTCTAATTAAAAAATTTTAGTCTTTAAAACTGAGGCCCCCTTGCCAAACAATACACTGAATCCTAACTATCATCATCATGAAATATCATTTGTAATAGTAATGCCAACATTATTACTCAAAAGAGACTAAGTGTGCAAGATCAACAGAATATCTGGTATCATTAGGGGGAACGTTTTAAATTTATCTAGTTTTATTTAACAACAACAACAAAAAAAAATGGAAGTCAAATTTTTTCCTAAGTTTACTGTTCTGGTTCACCTTAAACAGCACAAGAATATCCTGTTGTCCTTAGCATCAAAAGAAAACAAAGTGTAGGACAACTGTAAATAGGAAAAGCACATTAAAAATTAGATCTTCATGTAACACAGATCTAATTTTCCCAACTGTTTGAAAATTCACAGATACTGAAGAACTAATGAGAGTGGCTGGTAAGCTCTGAATATGCAGAAATACATTTGCTAAAATAAGGAAAATTCTGACAAAATTGTCTACTACTTAGGTATGAAATTATCTACTGACAATATAGTTGACAGCTTGAAGAAGCTTAACTGAAAACCAATTTTATTAGTGGTTTTGTGTTCTTTTTTCTTTAATATCTCAACAGTAACTTTTAAAGGAGACGGAAGTTCTCAAAGCATGGGGATCTGCACACACCAAAGATGCAAAGATGCACATAAGTTTTAAAGCAAGGTTCCATATCGATTGTGGCTGCCAGAAGCTCAGGGATTAGAAAGGAATAATGATGCCACTACTGTTAATGTATTAACAATTTGAATCTGTTGTGTAAGTAGCATAGTTAAAACACTATAGTCAGTATCAAAGCAGTATGGCTTCAAAACTAAATGAGGCTTGCGTATGGATTTTAGCTTCAAGTGACCTCTATTTAGACAGGTATCAAGAAGTAAAGTCTCTTATGGTAACTTATTATATAAGTAAGACAATCATTAAAACATTTAATTAGAATCCTAAAGATTCGTAACTATGAAATCTGTATTGGGTGGGCTTCAGTCTAAAATATTAAGTACATAAAGCCATTATAAATATTCACAAGTAAAAGAAAGTTGCAGAAATGTTCTTTTTTTTTTTCAAAGTTATGAATTTAACAATAAACAGCATTATAGTATTTACTCTCTTTAACGCTATTCTAGCTTACTTCTCTGGTTCCTACTGTCATTTCCAAATACTGTTGTTTTTTTTTTAAATGATGTCTTCAGATACATAATTGCATAGCATACCCAGAAGTGATTTAGATGAAACCCACTTACTCATTACATCAACTGAGAACGTGGTTTTTTCAGTTATTCAGTAATTAACACAATCATACAATTATGAACTTTTTGAACCCATCATGCAGAAGATGAACAAATCTAGTTCTGCCATTTATCCATACCCAAGCTCTTATGAAACACATCAATGGAGCTCCAGGCAAGCAAACCAGTCTCCTCATGTGGACTTTGCTGCAAGACCAAGTCTCTGAATACTCAACATATTCTATCACATTTTTCAGTACAATAACCAAGTCCATTTACTCAGAGAATATAAAAGTTAATGAACAAGACTAAACTCCACTATTCATTCACCTTTTGTAAATAGTATCTGTTGGTATGCCCTTAAAAACTATATTTTCTATATCTGTATGACTGTATACTACACAGAACAAGTGAAGAAATTGATCACATGGTTATTCTGTTTAAAAGCCAGCTAAAAAACTTGGAAAACACTAGCAAAAGGCAAAAAAAGACAAAGTGGTAGGTAAGAAAGCTTCAAAAGATGATTACTGACTGTTTTTCTCTTAGCATCTACACTAAGTATACTTTACATAGTTGCTTTCTTAAGACTTCCTTTATTAATGATGCATTACGACTTCTCAATCATGCATCACATCACAAAAATACTTTGTAAAACATAAGAAAAGACCATAAATTCCAATCAAAACAAATGCATGCTCTTCCAGGTGTAACACTACAAAAAGATGACATGGTTTGAATAGATGTCATTCTTCAGTAATTTAGAAAGTCCAGAGTCTTTTACAGTTTTATCAGTTGGCAAACACAAGTAAGCAAGAATCAGTTCCCACCTACAAAATCTGTTTACAGAACTATTTGCACAGCTGTGAAACCAAAGACTTCTTTAAGTGTTTGAATGCTAATTTTTAGCAATCACTGAACTTTTTTGCTTAATTTTTATTTACATTAAATATTTATGATGGCTTTAAAACAAAATTAGGATGAGAGCAGTCTACTTAAAAGGCAAGAAAATAAAGTGTAAAAAAAGAAGATAAGACGATAACTCACCTGCCAGCTGATACGGGATGAAAGGTTTTCAACTATGATCCTGTGCTCAGTACGAACAGGAGGTCCATATCGGCTAAAAGAGTTCAGAGGGAAAAA
>VXAL01016067.1:91148-189038 GCA_013399475.1 Chauna torquata | reverse complement strand
GGCCGCTGAGGGGCGGAGGTGGCGCCGCCGTGCGCGGGCGCTGCCGCCGGCCCCGCCGCTGTTCCCCCTCCGTGTTCCGTGCCGCTTACCTGCCCGTGGCTTTTGACCCGTCCGTGGCAACACCGATGAGGCCGGGTGACGAGCGGCTGACGCGCCGCAGCTAGCAGCCCCGGTTCCCCGCCGGCGGCCGCGTTCTGCCGTCTGCTGGTCCCTGCCAGAGTCGCGCTGCTTCGGGTAAAGCCGGCACGGCGGTCTGTCGCCGGCAGCAGGGGAAGCCTGGCGTGGGGAAAGGTGGCTGGCAGGCTGGGGCTCGGGTGGGGCTTCTGTGCGTCAGCGGCTTTCTCGCCACGCGTGCGGCACGCCGCGTGTCCGATCTGCCCGTGCCTGAGGTGCGGCCGTGGGGGGGATTCTCGCAGCGCGAGCGCCAAGGGGAGCGCTGCGCTCGGTGTCCTTGGCCGGCGCGGCGTGCGGGGCCTTTACCGTCCAGACACCAAGTACCGCCGGGGTGATTTGTGCGTGTGTCCTCTTGTGGTAGCGGCGGGGCTGGATTTCCTGATACAACTCGGAGTAAATTTCCAAGCCCTGGCTGTGACATCGCAGGTTAGATTCAGGCATCGTTCTAATGTCAGGCCCTTTAATTATTATTCTTTAGGATGGTGATAACCTGTAAATTCAACCACCGTAATAAACAAAATCACAGAGTGGCTGACCTCGGGGACCTCTGGAGTCATCTGGTCCAACCCCCTGCTCAAGCAGGGCCGCCCAGAGCAGGTTGCCCAGGACCATGTCCAGGCGGCTTCTGAAGCTCTCCTAGCAGGGAGATCCACAGCCCCTCTGGGCAGCCTGTGCCAGTGTTTGGCCACCCTTAAAGCTAAAAACTATTTTCTTGTGTTCAGGTGAAATTTCATGTGTTTTTATTGCCAGTGGAAGAATCTGTCTCTCTCTTCTACATCCTCTCCCATCAGGTATTTATATACATTGAGCCTTCCCTACAGGCTGATCAGTCCCAGCTCTCTCAGCCTGTCCTCATGGGGGAGGTGCTCCTGTCCCTTCATCATCTTGGGGGCCCTTGGACTCTCTCCAGTCTGTCCAGGTCTTTCTTGTACTGGGAGCCCAGAACTGGATGCAGCACCCCAGGTGTGGCCTCACCGGTGCTGAGGAGAGGGAAAGGGTCCCCTCCCTCAATATTCTGCAAATGCTCTGCCTAATGCAGCCTAATGCAGCAGGATGTTATTGGCCTTTGCTGCAAGGCACTTGATGTGAACCCTTTTGGTGAGAAAAAGGTGTCATCTGACAGCTTAACAAAGCTGTCTGTGGTTAAAATAGTGGATGGCTGTAGCTGGGGCAAGTATGTCTTATAACTTGCACCACAATGTTCAGTTGTAAGGTTGGTTTAATTCTTTATTTCTTAAGACTCTCCAAGACACTCAAAATGGCAGCCCCGTGACTCTTTCTATGCAAATTCTGTGCAGCTCACAGAGCGGGAATATTACAGGAGTAGCATCAGTCTCAGTGCGTCTGTGTGCTTGAATTGCTGTGTAAGAAGCTCAGAAGCAGAAAAAAGCTCCTTAGGTGGCAGTCTTGGAATGGTATGAGAGTAATAAGGATTTGAGTTACTGGCAATAATGAAGATAAGTCATGCCGGAAGCCCAATTAAAGCGGTTTTGGTTTTATCCTGCATCTCTGCAGTCTCAGGGATCATGTCAGCAGGGAAGAATGTGGCTGTGTGTCTGGAACAAGCTCTGACTGCTCCGGCGGTGCCTGTGCCGGGCTGGACTCCCGCTTTCCATTTCTTGGTTGTGGACACTGCACGGGTGGTAGAAGGCATGAAATACATCATTCAAAGAACCTGCAGTGTTGCCTTGAGCGTGTGGGTAGTGTTTCTGGATGTTATCGTGTGCAAAATCAGCTCTCACAGTAAAGGTGTATGTTAGTTTCCTAGTTATTTTGGTGGTGCAAAAAGATTGGTCTCAGAAGCCCATTTGAAAGCCCACCGGGAGCTATTAGTGTCCTGACTGCGCACCTACAAATGCAAACAAACACTTAGCTGGAATCGGGATGCTTAAAAAACATAATCTGCTTATTGCTAGGGTAAATGCATTGTTTTCTTGCTTCCCTGAAGAAGACGTTTTATTTGCTTTGTGGCAGAAAGCAGGATGCTGTGGTTCGGTGCCACAGATGAAAGATTATGCTCTATTCAATTAAGAAGCAGCAGGAGAGAAATTCTTCATTAAAGTGATGGTGGCAGTGTTTGAATGTAACTGATAATAAAGAAGGCATAAAATGCTTTCTTAAGGCTGCAGTTTAAAAGTTTTTCTTGGTTTTAGGCAAATCCGTACAACCAAAGCACAGGGTTCATACAAAAACCAACAACAGCAATTAGGGAACTAGGGGGAATGGTCTGGGAAAAGGTTTGAGATACTTGGAGGATGATTGTGGCACTTGGACTGGAATGCGACGGAGCTGACTTCAGTTCCCTGCTCAGCACAGACTTCCCTGAAGACCACAGGCAAATGGCTTCTGGCTGGAGATGCTAACAACCGAGTTGCCTTCACCGCAGCTCCCACCTCAGAGGTGCCAGCAGCTCAGACGGATTCCAAGACCTCGCGTCAGGTCCCTGCACAGGACACGGGCAGGCGGGCACCTGGTGACCAAAAATACCTGTGTGCTGAGCGAGGAGCTGCTGGGAAGCAGTAGTGGGAGATGTAGGTCTGTATGTCCCTGCTCAGCCCGTACGCACCCACCTGCAGCTGTAAAACCAGAGCCTTGTTTCATCGGGATCCACAGCTCGGGGTTGTCTCAGAGGAACCTGACGACATCGGTTTCTGTCAAGAACTGATGGGGACTCATTCTTTTTTCAAGCTGCCAAAAGACATTTTGAGACCAACAGCTACTTTTTGTAAAATAGCCTATTGTTTAAGGCAGCCATCGCTCTGGAGGCTCGGGTCTGGTGTCCTCCTCAGAGTGGAGGTTCAGGCTCCCGTCCACCACAGAGTGCCCTAACCGCAGTGCTGAGCAAGCCGCGTGGTGGAGGAGGAGGCTCCTCTCGCAGCAGCTGTGCCCCAGCGGGCAGGTGACCCAAGGAGAGCAAGTGTAAGGGGTTTTCTGCTGGCTGGGTGCAGTGCTGGGAGGTGGCGATCCCCTGAGGAGGGATAAAGCGTTGACCTTGTGTTTCTGTCCTTATGGGGAGATATTTTAGGCAATTAGGCTCTTGTGAAGCAAATGGGTGGCAAACCACCTAGTGGCTTTGCAGAGAAAGCAGCAAAGAAGGCTTAGGTACAGCAGGGAAAGGCCTAGCAATACCTCCAGATTTGGGTGGCAATTGAATGGAAATTGGATTGCAATTTTAAATACAGGCTTCTCGTTCCTACCTTCTAGTGAGATCTAGCCCTTTTCCCCCATGCGCCTTCTTCATCTGCACAATGGAAATAACACTATTTCTCTTTCCCACAGCAGTAGTGAGAGATGGTGTTTTTTTTCTTTCAGATAGTATGAGGGTCGGGTCATTGAAGTATTGCTATGGCTAGAGGTCCTGCTGGATATTTTGCTCAAATGACACCTGGTGTGATGCTCGCTGTGAACTACTGACAAATAGCAAGAAGGTGTAAACAAACTTGCTAGGAAGAGGTAAGGCAGTAGTGCCGTTTCTACCATCATCTTTTCATGCATGCATGTCCCAGAAATCAAAGCATGTGTCTGAGAACAGAACTGGGGGACTACTTGCTGCGGTGTCCAAATAAAAGGGAGGAATCCATTTCAGTATTTTGTTGGTGAGATGCATAGTCTATAGTGGCTATAAGTCCCCAGTATATAGAAAAGATTAGTTTTATTCCTGCATTTTCAGTGGGTTTGAGTTGTTGAGATTTCAGTCTACCTAAAATAGCCTCACAGAATGCCCTTCCCCGTTCAGGAGCCGGTCATCCAACTCCATCCCTTGCAATGGCTGACTTCTCTACTGACTGTCACACTGAACACATTTCCTTAGTGCATGCTGGGGCATGCTCTGATTACCTGTTTGTCTTAGGGTATGCCCTATACTTTGCTAATCCAGGTTTATTATGGTAAGTCTTTCCCAGCAGCTTATGGCTAATGCAATGGATTTCAAGTGTTTATGTAGTAGCAACTCTTTTGGTAGCCAGAGTCACCTAGGCAATTTGATTAATTCAACGGGATTAAGCTTTCTTAGTATTTGGCTACCGCATGGAAAAAAAAAAAAAAAAAACTGTCCTACCCCGGCATCTGCTGTGCAAGCAATATAGGACAAATGATTTTCTTGTTACGGTCTGAAAATCATACCTGCATTCTGGTTTCTTAAGAAAGTCATTTCAGTTCGAACTGTTCCTTTTCCCAGGCATTACAAACGGTCGCCCTCTCCTTACTCCTTGCGCTGTTATTTCAGTGATAAAACCAGCCAGCCTGGTTCAGCTGGACCGATCCTCTGTGGATGTATGAATACTTCTTTGAAACTAAGTTCATTCAAGGTTGCAGACCAGTTTCCTTTCATTGTCTTCTGAAACTCCTGGCTCTGCTCCTCTGTTCTGAAACCAGATGCTGGCAGCATTGAAGACATGCAATAGTCACAAGATACATTTGAGAGGCTTTTCGAAATGTGTCTGACATTCTGGCAGGCTAAACAGCTCCATGTTTTCTGAGCGCTAATGTGTTTTTGTCCCTGGGCCATCAGACAGCCACGCAGGGGCAGGTACCGAGATCTCCAGAGCCAAAGATGTCAACAGCCATGAAATGAAAATGGTTAATTTCTGGGGAAAGCATTATTTCAACTTCCATGCCTGAAAACAGTGAGTCTGCTAGACTGACAAAAACAATCAGTTCATCCCTGAATGGGAGATGTGAGCTTGAGACACGTTGTCTGCTGCTTCTGCTCTTGGCAGGGGAAGGGGCAGTCACTGAATTGCAAACAGCTGCTTCCAGAGAGGAATTTAATCAAGGCTGATGTCAGGACTTGGCTGAAAAGTGGCACATTAGCTGCAAAACCATGATCCTCACACAAAAAGCTGTTTTCAAATTTCAGCATAGTAACTGCCAGACTGTTGGGCCACATGAGTGCAAGATACATCTTATGCTGTGTGTGAAGAAGGTTAATGTGCTGCAGCGTCATGGTGCTCCTCCTCGGGTGGTGTGGGGATGGGGGGACTTTATCTGCAGCCTGGGGGGTCAAAGACCAGGTCACATCAGCTCTAACCAGTTTGTCAAAGGCTATGCAGAAAAAATACCAGTACATGTGGCTAAAATTGTAGGTATACCTCTTGCCAAGATTTTGAACTGCATTTAGCTTCTCAGAAACATAGGCGAGGCCCTTGTGATGCTGTTAATGCTGTAACTTCACCAAGGATGCAGGTCGGTGGTGCCCATACAGCAAAGCCAGCGTTGCTGTAGCCCTCACACTGCTACCGATTTGTGGTGTGAGTGGGGATGAGCCACCTGCTTGCTTTGTCTCATAAAACCAGAAATACTTACACCCAGCTGGGGTTTTGTGTGAAGCCTGCTTAACAGAGTGCAAACACTACCGCAGCTCAGTTACAGGTTGTTGCAAGGACTTTTGAGATCTCTAAGCGTGGGCTGGCAGAGTGCTGTGACTGGGGTCACTCCAGATGCACATCTGGCTCCATTCTCACAGTGGTAGCACACCAGGGGAGCTGTGATGGCACAAGGTGCACGTATGCTTTTGCCAGCCCAATTTCAAAATAACATGAGTCTTTTCTCCAGACAGTGGTCATTTGAAACCCCAATGGTTATTCTCCTCACCCCCCATATTACCTTTTATTTTTTAAAGCATGCATAAAGGAATGCATCATTACATCTTCATGTGTACAAGCCACTCCTCAGAGACCCTCAGTTGGCTTGAAAGTGCCAACATCCTCCAGGTGCACCAAACTAAGGGCAGAGCAGCTACTATGCTGAGGAAAAAGGGTTATCAAAGCAAGGGCAACAGGTACCGTGAGGCAAGCTTCAGTATAGATTATCTGCTCATGCATGTAGTCATCCCGTCTGCTGTTTTAGTTTTAAAACATAACCTATGTTACGCACATTAAAACACAGTAATGGAATTGGCACTCCATACCTTTGAAGACGACAGTCCCATTTGTAGCAACGTTGTAGTGACTTGGCTGAAAACGGGCCTACAGAGGAGCTTGCAGGTGGATTAAATACTGATGTAGCTGCAAGTCTGACATTACTCACAGTCCCTGCTGGCCCCTCCAGGGGTCTCGGTGGTACGGATTACAACACAACTGTACACCCGAGGAAACTTAGCTTCAGCTCTACTCCGGCACTCATTAACTATGCAATTTTGGGTAAGTTATGTGAACTGTCTCTGCTTCAACTTTCAAAGACAAAACTGTTGCTGAGTATAGTCTGGCCTTGCCTACATATGCAGGTAAATGGCATTCACTTGCGTACCCTCTGCCAACACGTCCAGCCTACCGGAGGAGCATGGGGCTCTCAGTGTCTCCTGGAAGAAGTGCGGTAGCAGGCATCAGCATCCCCTCTCCCAAAGACAGCATGCAGATATTGTCAGGTTGGGATATCTCACAGCACACTGCTGTGGTTTTTGCAGTGTGTCCTACTCAAGGTCAGAAGTAAACCAGAAAGCTGTACTGAACGCAAGTACAATTCTTTCCTCAGGGCTTAGCTTTGCCCTAGAAAACAGAAGGCAATTCTGCTAAAGGCTGCAGGAGTTCATTGTGAATCTGCGCATGAATTCTCTGCTCCTGTGGGCTAGCTAGTCAATTCAGAATAAAAACTGCCCTCAGGACTGGAGGCAGCAGTATGTGGTTATACCTAAAAAGCTCACTTGAAACACATGATGAAGATGTGTTTCTACTATCTTCACTAATGAACATTTTTGTCCTTAAATCCGTGTTTCCTAAAAAAGTTGTGGGAGGGCAAGTAATGTATTTGTAACACAAGATGGCTGGGAATGGATTCGCTGCTTCCCTTTGCTAATTTTCAGGTGTGTGCATTTGGGCCTACTTTATGATTCATTAAAGGTTCCAAAAGAGTTGTTCTGAAGGCTGGTTTCTTTTGAATGTCCAATATGAAGATGTTCTTGAGTGCTCTGGAAGAATTTACAATGTCAGAAGATGTAATATCAAAAGCAGTGAGATATTCAACGCTGAGCATGGAACAGTGGAGGAATTTTTCATTAGATGCTTCAAAATATGGTGATTGTTTGTTTGTTGGCATAGCTCTAGTAACTAATTCTGCTGTTTTTTAAGGAATAACGAGGATATTGTTCCTAGAGATGTGTGTTTGTCAGGGATGGTTAAAATGGTGTAAGTCTAATTTAAAGTGGTCAGAAAGCTGTGAAATTTCCAACTTAATTCAACAAAAATGAAAAGGTTAAGGGGGAGGGAAGCTGACATTTAAAGGACTGTAATTTCAATTAAAAAACATTTTGGATTCTCTTCATGTTTGTGGTTTCAACTAAAGAGGATTAAACATTTACTATACAAATGAATAAAGTCTAAATTTGTTATCACAAGAAATTTTTAATATGGTTTGTGACAAGCAATATCAAAGTTATCAACTCTCAAGCTTCATGTTCTGAAACCAGACAACTCTCAGCAACAAAAAAAGTTGTGCACTGATAAACATAGGAGGCATATTGTATTTTTTAATTAAATATGAAAACATGAGCTGTGTACATTATTTTTTCCTTAGAAAACACAGCAATTTCAAAAGTTTATCATAAAATATTTTCATGAAATGAGTGAACCAGCAAACACATGCACTTGTGTGCCTTCCCCCCTCCAAAGATAAACGTGATAAAGAGACATACGCAAATGTAAAAGTTAACAGAACAAGTGGCGTTTTGTTGTTGTTTGGTTCTTTTTGGAAAGGATGGAATGTAACATTGTGCTCGACTTTCTATGTCACAACAAAAAATATTTGGTGCAATATTTTAACATTTTCACTTTAAGTTTCAATCTGGTGGAGAAAAATACCTTTTTCTATAATAAAATATGTCTGTTATTTTTAAAACGTAACTTTTTTGCACAAAATAATTTTGTAAACTGTCATTTCAAGGGCAAGGTAGGTGGTGTCATGTCAATGTCCTCCCCCCCACTTAAAAATGTGATCTGTAATCTGAAGCAAAACAGGGAAACACAAAAAAGAGCGGAGCAGAGGCTGCTTTGCAAAGAGAAAGAAGGGTGTGTCGGACGGGGGAGAGGGGAGGGAGCGTGTGGTGGGACAGAAAAAAGTTAAAGGTCACTTTCGCCATAGAGCGCTGTGGAGAAGGACATGTAGTCCAGGGCACCGGGTACGGCATCACGGCCATTGTAGGGTGCCATTCTAGCAATGCAGTATTCAGCCTGATCAGGAGGCAGTTCCCGCCGTAATTCATCCACGGTGATGTAGTTCTGCAGTGAGGACACAAGATAAGGCAAATGTTATTTTCAAAAAACTGACCTTCCTCAGGGGGACAATCGATCCCTGTCACCCAAGGGCAGCAGACGACAGTCAGGGACAGACCACAACTAGACTAGTACTGTACGCCCATACACAGAGCCCTCTGGACATACACCTCTTGAGGAAATGCAGTTGCTCTCCCTACAGTTTGGCCAAGAAAATGTTTTTACAATGGAGAGAAGGATTGTTTTTGCAGGAGAGATGCTGGCACACCTGACAAAAAGACCTGGTGGTAGATAGGTAAATGGTTAGCATAAAATTGCACCTTCATGTTGAAAGTGGAGGTCCTACTGAAGGCAAATGGGAGGAAGCAAAAATTTCATTTGGGTCCTGCCCCTCACTGGCAGTGGTTCATGCTGCTTGGGAACTGCTGTTCCCTCTCTTGGCACGGATGGCACAGAAAGGAGCCATCCCCAATAGCACTGGTTGGTGGCACTGATGCAGGCAGCAGACAAGTGAACTTACTGCTTTCACGGCTCTGCTAACAATCCTTGCCTTTCACAGCAGACATTTTTAATAAGCAAGCAAAACATCTTGCATAAATTTGACTTCTGGAGACTCATTCAGCTGAGGTGATGCTAGCTTGGCTTCTCTTCATGCAGCTGGTAACAGTAACTGCCTGTTTGCTAACCAGTATGTTGTATTTAGCTAACTGACTCACTTGGAGTCTTCTGAATAATGGCTCAGGTTTCAGAGCATCTCTCTCTCTCCTTTGACTTTCTATTCTTTTTTGACTTTCTATTCTTTTTTTCATGCCTTTCAGCTTCATGACTGGAATGAGCAAAAGATTTTTCTTCATAATGAAATACTGTCTGATCCATGTTATAGTCACTAGAGCATATTAAACACTGACAATTATACTTAATGTACTGTACAGAGTAAATGAGTTAGTAAATAATACTGTATCACAAAAAAATTATTTATTCAGTGTTTTAGTTTATCACAATAAGCTGGAATTTTCAGGCCTTGAGAGACAAGAGAACTGGCTTTAGTCAGGTAAAATGCTTTAGAGAAAGATGGGCATCATGGGTTTCTACATTACAGGTTATGTAAAGATTATTAGTGAAACACAGAAACCAGTACTGGATGAAAGGATAACTCATTACAACCTGAGAAATGGAATCCCGTATTTCATGTGAGATAAATAAAATCATTAGCAAATACAGAGAATCATTAATATTAGACATACCCCTTATTTGTTCAATTACATAAAAGATCAGTGGAGATTTTTGTATAAGAAAAATAAGAATATATAATTTTTTATATCAGCTGGTTCTGCAGATGCAAATTTAGAAAATTAATACTTCAGCATCATCCTGTGAGTTTTCCTATTTTCAACCAATTTCTATGATTAAAAGATGCCATTTTTAAATCTTGTAACTTGCAGATACAGCATATCCTCAATGAAAATCTAGTACTGGTTGTATAACAACAGTAGTGACACATGTACAAAGATCACCTCAAGTTTACAGCTGACCGTAGTTAATAGTTCTTCAAGAATAATCAAGAGCCATCTGTTGAATCTGTTCATACATTTTAAAATAACAAATTGCAGCTAAGTCCTTAATTAAATTTTTAATGCAAGAGTGGGCAGCATAGTTCTGACTGACAGCAGAACAGGACTTTCAAGTGCCTTGGCAGGCTGCCCATTAACCCACACTTTAGCCTTGCATTCCTCCAGCACTGCACAGTGTTCCTGTGAAAATGCCCTCCTTGCTAGGGATGGCTTCCTTCGACACTCTTGGAGACAGGAGGGAAAACGGAAAGCAGGAACAATGCAGATCGGAAAGGAAGATGTAGAGCCTCACCTTATCTCCAGCCAGGATCTTGAAGGAAGCCATAACCTGGTCAGCAGTATCTGTATCTGCTGTTTCCCGGGACATGAAGTCGATGAAGGCCTGGAACGTCACTACACCCAAGCGATTAGGGTCGACGATGCTCATGATGCGGGCAAACTCTGCCTCTCCCTGGAGAACAAGAGAGTCATGTAAGCCTGGACACTTGGGCAGCAGTACTGTGAAAGTGGAGAGAAACTGTTCAGCAGCACATCTCACAGCTAGGAAAACAAAGCCAAACAGAAACAACTTCAACCTTTCATCGGAATACTCTGTTTTAGCTGGCTGTTGTGCACAAATGCTTCCCACTCATTTGTCCTTTGGAATAAAATGTTTTCAGCTGTGACCTAGGATAACATCCAGCTCCATCCAGCTCTAGGACAATGCTCCTATCAGAGAACAGTATCATACAGACTTCACGGCAGCTTTCTCTGTAAAACATGTTGTGCTAGGTGTCTGTAGCAATAGTGGAAGATCAGCATTCCTGAAATCCTTTTACTTTCATGTACTAAAAGAGAACTTTTATGGTCCTCTTCAGCTGCCAGAACAGAATCCACCAGACGAAGCCTCTTTGGGGCCTTTAATAGTATCTGGTTCATCCTAACTAGACAGGCTTTGGAAAGAAGGACTTGCATATCTGGAGAGGCCCAAGGAAGTAGCCTTTCCAGGAAAGGTCCTACAGAGAAGTTTGCTAGAGAAGCCAAAACCTTGTAGTAAGCTTTCTGTTTTCTTTTTTTTATTTTCATATGAACCAAAGATTATCTATTCTCATCTCTGGGATTCCTTCCTCCCCAGGCAAGGAGGAGGGGAAAGCAGAGCTGAATCTTCTAGGAACAGGCTCTTCTAACACCTCTAGATCAGTATACCTGCAAGAGTAATTGAGGTATCTAACTAAATGTTACTACAGCTTGGCACGCTACATTAAAAGGAGTCTGTGTTTACACTGGGCTGATAAGTAAGACAAATAAACACTGCTTTGCCTGACATCAGGAGCAAAGACTTAGAATACAGCTCAACATTTTTGCATTATGCTCTTCTCCTGCCCTTTGATGAACACCAGTCTTTGGTGAAGATCTCCCAATTAGTTACTGTGCCTCTCAAGGTCCCACGTTACTGTTCTGAATATGCAGGTACTCTGGTGATAGAAAAGCTACAGGGTGGATGACTGGAACTTGAACCTACTTACGTGAACAAGAGGAGATGTGAAATAAATGGTAGGAATGAGAGGAGCGGCATTTGAGTGTATTCAGAAATCAGGCTGCGTATACTTCCAGATGATGCTTAGAGCTCAACTGATGCTTAGAGCTGGGCAGCTCATATGCCACTGCGCAGGGTGCATGTACCAATATGAGCAAGTTTATTGTTTCTTCCACTTGTAGCTGCACAGTTTGATAAATATAATTCTTGTTTGAAATACACAGGAATTAGACAATGATTTCCATTTTTTTAACCTTCAGCTACTGCTGCGAGACAAGAATTTTACATGTACTAGATTTAACTTCCATTGCTGGAAAACAAGACTGCATTTACCTTGATTCGCTACACATTCTCCCTTTCTTTTTGAAGGTAGCTATAAGAATCACTTTGAACAGGAGTGACAGAGGGCTCTACATTACCATATTGTAACCCATGGAGATAAGGCAGGCTCGGAAATCTTCACAATCCATCATACCAGTCTTCTTCTACAGAGAATGATGCAAAGATGGAAAAAGCCAAGAGAAAAGGGAGACCAGGCCAGGGAGAAATGAACCCACAGAAGACATTACAAAGAATGAGTTTTAGGGAGGAGGAGATGGAAGAAAGTATTTACAGGACAATGACAAACAATACAACAAAGATAGTTTGTGAAACCGTGAAGAAGTAAAGGTGGTTTTGGACATGGAATAGTTTACACACAAGAAACACATTGATGATGAAAAAGAGGAACGAAGATATTAAGCGAGACAGATTGAAAGGTGGATAAGAGAAGGAGTGTTAAGTGACACAGAAGTAAATGGAATAGTTTAAAGACACAAAAGGAATTCTCCCAAGACAAACAATTAGGGAATTAAGAAGGAATAGATACCGATGTACATTTAGAGAGGAAGTAGTATAGAAAAGTGATGCATATACAGTCAAACACAAGAACAGCAATGACAGATGGATTAAGACAAACAAGAAAAGAAAGGAAAAAATCTGTTATTTTTTCATAGTTTAATATCTGGCTGTGTTCACCACTAGCATTCAGTACCTGTGCATCGTTTCCAATATCGTAACCCAAGCTGATGAGACAGGCTTTGAATTCCTCAGGGCCAAGTGTGCCGGAGTGGTCCTGGTTATGCGGTGTGCCAGGCAGCAGGACATGCAGTGCCAGTGGGGTGACGGCGTGGGGCAGAAGGAAGGGAGACACAAAGGAGTTCAAAGGGAGGCGGAAAGACAACAAACAGGTGCACCATGCAGTGGGTGAGAGGAGAGGGAGAGGAAAAATGACATGCAGATAGAAAGACAGGGAAGAAAAATAAAAAGTGCACAACATTAGATATCACAATGACATTTCAGGATGTGCTAAAAACGCTTTTGGAACAGTTCCTTCTGAGAAAGCTCATCACATCTTGAGAGCATTTGAATGACAAAACCAGTCGATGCTCAGAAGCCTCAAGATCTCCATCTCCCAAGTGAACTACTTGCGTCACTGCTTGTTATCCATAGAGCCAGAAGCCCTGTGTTTTGCTAGAAACCTGGCGTGCAGGTAAGCAGGCAGAGGCAGTGGGAAGCATTGCCTTATTCTTCTAGTCAAAAGTCCCACCAAAGGAGTAGGTGAGGGCAGGTATGTTTGGCAACACACCCAAGGAAGCTGAGCTGTCAGGGCATCCCAGGAACAGACAAAGAAAAACAGCTGAAGCTCAAGGGAGCAGTGTTATTGCTGTATTTATGAGACCTGCACAAAAGGTGGAGCTTTGACTGGCAAAGCTGTTTGACGTGCTCAGCTCTGAAAACTGCACTGCTGTACAGCATGGCACAACGTGGCTTGGCAGCTGCTCTTTCCTTTGCTCATTCCCCGCTCCCCCAGTGTTTGGATGTACCCAAGATCACAAACTACCACAGGAACTGAGAATCCCCATTTGCCCTGCAGAATTTTAGCTCTTGACAGCCCCCAGGCATTTAAGAGCCCCTGCCTGCAGCCACCATCTCTGGCCAGAGAAAGGAAACTACAGACAGGATCGTGGGGCCAATTCCATGCAACTTTCCTCAAACAATCAGCTTTTTAAAGCCAGCATTAAGCACTCATAACTCAAATACACAGCTGAAGACTGGGAAAGCCATTTTCTCTCTGCATTATCATTCAGACTGTTGTAGAGGAAGGGGCAAATGACATGAAGATCAAAATATAAAACCTACAGAACTTTCTGGGTCCTTCTGCTAAGGAAAGAAGCCATGGTTTTGGTTTTCCTTGGGCAGCTAGAGAGGGGCTGAAATGGCCAGTGCTCAGCAATGTGAAAGTGTTGCCAAGCTCTGAGAGGGCAGGCTGCAGCCCTGTTCTCTGGAGACCTTTCAAACAGTCTGACTGGTGCAGTAAATGGTGGAGAGCATCTACATTTGCATCACTGACTTAGTGTCTCTGCAGGCTGCTCATGGATTTCCAGACAACATTGAGGGGGTTGATAATTGAGCTTACAGAATCACGCTTGGGCTGCTGTCTCTGCGTCCCTGTGTGACAGCTTTCTGAGTTGGTTGGTAGAGGGATGCCAGCTGATGGCTGCTCACTGGAGAAGGAAGAGCTGTGGGGAGGGTGGCAAATCAAGGGGAGGTGGATTTCCTTTGAGGAATTCTTTTCTTATTATACCTGTTAGTGCCTTGACATGTATTTCCACAGTAAGGCAAGGCAGGCTTTACATCAGGGTTTATCTACATTATGCAATGTCATGCTGTGCATAGATCCTCCTGTTTGCTCCATACAAGAGCGATGCTGGTTTCTTCAATACTGGTTTATGTGATGGCATATCAGAGTAGAGGACGGCTGCTCCAAAGGATTTTATAAATCAAGATAGTGAAACTGGGGTAAAAATGTAATTTCCCAAATAAGCCTTCAAACTTTTTCACACTTTATCAGCGCTTCAGAGATACTTCTCCTCCCAGCCTAATGATCACTTGGCAGTCTCCCTGCTCCACAGGAGTGGCATTTTTAAGAATGAAACATCTTCTATTGATCTAGTTTTATCACAGTGACTGTTTGTTTCTTATTGCACCGTGCAGTCTACATGGAAGCTTGTAGCTTACCAAGCTGCAGTCAGCACTGACTTACCCTGTCGAAATGGTTGAAAGAAGCCCGGAACTCGTTCATCTGTTCCTGGCTGATTCCTTTGGCATCACGGGTCAGAATCTGGTTTTCCACTTCATTGATAGTTCTAGCAATTGTTGTTAATAGCTGCTCCCAGCCCACTCGGATATGCTGGAAAAAGGAGGACAAGACAATTTTTAAATTAAAAAGTAGCTCTTCTGCCTCTGAGGCCATTGGATCAAACGTGCTACTTGTTCTAAGTTAAATGACCCTGGTGGCCAAGGCAGAAGTCCATTTGCTCAGAAGAGCTTTCTTCTCATCTGCAGTGTAAGCCAACCAGATATTTAAAATCTGAATTTTCATTGCAAAAAATATTGAAGAGGCCAATTCCTGCTTGTAATAAAGTCTTGGTCCTATTGTAACATTCCTTTCCTTTGTAGAGCAACACAGTGGGGGCCTTCAACACAAATGAGAATCAAACTTGATGCTTCTAGGACTTAGCTGGGCAGAAAACTCTCCTTACACGAACAAAGAAAATAAACCACAGTCCCTGGAATACACTAGTGCTCCACTGCATCTACTGTTGTTCAATGGAGAGCTGGCCAGAAACCAAGAAGCAAGTTTCAAAGCCTGTCTGTGTTCTGCTGGACTCACGTTGAATTCAGATTGCTTCCAAGAAACCTCACGTTGTCAACAGAAAGGCAGACTCTGATTTTAAAAAGCTTTTGTTGGATCTTTTTCTTCTACTAGGCTGTAGCAGCTCAAACTTACCAACGCTTGCCTGGTCTTTCTAATCCTAGCTAATAGGCTGCCACAGTCAGGTGGCAGGAGAAAAAAGACCAGCCAATTTTTCAAGCAATACCGTTGATCTCATTTAAGTTATTTCTATTGTCAGTATTTGGAAGTACAGTGGATTGGGTTGGCATGAAGTACAGCAAGGTTGAAAAGAAATTCAGTGACATGTTGTTGCATGCTTGCCATACTGTCAAGCTCTCCACTTTCCTGAGAACCGCAACACATTGTCTGAGCTGGATGTGGCTGGTGCTAACTGGCCACAACAGATCAGGCTGTCTGATCTGCTGGCACTACACTCCAGAAGGGAAAAGGCTTTGCAAAACATTTACCTCCATGGTGTAGTTGGTGTGTTTGTTGTCAAAGATAAGTGCCTCCTGGATCTGTTGGTGGTCTCCTTCCAACTGGTCAATCTTTGGTTTGTAATTCACAATGCTTTTCTCATACTGCCGCAGGTGGTTGAGCTGGTCCTCCAAGGTCCCATGCATCTCTATTGAAATGCGGCCAATCTCCTGCATTAGCAAAGCCAAAGTAGTTAGACCCCATTAGAAGGAAAAGCCTTAACATGGCTGACATTTAATGCAGCTCTTTCCTGCTTGCACAGGATGATGATTCGGAAAAAAAAAAAAAAAACCCTCAGCTGTTACTTTACATGAGCTGAGACAGTGTCAGCAAAAATTTCAGCAGAGCCTTGAACATTTTCCAAGTGTGGTGTGTCACATGAGATGTGTCTAATATAAGGATGTAAAAAAAGGAAACTGCATTCCATAAGCTAGTAATGTAGCAAGCCAGATCTTCTCCTGATGTGCTGTCCACCACTAACTGTCTTAGTCCCTTCATAAAGAAATATTTCTGTAATTGCTCTCTTCTTTACATCTCCTACCATCAGTAATAGCTTCATATTTTTTCATCTCATCAAATCTAATTACTTTAATTCAAATCATACCTAAAGAGAGAAGATCTCCATCAAAAATGTTTCTCCTCTACTGATGTTTGACATGCTAGTTGTATTTATTTTCTCATGTGTACCACGATGTGTGCAATTGCTGTGAAAGTTAAGGAAAATATGCTTCTGATGTAGGGTCTTTCCCTTGCTGCACATAAATTTGACTCTATTCAAATACCAGTATTCCCCATTTTAAGTAACATTTTCTCTCTCTTTACTAAAGAGTTAGGGGAAGAAAAGTACAAGCACTTTGGTAACCGATACCAATCTTTGGATTTTCCATATTTTATATGAAAGTTTCTCTTGTTGTAATCTCAAGAATGACCATGACAGCAGTAAAAAAAGAACCAGAATACAAGTATCCATGAAAATCAGTGAGGAAAACAGACTGAAAATGAGAAAAGCAATACCTCCATCTTGGTCTGGATCCAGGGTCCAATGACATTGGCCTGTGCACCAAACTGCTTACGAAGTCGTTCATTTTGCTGCTGGCGAGCATGTTCTTCCATCAGCGCTTGATCCCTTCTAGGAACCAGTTGCCGCACCTAGAGCAAAGTATAAAAAAGCGTGCATTTAATACATACAAAGGCAAGTGAATAAATGTATGAATTGATGCAAGAAAGGGGTAGGGTTTGGAAAGAGAAATTACAGAGCCCCACTGTGAATGGGGTTGTGAAGGGGCTTCCAAAAGAGGGTGAGGGCTGCCAGAAGCATTTAATCCTGGCCACTTCCTGGGGGAGCCCCACGTAGGGTGGGTGTTGGACCTGGGCACTCTCTAGGGTTAGGGTTAGGGTTTGGAGAGACAGAAAGCGCAGAGCCCCACTGTGAGTGGGGTTGCAGAGGGGCCTATAATACCAGGGTGAGGTGTGTTTGTACTGAAAAAAAGCAGTCATAGTGAGGCCTTGGCAGTGAGGCGCATGGAATGTGAATCCTATTCGCTGCAAGACAGACTGCAAATTCATCTCAGGCCATGAAGGACCAAAAGAAGCTTTCATCCACTATCTGGGGTTTTGGTGCCTGATGTTAGCTGAATTGCAGCAGTTGCAGACGTCATTGATTTTGCAGTAAGTACCATCAGAACAAGCTGGTATTGAGAGTATCTGCTCTTTTATGATTACAGCACTGGAAGGCTACTTGTCTGCAGAGACTGAACATCTGAAGGGTTGAATGGTGGAGAAGGATATTGACTCCCATGCTGTATTTACTTGCTTTTCAGATCAACCGAGGACTTAAAATCCCAAAGTTCTTAATTTAGCATCTTTCATTATAAAAATAGGAATGAAAAGAGATCTGACACCCTTAGGCATTTATTTTAAAGATCTCTTCCACATTCCAAGCACATGGCATTTGAGCCAAAAACAAATGACAAATGTGCTAAAGCTCAGCAGTAAGCATGACAGGATAACTTAGATTAAATAATACCCTTCCTGGGGCCCCAATGACTGAGCAGCAGCCTCCCTCAAACTAACTGCAAGGTTGTAAAGAACTCACATGTTCCCATTTGCCATTGATCTCCTGTGGTGTGATTGTAGTGTAAGGATTTGTTCCCGCCATGTTGACGTGGTATGTCTGGACAATCTTTGAGACTTCATTGTGGATTCCCAGGATGGCCTGTCGCTCCTTGTCGGCATCTGGCAAAGTGGCTTTGAACTGTTCGTGGGCTGTGGTCAATCCCTGCGGAAGGAAGGCAGCAGCAGTGAAGAGCATTAGTCACTGAGTAGCCTCTTCAGCAAATATATCCCTGCAGAAGTGACTGCAAAACCTTACATATTCCCAGGATACAAAACAGGCTACTCTAACACACTTCTAGCATCTCCCAGCATCACTAAACAGGCTGTTTTAAGTAGTTAAATGAAATGAAGTCTCATTTTCCCTCTCTTTCTTTCTGTCCCTTGTTGATCAGGGACAGAGATCACATCCCAAAACACAATGGAATAATTCTGGCTCATAGTTTAAGGGAAACTATTTCTCCATCACTGCTCTGTGACTGGCTGTCAGCCCCCTTTGGGAAGAAGACTGGAGTACTAGCATTACTTTAAAGCAGCCGTATCTCACTAGTCTAAATGCACCACATTTTTCTTCTCTCACTAGGTATGTACTAGTTCTACATCAAAGATGACTCCAGATGAATAATAAAGAGTCAGAACCTGTCCGATTAGTGTAAATTAGAACTAGGTGAAGGCCTTCCAGCCCACAGCAAACCTGCACAGGCAACATAAGCTCCTGTAGCTGAAAATAAGTCCCTCTCCCTGAACACAACAGGCCCCTTCTGTTCCCCATCTTGCTGTGGTGCCCAGACTGTAATACAAGGACTGATGGTGGGGGCACACTTGCTGGTAGCTTGTGGACAGCTGACAAACCAGTTGGTCCTGGCTCATTTCCTGCTGCTTCTACAGGCCTGTAAGACACTTCATCGCAGAAGCCTGGAAGACCAAGACTAGGGAAGCAAACACAGGGGAAGAGGCAGCAAAACAAATTGGGGACAGAGGCATGTGCAGGGATTAATGGAAGGAACAGTGTGGACAGAAGAGGGAATGAAAGTAAACCTCATGACTGACCACTTTCTTACAATACACACACTGTAACTACTTTTGTAGAATTGCTTTCTTACATGGTGACTCATTACTTTGCAGCTGCTGCAGTGGCCATAGAAATGTAATGCAAGTCTGGGTGAGCTGGGAAACATTCTGCAGTCACAAAGAAATGATGGAAATGTTTAAATGCTGCTCAAATTTGTTCTGCGTTATGAAAGACTTAATGAACCCCTTTGTTCAGGAGGGAAGGGTGGAAGAAGCAAGCTGCAGTTCAGTAACAGAGCTCAAACAAGGCTAGGACTATTTCACTGCATCTCTGCCACCCTGGCTGCCCTGTGTCCCCTGCTGGTCTCCAATTCACTGCCTCACTGATGGCCATGTTGCTGTCAACCATTCCTGCAAAAAAACTCATCAGGTTTTGACAAACTCAACAGGTCCTGAGAGAGCACAACGTCAGGAGGAAATTATGGCAGTAGTGCAGCAGCTGGCAAGAGCAAGAATATCCTGGCTGTTCATCTCAACCAGCTGAAACCAAATGAGTATCTGGAGTCCTTTCAGGAATCCATCAAGCAGAAGAAATAGAGTCCCCTCTGGAACCCAGAGAAGGGTAATTCCTGCTCTGAAAGGTCTGAAAATGACCTGTAGATACCTCAAGCTCCTTTCAATACACCCTTTCAGAAGGGGGAAAACTGAGATACTGCTCCTGTTGTTTTGCAGGAGGCAAGAAGTCTTTGGCTTCAAATGGCAACCCACTAAGAAAGTGGAGAATCCTGATTTTTCCTTTGCTGAGCACTGAAACCCGGCTGGCAGCTCAACAACTGCCCTCATGCCACATCACATAGGACCAAATGACCTGAACATGACATTACATGGGACAACTGACCCACAGAACCTGAGAGCAGCACTAAGCTTTGTTCATTTGGATTAAAAACAAACAAAAAAACAAACACAAGACCCTAAAAGATCCTCTCAGCTTTCAGGCTCTCATTACTAAGTCTGGGGTCACATTGAAAAATTCACTTTCAGTTCTTTGTACTCAGCTAGGATAGCGTGAACATGTCATATCTATTCAGATACAGGTTTTTGGAAGAACTCAAGGAAAAGCATAGTCCCTTTTGTTGCTCTTGCTAAGGCTCGCTCACTAGAGCAGCACCACCAAAACATGACCTACAAATTCAGCACCATTAGGAATCCAGAAGACTCCTGATTTCCCTCTATCCCAGCCTGGCTGGTGCAAATGACTGCTCTGTACCTGGATCTCCTCAATGGTGTGAACAATGAACGTGTCCTGCAGGTCCTCCATGGCCCCTTCCATCCAGTTATTGAAAGGGGCAGCTCGTTTGGCATATTCCAGGTACAACTGGTCAATTGTTTCCAACAGCTTCTCTGTCCTCTGAACATGTACAAAAAAAAAAAAAAAGGAAGAAAGAAAATCAGGGAAGATGGTTAGAGAAGAATAATCACACAGATATGTGGGTTCTCTGAGTTGCTCCTTCCTTTCAGACCTCCTTGGTGCTCCCAGGAGGGCAGTACAGTAGAATTCTCTCTGCTGTTAAGAGATTACACACAGAACGGATTTTTTCCTCTCTCTGAAGGAAAAATATGAGGTCCTTTGAAATGAAACAAAACAGTCTTCTCAAGCAGAATAAAATTACAAAATACAGAAAAGTAGAAATGAATCAATAGCCTGAGCAAATGAATGGGCCGGAAGTAGAGAAGCAGCCGAAGCATACTGAAATGTAGCCCTGGTTTAGAGTCTGGAATGTTCTAGGAGCAGACAAAAGAGATGAAATTGGATGTTCACGCCCACTGCAGCTTGCTTCCCACAAATGACCTACCCATGTAATCCCAAAGGTCCAACCGGCAACATATCTCACCTCCAAAGCTTCTCTACGTTTCTGGGTTAGGGCACCCAGATTATCCCACTGATCACAGATCTTCTGGCACCTGGCATTGACACTTGGAGAGTCGTAATAGTCCAGCTCACTGAGGGGTGGGGAAAAAGAAGGACAAAATATCCAATCAAGACCTTTTAAGAAAAAGAAATCCACTAGAAATCTTTATCAGCCTTGAGGAAAGATGCAAACAAGGAGCTCATGGTCTCTGCAAGTTAAGCATGCCAGGAAGACAGCAGTATCTGGCTTTGGAGACACTGGCACATCAAACAGCTCAGAACAGGAAGAAAAACAACCACCACCCAAGGCCCCAACAAACACTGGTGCTGGCTGCCTGATGGGAATAACTTGGCACTTGGGGGAAGGAAGTACAGGCTTTTCCTCAGGCTGGGAATAAGCAGATTAAAAGCAGCAGTATGCCCCTGTATTCTGCTTAAGAACATCAAGTAGGATTGGCGAATGGGCAGCAAAGGTTTTATTATAAATACAAAGAAATCACTTAAGAGTTGCATAGGAGAGGTGGCAACCTTCAGCAACAGCTGAAATACACAACCCATTCATTCATTTAGGACAATTCCAGAATTACAGTGTAGGTTTATCTCTGATATGCCTCACAGAGAGTGCTTTGCTGGGATGTCTATAGCCTGGCACTCCTGGGATAAGAGCTGGTAAGAGTATGGCTGGGGAAAGGAGAGCATGGGGGTAGGCTGAAGCTTGTGGTCTTGCATTTCTTTGTGCTCTTGGTTCTGCACATGATCAAAGACGGAGAAGCTTGCAGGCAGGGGGAGACCAGCCAAACTGGGAAGTGTCACCCATGAAAGAGAAGGCAGAATAACTTGCTGAGCTACTAAATGACCCTGGGCAATCTGATGAGCATTTCTCTTAAGCAGTAATGCAGGTTCAAACAGTTCCCTCCTACCTCCTATCTTCCCATCATTGTATTGCCCCTCCTGAGGTGTGTGGGCTTAACTGTTGGTGGAGTCTTGTGGAAAACTAGTCATGAAACTGTCTTTGGCTAAAAATAACTTTTCCTTTGCTGGGTTTTTAATCAGGATCAGTTCCTTGATCTACTTTGCTGCACAGCCAGCACTGCAGCTGAAAGAACTCCTTCTGAAAGCCTTGCTTGTAACGCATCTAGGCTGGACCACTAGTGCTGGGGAGTGAAATGTGCCCGTGCCCCCAACACATGTCTGGCACGGGCAGCCACAGTGGCTTCCTTCACATCCTCTTGATCTCCCCAGCAGTGTATCTCTGGGGGAGGAAAGAACTCAGCCATGTTTTTTCAGGGTACAGCACCTTCGCTGAAATGGGAGATGGCTTTTAGAACGATGGCAGAGCCTTCTGTTCTCACACTTTGGAAGAAATCACCTCTCCCCCAGCCTAGGGCCCAGCCTTCCCTGTTGCTATGAGAGCTGCAGCTGTTTCATCTGGCATGTAGCATTTGCTTTGGAAGTGGCAGGTCAGCTAATGCTTGCTGACTAGCCAGTCTCAGTTTTAATCTTAGTGACATGGAGGATTGCCTTGAACCCTCCTCCTGTTCCAAGGTCAATCCTCCAGTGGTCAAGCAAGCAGTTCTGTAAATCTGTGTTGGTAAAGGAGATAATGATCTTGATCCAATAATCCTGATTTTTTTGAGAAAAACAGTCATTCAGCCCAAGAGAGCTGATCTAGCCCAGACACTGTCTAACTTGAGATAGGCTAGTGGGATATATAAATATTTTTAATAAGAGGAAACAAAGTAAAAGCCAAATTGCTCAGACTGTTTTTGCCAAGAAACATGCAGGACTTTAAAATCTATCTCTGTGCTATAGAGGCCAGGTCTCCCTAGCAATCAACCTCCCACTCTGATGAGACCCAATTTCACCTAGTAACTTGTGTCACTCCTCAATCCAGGAAAAGGAGTGGAGGCGAAGGTTTCTAAGCCAGGGGGAAGCCCACAGGAAAGTGAGTTGCTGTAAAGAGTCCCTGGTGCAAGTGCCAACTAGAGTGCACTTGCTGCGTTATTCCTGGGGCAAAGTGCCTGCAGTGGGCTGAAACAATCAGCAGACTTTTTTCCTCCACAATAAGGACTTTTTTTGATAAAACAGAGCTAACTGGGAGTCTCTGGAGTGCCTGCTATCCTCTGCTGTTTCCTTCTGTTCCTGGAAAAGTAGGACAGTGTTACAACTCTGAAACCTAACAGGGGCCAGAGGCAGGTCAGACTCTTTAGGAAAGGGTTCACAGCGGCATAATGAGCTGGAAAAGGATGGAAACTTCGCTTGAGAATGTAATTCTGCCTCCCCCTCATCAGCACCCACGACTCATCTATTTTCTGGCCTGCTTTTCTGGTGTGTCTGGATACTGGAGAGCAGTATCCTAGATACTGTTTGGAAACACTGGGACTTCCCAGCATTTATGTATGGGGATGGATTCATGGCTCTCCGGAGGGCAGAGGGCAAAGCCGATCAAGACTCCCTGGCCCCAAGAATCGAACGTGCGCTGGGGTGCCATACTTCAGCTCTTGTGCAATAGCAGCAATCTGTTCCACTCGGTCCTGGTGCGCAGCCAGGTCGCTCTCAAAGGCCTCGTGTTTCTTCAGCAGGGCCTTTATCTCAGAGAGGGTAGCAGTTTCGTAATCCTTCTGCTGCAGCATTGCTTCCTTACCTGAGGAGGGAGCCAAAGGACAGGAGAATGAAGGACAGGACCCAATGCCCCCAAAGCCAGCTCCCCCGCACCCAGACAGCCCTGGGGCCCTCGAAAGAGCACCTGCCCCACTCCAGACACCCTGTCTGAGGCTTGCCCTCACGCATGCTTGCCTAGAGATGCACAATTCTCACTTTCAAACCACTGTGAGTTTGCCATTAGCAACAGAGATGGGCAAATAGTGCAGCTCAAGCCATTGCAGTCACAGTTTATACTGGACTTATCTTACTATGTGCAAACTAGGCTATGCTGGTCCTGTAAATGCCAACTGGAGCATTTACTGTACAGTAACCTTTTCTCTCCTCTGTAGCTCTATTCTGTCCAAAAATCTCACTTTGCCATGGTTAGGGCATGCCAGTGAAGAACAGAGATCAAGGTGATTTTCATGATTTTTTTTCTAACAAAGTAAGAAATGAATGTAGCACTCTGGAGAGGAAAATCTCACAGAAGGACCGATGTATGATCCATCTCTTCCTCCCTACATAACTGACAGCACTATGTCAGGCAATAGGAAGGATATAGTTGGCATTTACCATCTGTCCAGGACTCATGAATAGATGCCTTCTGTCGGAACTTCTCTGCCAGGTGATCCAGCCTCTCTAGCCTCCGGATCTCATTCAACAACCACTCCTCATAGCCCTTCTCAGCCTGCTCTAGGCCACCCCAGGCATTGTTAATATCCTAGAGACAGGAGCACGGAAAGAAAAGTGAGGTTAGAAGATGGAGGAGATGTACTTCAGCATTATTCCCAATGGGCTACATGGCTCCAATTGGTTGGAGAGAGAGGGTGTGGGCTTTTTATCTCAGAGGGTTATGCACACAGGTCAGGAAGACAAAGTGCCAGACTTAAGATAAGCAGGCCTAGAAATGTCGGGATATACCTGTCTGCACGAGAGATCCTCTCTAAACACTCCCCCACATGAAAATATAACAAAACCCAACCATTTCTGAATTAGAGAGAATAAGAGGCACTCAGACATCTCCTCATAAAGGCATGCAACCTGTGAAGAGCCTCAGAGTCTCGTTTAGATACTGAGGAGCAATAATTCTTTGTTCCTCTCTTATTATGGACTCACTGAACTATATTCTGTAGGTCTCCTGCCACAGAACAGCTCACTCTGAAAGTGGGCATTGCTCTGCCCACCCACAGGCATAAACAAGTTCCATTTTTTTAGGCACAGCTGGGGGATATACGCTCAATTACCCCCACTCACCGAGACCATTTTCCCTTCTGAAGGCATGAAGGCTGGCCTGTTGCTGAGCCGTAGCTTGGTCTGCAAGGTGTTGAAATTGATCTCAAGTTGGCACTTCTCTTGGACTTTGGGGGGCTTGTGCAGGCGGCGGTAGTCCCGGAAGTCCTCCAGTTTCTGCTGCATGGCTTGCATGGTGTTCTCTGGTGCCCGGTTCTCCAGCCAGGGGATGGTGCGACGGATCCACTCCAGCAGCTGAAAAAAACGACGACAAGAAGCCTTGAATTGAAACTGTGTTAAAACTACAGGTGTTGGTCTGATCTCATTAGGAACCATATACTTTCATGTTTGCTGTCAGAAAGGTTCTGCCTACAGCAGGGCTAGTAAGGAAAATCTTGCCAGGTTTTTGGAAGTACGTTTTTTTTCTTATAAGCAGACTATTCCCTACCATGCTGAGTAGCACTGCTTGTTGCAGCCCTGCCAGTACAACATGCTTAAGTTATAGCTTTCACACAATCAGGACCAAACTACGCCCTCAGTTTGCACTAAAGCCTTAGAATTTTGCTAGGCTGCTACACAATTAAAGGATGCTGTAAGTCATGTTAGCTCCAGAGGCACCTTACAGGAGAAAACAAGTTGTTGCCTCCAGTTACACTTTTCTCTCGCTAGCTTCCTAGAAGTCAGCATTGCTCTTTGAATTGCCCTCCTTAGCAAACCGATGTCGGGGAGCTAGCAAGGTGCTGATGCAAGGGGCAGTCTATAGTATGAGTGAAGTAGTGTCCTATGCTCTTCCAACCAGGCTGAAACCAGGCACATGGGCTATGTTTGACCTTTTGTTCTCCATCTTCCCCTCCCTACTTATCTTCCACAAACATACTCCAGTCCACATTTGGTCACTTCTGGAGTTTCACATCTGTCAGTCTGTCAGCTTTCTCAGTTAACCAACGCAGCCTCCAGCTTGTATTGTACACAGATTCTTTCCAGCTATCAGCAAATACATATTTCTTTCCTCAGTTATCTCCAACTTCCATTCTCTCCAATCCAATTCCTGACGTCTGCAGTATGTCGGCACACAATTTGTATGAAAGATGTTATGATGTTGCATAGTCCTGAGCAATGCAAGTCAAAACAGTCTGACTTTTCCTTTAATTTTAGTATTTCTGTGGCTGCTCCTAATAAACTGAGAAACTCAAAACTGCTCCATGGGAGATTTCTGTTTTAAAACAGATTTTTCTTTCCTTTAAGGTTTACTTTAAACTTTCATTTTTCTCAAGCTAGAAGGGAAAAGAAAAGAATTTTTCTAGGGAAACGTGGGCCAATAGCACTCCCAAGGATTAGCTATCAGGGTTAAATGCAGTTCCTTTCTACATAACGCCACCCAGAAACCAACAGCACCATGGACACCTACATCACTGGCCAGTTTTTCGTAGTCTTCCATGAGCTGTTCATTCTCTTGGTTGACTGCCAGCACCTTGCAGATACGATTTGCTGCTGTCTCCGCCTGCCAAAGAGAAGAAAAACAGGAGAGGGGAAAAAGTGTGAAAAAAATATAAGCCAAAGCTTGTGTCTCAGCTTCCTGCTACATACCTGCGGGTAGAGTATCCCAACCTTGGCTCTTGCAGCCTGTCTGTGCTTCAAAACGTCTGTTCTGACCTCTTTCCTTTCCATCTGACCTTCTACAACACTTTTTTTTCCCCCCTTCTCAGGTGAATACGTTTCTTCAGAGATTCTGAGTTCAAATGATGTGAGACAACCACATTTCTATGACTTTTTTGAAGCTGCTCCTACAAGAAGGCCCTGTTGTTTGCTTCCTACCTGAGGGACCCCAGCTATCTCTTTACAAAGACAGGGAATTTCTGTCACCACTTCCACTCCCCTCACCAGCACTCAGAGCTGCAACACCAGGAACTGAGTGGTGTCAAACTGATGAGTCTCTCTACATGCTGTTACATAAGGAACATGATACCCAAACACAGTTAATCTGCATAGAATCATAGAACGGTTTGGGTTGGAACGGACCTTTAAAGATCATCTAGTCCAATCCCACTGCCATGGGCAGGGATATCTTTCACTAGATCAGGTGAGTACATATATTGGACTTTGGAAATTTTCTAGTTTTGTTTTGAAGATAAAGACATCCTTAAACTTAAATTCAGCCCAGCACAGATGTCTTCCAGCACTCCCTGTATTGCTGGCATCCATTACAGGGCCAGCTCCTCCAGCATCTTGCCACATGACACCTACCATGTATTCAGGCTCACATAATCCAGCTGAGAAGAGGACTTTTTTTTCCCCTTTCTGGGTAATCTTTCTGCTTACTCTCCCATAGCAAATCTCACAAAAAAAAAGAGCCTGTTGCTACTATTTAGTTGTGTTTTCTCCCTCCCCCCACCCCCGCCCCCCCCCCCTTATGGGACCAAAACCTGGCTCCCTGCGGGGAGCTGGACACGTTAAAACATGAATTCTGGAACACAGCAAAGCTCAGAAAAAGCCCAGCTATGAGCTCAGGAGCAAACAGTCTGCCCTGGAGTGCCATGAAAGTGTTTGGCACAAGGAACACACAGCAGGCTCATCCTTGCATAGCACGTATCTGTGGATCTGCACACCTCCCTTTATCGTTACGGTGGTAGGTGCAATGCCATAACGCCTCTGAGGATGTGGCCCTGTGATGGGTGTCTGGAGATTGCTTAGCACCTGCTTACCACAGCACAGCTATCGCCCTGGTGCCTGGGGTAGGTGCTAGAGCTACCCACAGGACCCCTATGGAGGAGTTCTCCTCACGCACTCACAGAGGCCAAGTGGAGATGAAGAGGAATGCACGTGCCAGCACCACAACAGACCACTCGTGAATGCTGTGCCCTGCCTTAATTAGGACAGACGACAAAGGAAGTTTTGCCAAGCTTATAGCTGGCAAGTTTCAACCTCTTTCTATTTTTAAAAGGCCTTTTATTATCTGTTTATTCAATCTTCAAGGCCATTTGAGAAAAATCCTCTAATTTTTGCAGCTGATGCGAGGCAGCAAGAACAGCAATAAAGTCACAGGCTATACAGTGACGTATGGATTGCTAAGGTATCAGGGGATATGATGATCTTAGTCATTTGTAAGAAGCTCTAAAAATGTATATTCAGTGATCAGTCTCTTCATTAAAGTGGGCCAACTAGCAGATATACAGATATTAACTAATTAGAAACACATCAGAGGGAACTGTACAGGACAAAGCCATTTCACAAAAAAAAAAAAAAAAAAAAAAAAAAAAAAAAAAAAAAAAAAAAAAAAAAAAAAAAAAAAAAAAAAAAAAAAAAAAAAAAAATCAGTAAAAAGTGTAAATGATGGTTCTATTTAAGAAAACTTTTACTTTGATCTGTTTTTAACAAAAGGTTTGTGCTTTAATGGAGTGCTTTTTGACATCCAGAGAAAACTTTACAGGCATTGGACCAAATGGTCTGTCAAAAAGACAGTGCCAGAGCCCAACCATGATGTGCCCAGTGGCTGCAGGGAGCTGGCAGTGCCAAAAGCTTATCTCAGTCTTCCCAGGAGAGGAGCTCCCTGCACACTCTTAACTCTCCTTCTTTCTTTTCATACCCCTGGAGCTAACTGCAGGAGCAGCCAGCTGTGCAGGAGGGACTCCATTTCCTATAGGCATATTTACATCTATCTGACGATAGATTTCCTCCAGCTGCCCAAGTTTGTGTATGTATGTGTTGAACATCTGTCCAAACACAAAAGCCCTCTGAATGTCAGCAATTATGACATTATTTGTATTATTCTAATGGTTGACATGCAGAGGCCACTCTTCTTCCTCTCCTCTACCAGTGCTTGCTTCTCTGTGGTTCTTGCCTACTCCAGACTGCTCTATGCAAGCGCGCTGCAGCAGCAGCAGGAAAGGCTCTGTGGCCACTATGACTATTAACGTAACGAGAAAGACATTACACTGACTTGCTCCGAGCAGGGTAGGACAAAAGGATCTCAGTGTTTTCAGGCGACCTCCACACATACGCCCCACACTGCTACTAGTGAGCAGCTCTGTGGCGATGAAAACCTCAGTGACATACTTTCAGGTAATAGAGCTGCACACAAAGGTGTTTACATGAGGCCAAGGCAGCTCCCCCTACATCTTCATTTGTGGAGTGGAAAAACCCATTTTGTCTTCCTCATACTGCTGAAGGCAATGATGCACTTAGGATGCTCAGGTTGGGTCCAAACAAGCCAGGATGCCCACAAAGCATGGAGCAGCACTGATAAGATGCACCATCCTGGGGTCTGAAATCTGCATAGCTGTATTCTCCAAGGACTTCTGTGAGCTGATTAACTTTGGTACAGCATGGCACTGACACATTATACTACTTTCCGTCAGAGACCATGGAGGGAGGGCAAGCCTAGGGCATTCTGCTTGATACTGCAGGGCTGTTCGACATGCATGTCCTCTCTGGTGGACTCAAAACGGAAATCTGAATAGCCAAAGAATAGCAGAAATAGCAGTAATTTCTCTGCCTTTTGTCTTTTCTGTAATTCTCAACCCTGACTTGGACTGCTTAGGATGGAAGTGGAGTTGTGTCTCCAGCTCTTGCATCCAGGTCTCTTCACTGAGGAGGATGATAAAGGAAGGCATTCCCACAGAGCGCTATGCAGGGAGGGTGCCTGCCTGTTGCTGCCTTCTGGCCTCGGAGGGCCACCCCAGAATACTGTATGCCAAACACAATCTTTTAATAAAATGGTAAAATGTTAGTTAGAAATTTTCACCCCAGAAATAAGGTTTACAGAATATTAAGCCAACCAGTAGTAAACAATCATGCATTTAGTGTGAAAGTCAGAAGCAGTAAGAGAACAAGCAAACCAACCAACCAAAGCAAGAATACCTACAAATATATATATATATATATATAGAACAAAATGGCATAAAGAAAAAGCAGCCATCTACACACACGTCAGGCTGGGGACCCTGTACCTTCAAAGGCTCAATATAAAAGAGTTAAAGAAGCAGAAAGCGGCTCATGGGACTTCCCCTTCAGGACTGGTGGCAGTAATGAAAAATCTGAATGAAAAACGGAGTGATATCACAGTAAGTCACCTAACCATGCACGAGGCGGCAGCACGTTACAAGACACTTTGGGCGGGAGCTTGCACTCAGTAATCACTCTGCATTTGCCCTGGGATTTGAGTGTGTCACTCAGCAGCTGGCTAATGTATGGCTAGGGCAGCTCCAAAAAGGAGCTGTGCCCCTCCTGCCAGGTCACCACTGAAGTGCTGGCCCATCAGGCCTAATAAAAATTCAATTAATGACTAAGTCTTTAATCTTCCCTATAAGCCATTTAGACTACATCGGTTTGAAGCTTTAATAACTAAGAAGCTCCATCACTAGTTCTCACACCAGCTACTTGGTTCAGGCTCTGAGACAGAAGATTGTTTTTTTTATCCCAGCAGACCTAGCATCCACCTAAATTGCTGAGAACATGAGACCTGCTGAGCAGGTTTCCAAAGGGTGGAACGGGCACAGAGAGGAGGGGACTGGAGAGGAACATGGGCACTTCTGCAGCAGGCCACTACCTTCCTTCCATTTGTGGTTTGCTCTTCCCTTAATCTGGAGTTCTTCGGGTTAAGCACGGAGCAGTTCCTAAGGGGCACTTGGCAAACAGCAGGCCCTATCACTGGGCTGGTATGAGTTCTGAGACTACAATTGTTAGAGGCAAGTATCAGCTGGATTGAGCTTGTAGCCTGGTGTTAAGGGTTTTGAACTATTTATGAAGCAGGATCCCAGTGGAAAAGTCGTAACTACACAAATCATGCCGAGTGGGCAAATCTACTGCACTGCTGTGGGACATATTTCCAGTTCCTCGGAAAGCAGATAGCATCATCTGATTTATATGAAGCAAGGCAGGGAACAAAAAGCTTGACCTAAAGAGCTGCTCCCTGGAACCTATTGCCTGTGCTTGCCCTCTGAGAGCCAGCATCAGCATGGTATCTACATCAACGCTGCAGCCATCAGCATTGCTTCGTACAAAAGAGATGGAGTCTTTCTGGAGTCAAGTTACCCCTCAAGCTGGGCAACGCATGGAATGTGTCTCAAATAGAAAAGGCCTGGTGAGAGACAGAAGTTATGGAAACAGGGAGATTTTACATCCTGTTTATAACAAGAAGAATCCAGTCTTGAGCGCTGGACTTTATTATTCCAAAGCCCACAGTCTGAAATCAGCAATGATTTTGTGGAAAGGCTGCAGCCCAGCCAGGCTATGGCATGGGAGGAAAGGCTGGAACTTTTTCTTCTGTTCAAAGAATTGCAGGGAAATTGCCGTTTTGGAGAAAGTTCGCCCAAAGAACGTGACTGTGAGTGACTGTTTGGTTCCTCTGAGGACAAATGTCCCTGGGCCAAGCAAAGAGACTTTGGAGTAAAGAGGAAGCAGAGGATGTAGGACTGAAGCTATGGAAAGGGGCAAAGCAGGGGAAAGAGAAATAAAAAATACAGGTGGTTTGGGAAAGGGAGGAGAATGACTACAGAGAAGCAAGGAATGAAGAACTGGGTGTGCCTGGGAAAGCTCAAGGCCTGGTAGGAATGGACTTTGTGGCTGGAGCACAAAAGTGCTCCAAAAGAGGCTACCGTTGTGTAATCAGCTGACGTGATACAACCTAGGAAACGATGACTGACCTAGCAGGAGCTGAACGTGAACAGACGGCAGGCAGCTCAAGGGGGACAGACTGCAATGTCCCAGGCCAGGCCGACCTGATTATGGTACTTCTAGAGATGCGTCATCTGGCCAGGATGATGCCCACTAAGTCACTGACAGGGTACTGACTCTGTCAGAGCAGACATTCATTCCTCTTTCTATGCCAGCTTAATCAAATGCTTTCTCCACCACTGGGGCGTGAAAACTGGCAAGAAGGAGCAGCTCAAGTATGTTTGAAAAGACATCTAAGTCACTTCTCCAGCAAGGCTAGAGCTCACGCATCCAAACGCAAGGCTGGATGGGGTGCAGCTGAGACTGCTCAGGCTCGGCACGGTGCCGGGTGGAGGGGCTGGAGCCTTCCTCGGTGGAGAGGACCAGTGGGCAGGGCAGGGAGTGGGGAGGGGGTTGTTAGCGGTAAAGTCTCACCTTCTGCGCCCCTGAGAAGGCGTGGTAGTAACATGAAACATAGGTCATTATGGCCTTCTCATCCGGCCTTAGCGTGCCTATAATATCTGTGCAGAGAAGGAAAAGAGGTTGAAAGGATAAAGTAAGAAGCAGCACATAGAATAAAACAAAACAGTCATGGGTGGTGTGAGAGAGGGGGAGAAAACTTCCCATCATGCATTGCAGGACAGGCCAAACAGATTTCCATGCGGAGAGCTGGGAGTTCGGATCAGAAGGTGGCTAGCAGCGTTGGCTTGTGGCTCGAAGCGGCACCCCTGCCCCCTCCCCCCAAATCCAGGAGGGTCCCGAGCTGAGGATCCAGGCTCTGCACCTTCACAGCTGTGGTCCGAGGATTCAAACAGGCTGCTGGAAGGTATTAACATCTATGCTCAAGGCCTTTCTGCAGCTGAGGAGCTGTAAGAGATCAGAGCCTTTTGACGCAGTGCACTTCCTACACAGTGTCTGCTCTGCTTCAGCGCGCACTGCGCGCTCCTATGGCACTGAAGTATGCTGCTTGGTTTTGGCGAGAGATGTTTACAAGGTTTCACCCACCAAATGTTTTCCTTAAGTGACTGTTACCAACAGGAAAATGGCTAAGCCAAACACAGCAAGGACTCAGCTGCCTGATTTCCAGCACGGTGGGTGAGGAAAGATTAAAAGGAAACAAAATGAACAAAACCAGGCATCTCAGTCGTGATAAACAATGCTCTGTTCGCAAATCACCACAGAAGTACTCATTAGACATGCTTTTTAAGACCCAGATGAACTGGGACTCAATTTGTGGCACAACCTGAGAAAGCAGCAGGTTTGGAACTTGAAGCAAGTGTATGGGAACCTGCAGCATATGTAAGGTAAAAGATAAAGCTTTGGGTATTCATTGAACCCTACATAAAACCACTAAGTCAGCTCTGTTCCCCTATCTTTGAAAAAGAAAACAAAAAAAATGAACAAGTATCAGCATTGTTTCCAGTGGGGTCAGCCTGCAGCATCCTCCTGAGCAGAGCAATCTGTGGTCTCCATCTTTGTGAAACCAAGCATACTAGCTCAGGTTTCCCAGGATCAGGGGGTGTGGGTCCTCAGCCATCAGGGCAGCAGTTTGGAAGGCAAATGGAGAAGGCAGAGCTCCCCGCTTCCTTGCACTTCATGTGCGTGCCAAGGTGCTGCCATATGTAAGTGCCACTGGAACAGTAAAACTGACTATAGGGAAGTGGGACTCCTGGCTCCCTTGCCCCATGTATTGTGTCTGGGGCACCACTTTGAACCAACAGCCAACTCTACCAAAAACATAATAAAGATGCCCGTAGCTAGAGAGGAGAGAGAGAAAGAAAAAAAGGTTTGGACATTAGCAACGGCACCAGGTGTGCTCTGTGGAGGGAGCTTGGGATCCTGCGATACCTTCTGGGCTCCTGAGAAGGCGTGGTAGAAGCTAGAAACATAGGTCATGATGGCTTTCTCGTCAGGACGGGCAGTTCCAACAATGTCTGTCAAAAAAAACCTCACGTTAAGAGCATAATCAACTGATGGGAGAAAAGTAAAGGAAGGGGAGAACCACAGCTGTCCAGGAGGCCTGCTGGGGTATATGCTTGTCATAGCAACTCTGAAGAGCTTCCCAGCCTTCCCCAGAAGATATGTCTCTCTCAGAAGCCAGGATCACCCTTCTGGTTCCCCTCCCTCTTGATAAAATTGCTTCCAGTGTCTGGTCAGGCTAATGCAGCCATATGTCAGCATGTCTCACACCAGAGTGCTTCCCTGTCCTGAGAACATTAACGTGAGTGATGGGCTGAATCAATCCAAACTAGCAACAGGTTGACATGGCTTTTATATAGATGTATCATACTGCAATTCCTCCTTGCAGTTCTTCAGGAAAGATCCTTTCTCCCTTCCTTTCCTTGCCCCCGTCCTCCATTTCAACACAATGATGATTTAAATTTCAAAAGGCCCTTTCATTAGTTTCTGGAGAAACTCAACACCTCCAGAGATCACAATTAATGGTGTAGAGGAATGCACACTAGCCCCAGTCTGTAAGGGAGGAGACTGATCAAGAAAAAGCAATAGGAGCTCCTGTAAGTGACCCACTTCATCACCGTTAGCTTTGCTGAGATCTGAAGCTACATCCATTTATTTTGGGGGTGGCTTTATTCCTACAGAATGGCAGGAAGCACTCAAACCTACTCCAGAAACCTCATCATTTTTTGGGACCTCAACATAATGAGTGTAGGGAAAGCCAGACTCATCCCTGGGGAAGGGAAACACTGCCTAAGAATATCCACATGAACATCCTAATTACCCAAATACAGGTTAACCGGGTTCAGCCACTCTATTTCCACCTTTCCCCCTTGGTTCCTCTCTCTCCTTTATTTAAAAAAAGCCTTTAACTGCTTCTCCTGTCCAAACCAAGCCTGAAATACAGCTTCTACCATTGAAACCAGCTGGCTTCAGGTGAACAGCCCCCAAACAAGTGAACTATTTTAGGCTGTTGTTTATACTCCAGAGTTACAGTCTTCAGTCTATTGCCAAGCTGGTCCTGACAAAGGCTTGGGGAAGTAGTCCTTGCTGTCCCAGTGGCCTCGGGGAAGCAGTCACAGTCGGCAGCAAAAGCACCTCTGAAAAACATTTTCTGAGGAATTTCTGCCTTGGCCTCCAGACCCAATCATTGAGGGATCTTCATGCCCAAGACTTCCAAGTAGTCAAGAAGAAGCAGCTTATAATATTGGTATCACATCCCCAAAAGGAAGGTCAACAGCAGTGTCAGAAAGAGCACAGAATAAAAAAATCTGGAGCAAAAATAACACAGTCCTACACCATACATTATCTTAGTATTAAGTCTGACTCCTGAAAGGGAACACTTCAGTCAGCAGTGGACATAGCCAGGTGTTACTCATCTCTGCCTAGTGAGTCAACCCCATGTTAAGATCTCCATACCAGACTGAGAAAACTGAGGGGCATAGGAGGAAGAGGGAAGCAAAATATGTGATTAATTATTCCATTGTAACTTTTTTCCTGTACATTTAGTATGTGGTGATGGAGGGAGCAGCACCAAGAGGTTACTGAATTCTTGTACAATACAAATCCACCTAGAAGAAGCGGGAAATGTCTTGAGAAAAAAACAGGTTAACACCCACTGCGTTCTACTTTACCTTCTGCATCCAGCATCTTGGGGATATCCAGATATTTCTCAGCCACATCAAAGGCTGTGTTTAGATTAGTAAGAGGATCATCCTGGGAAAAAAACAGAGCCAGAGCATTAGCATCAACTCGTAACAAGGTGCACAGTATTTCTCTCAAAACAGAGCAATTGTGCTTGATTTGGTTCAGGTAACTCAGCTGTCCAGACAAAATTATGTGTGACTCCTCATGCAGCAGGATGAAATAATTAGATTCCTTTTGAAAGCAGAGCCTGGAGACTCATGATATGATAATAACATATAATCTATGCACTTGCAACAAAAAGTAATAATACATTTTGTCTTGAGCTTAGTTTAAAGTAACATTAGCTTCACATCATATTGATAGTAAACGGCCATATCACACATTCACATCTCATGCTTACATTAGGTTTGCTTCTCCCATTTTAAAGAACTGCAGAGCAGTGTATCTGTTAGAACATCTAAGCAATACTAAAATAGTAACAACATCTGCAACGGGTGCTGTCCTTAGCTAGTGTACAGTTTGTTGAACACCAGTTGGGTGGGAGGAAGAGAAATGTTTTAACAAATCTCTGCAAAATAAATATATATAAAAGTACTCATTTTGCCTGAGTATTGATTTTCCTCCCAGGCACTGTACAAGATTTGCCATTTCCTTAGTATATTTCTATTCCTCTATATACAAACCTTCTGCTGTGGCAGGATGCACTTCAGATACAGACATCAATACACAGTAATCAAATTCTAAACAAAGTTGAGTGTGACATGAGTCATATCACAAAGGTAACTAACTAGATTTTAGAGAGCCAAACATGAGAATGTGAAACGCAGATGTCACTGGAAACGAAAGACCTCTGCAAATTGCTCCCAGCATTCAAACATAATGATCAAACAAGACACCTACCAACCAGTATGAGCCCCTTACACAAGCCTAATTCCTATATTCCTGCATATCCATGACACTTAGTTATTCTGAAGGGTCAATCCATTTCATGGATGACTATTTCTACTGTTGAGATAGGTAGCTTCTGCTGGAGGAGGGGCTGTACACAAACTGCTAGCATTTAGTCACCTTGTTTGCTAAGAGGCTCTCAGGAGGGAGGAAGCATGGGGTATCTCTCTCCATATTGTCATTTGTGCCACATACACTGAGTCCTGCCTTAAAAATTAGGAAGTAAGTATAATCTTTTCACCTTCTTCCTAGACTAGCATCTGTGCTCTGTTTCTTTTCTATTTGAGAGCATGTGCCTTCACTTATTGCATTGACTTGGAAGATGCAGCTGTGCCTGAACTTTAATCAATAGGAAACCTCCTTTGAACCCACCCAGCATGAAAGATGAAGCTAGGCAGGCTTGGGTAGACAGGGTGTGGGCCTGCAGAAAGGTTTCTTTATGGCACTGGTCACAAAGTAGCCCGCGGATTATAGCCTTCCTGAAGCAAGGAAACTGAGCCGTTCTGGATCAGTTTGCTGCAGCAGCTCTCCAGGAATTAACACATGCTTTTGGTTGGCATCCCATAACAATGTTCCTTTGGATGAGTGTCTCTAGCAGACAGCAGTGCTTCACCTACCAAAGTAAATCACACACAGGCCACCCAAACAGATACAACCAGTAATCTGTATTAGTCCACTGGGACAAGTTGCATGGGCACACTGTGATGAAACCAACAGCTGTCACACATGGCAACAGGCCACCATCTCTCAGCACCAAATTGTACTTTATCCCTATATAGTACACTTACATTGGTGACTTCATCAGAGGTATTTAAATCCACCTCTTCAGAGCTTAGCAGTGGTGCAGGGGATTTTAAATATCCTCCAGCCACAAGGAACTGCCCTGTGCAATGGAATTACAGACACTGGCACCAGTTCAGCTTCAGCCTACTTGTCTCCTGTACCTGCTATGGAGAAACCTATGAGCCCAGAGATTAACCAAAAGCCTTATTTGAGGAGCTGAGACTAGCTGGTAACATACCCTGTTTGCTACATGTACACAGGACCTTACCTCCATTTAGCCTCAGAGGAAGGAAATGTAACAGCCTTTCTTTCACTCCAGTGAAATTTTTCGCTTAGCCCATGTGCTATTTTCTACTTCTGTAGAAATATCACCACCGTATATATTTAATTTCAACCTATGCTGACCATGAATACTACAGCATTACTAACACCCCCTGACCCTGAGAGAGTGCCCAGTATTACTAACCCAGACCCTTCCTTAGCACAGGGTCTAAGGAACCCATCTGCATGAGCTGTCTGAAGAGCGGTCAGCCTCTCCTAGCGGAAAGGGAGGAGCAAACTCACTGCAGACAGCTTTCCTATCAGTCTGCAAGTAACAGTGCCAGGAGCAACGCTGCCAAAGGTCAGAAAGAAATTGTAAGCTGTAAGCTGTAAGCTGGGAGAGGTTTCCTGATGGGAAAACTTACTGGTCTTGGGCACTCCCAAAGGAAGGGCTGGAAGTCTTAACGTGTGGGAAACTGAAGACTCACCTAGATGAAGCCAGCTGACTTCTACTTCGTATGTAATAAAGATGTGCGATCACATAGTCTCTTGGGGAATGAAGCTAAAGATAATGCTACTGAAAGCAAGTTACCTAAGCCCAAGACTAGCTCATAGATGAGCAGAGAGCTAAACCTGAGCAAGGTGCTGTACCCTGTGGGAAAAGCTTCACCCCTCACAGACAGCAGAGCTGTTCATCACAGAGGTGATGCTTCTTTGTTACAGGACAAAGGGTTTCCCTGGGGGGCCTGCCCAAGGCTACAACAGGGCCTTGAGCCCCAGGAAATTCCTCTGAACACCACCGTTTTCAGTTCCATCCCATCATACGCCAGCTAATCATTACTTCAAATTCCTCATTTCAGTTCACTCCCCGTGAAGAGGGAAAAGCAAGTGAAGACTGTCCTGGCAGCTCCAGGCCTCGCAGAGCAGCACTCTAGCACCACAGTCACAGGCACACTTTAGAAACCCAAAGGCAGCAGAGCAAACAGAAGCTAAGCTGCTTGCCCCTACTCCTTCCACAGCTCAAACATGCCCCTGACCCAGCACTGGCTGAGATGAGGCTCTCCAGGAGTGCCTCGGTTCCCAGTCTGCTTACGTGAGACACAAAGAAGAGCAGTAACTTGGAGGCTCTGGCTGGGACAACAACCAGGAAAGCTATAGTTTTTCCGTGTAAGAATAATGTTGTTTTAACAGTGGCAGACAGCAAACCTGCTCTAAACAGATGACTACCTGGCATGTTCTCTGCTTCTGCTGTCTAAACATGACCACAGCTCCTCCTCTTCCACCACAACCCTAACTCACACACGGAGTCATCTCTCCTCCTCCAGCTAGTCCCAAAGTCCTTCCAGCACACAAAGTTGCCATGGCAATTATTGCAGTGTGACATAAAAAAAATCTTCTATTAACTAGCAATCAGGAAAAGAGATGGAGAAAAACCAAGAGAGAGCAAGCACTTCCTATATGTGCAAGAGTTGAAGACACTGGGAAAAAAATCCAATTAGTACAATTCATGTTTTCAGGAATATCTGTAAGAAATGCCTCCAACAGCAGTACACAGATGACACTTCTATATGGACCGCAGTATACGAGGCGGTGTTTGAGCCATCAGTCCAGCACTGTACTGGATGAAAACATCGTAGATGTGGTTCACAGCTGAGCTACGGACAGGTGTAAAAGGAGGAAGGAAAACCCCATCTTCTGCATATCCCTCATGTGCAGACCACGAGCTGAAGATCTTACTGACAGTGACCTTAACAATAGCAGACAGACCTGCACTGAATAGAAACCATCTAACCAAATAAGTAGCTGTGGTGTCAGGGAACTACTAACACCAAACTGAGTTGACTTGAACCTTTTGTTTCAGGTCAATATAAGCATCTTCAGCTAGGCACTGCATGTTGGCAGAAAATAATTGTGCTTGCTCAACTAATACAGTCAAACTAGGAAAAATAGCTAGGAACCAAGAACAACCATGCTGACAAAAGAACTTGCTAACTTTTGGGAAGCAGACATACAGCTACACTGGCTATCATTTTCTACCACATGCTGCCAATACAGGGTCTGTAGCATAGACACAGCCTCTATGAAAGAGCAGAAAACACTAAAACTACATGAGAATGCTGCTCAAACAGGAGGTATAACGCAGACCTCGTGTCATCTTGGTCTGCTGATGTTCACTTCTCTCTGTCTCATATATTTGTGTGTGTGTGTGTGTGTATACACAAACACACAATATCACCAAAGGCACACACAATATCACCAAAGGCACATACAACTGAGGTGCATTAATCACTCCCTGGAGGTGGAAGATACCTGGAGGTGGATTTTTAGCCAATCATCCACTGCTATGGCTGCTTCTCAGCAGCCTTCCTTGTGTCTTTCTCTGCAATATAAATCCCCTGCAGAGCCATGGTGGATTCAAAGTGTTGGGGGTTGTTTGTTTGCTTGTTTTTGAGGAGAAGGGTGCAGAAATAGTGCAGGCAAATACTGTATTTAGGAAGGTGCCATGTTTGTACATTATACAAATGGCTTTGAAAGATTTAGCTTAAAAAAAAGGCAACTTCAGCATACACCAACTGCAATCAGAGCTAAAGGCTAGGCTCTGACCTAAGCTCCTCCTAGCTATTTGCTCAAGATTTTAGTTCTGTAGAGTTATCAAATATGCATTTAATCTCATGCCTTTAGAGCAATCTAGGCAGAACAAAAATAAAAATGATACAGTAAGAGAGTCAGAAGACTGCAAGAAGGCAGAGGGAACCTTATGAAGGATATGATCAAAGTCAAGGGGAGCACAAAAGAAGCTGGTTCTCTTTAACCTTACACCAAGGAGGACAAATCCCTTCCCATCCTTATTGATTTTGGCTAGGACAATCACCCTCTCTTTCACCTTAAAAGGCCTGCAGGCAAAATGACCAAATAACTTTCTCTTCTTTCCCTCACTCTAGTTTTGCTTGGGCTTGGCTTAGGACTTTGTTGGTAATGGACAGCACTGTAGCACTTACCCTGTTGGGTTTGTCAGACACACATTGCTGCTTTTATTTTTCCAAGATCAGACACTGAAAATGTAGTTAGCTCTAATAATTCCTTTTTTTATCGCTGCTGTTTATGTAAACAGGTAGAGTCTCTCCCCACTGTTTATTCATCGTATGCTGACTCCAGACACTAAAACTGATCAGATAATATAACTGACTGCTCTGCATGACAGTAAAGATCTAAAAGGCTACTGAAAAGCAGATCAGGCATTGTACAAGTCATTGCCTCAAGGATGCAGTTAATTTGATTAACTCATTTACATATTGTGCATTTGCACAGTGATTCAAGAGCCTAGATCTATTAGTGATGGGATTCTATGTTTATTTCTCTAGCTAGCATCTTTATAACAGCCAGCCCATGATATCAGATGGTCAAACTTCTAGAGTATTAGCCCCAGTAACAATACATGAATAATGCTCTTGCTGACATTTCACACCACTTGTATGCACAGATATAGTAAAACAGGATCTAAGCAGACAGTGGGAATGCAAGTAGGATGTGAATCCAATTTGCTCTTCTGTCACCTGGCTGGGTCAGAACGCTGCTGGCAAAACAAAGTGCTGAAAACTTATTCTCATCATCCACTTAGCTGTCTTGTGGAGGCAAACTTTGGAGCAGCTAGATGCCATGTTGCCAGTGGCAATTTTTAAAGTAAAATTGAGTGTTATGGCAAATGCTTTTCTGGCACTTGACATCTACATGCTAGGAGACATCCAGTACTGCAGATGGCTCCACGCTAAGCTGGAAGCATGTGACAAGCATCCAGTGAGCTTTTGCACTTGATCACCAGGGAACCAGTTTCCACCCAGCTCTCGCCAGAAACGTTAAGTCTGATCTGACTCACTAGTCTGTGACATTAGTACAGAATTAGCCTCACATTTGATGTTATTGAATTTGCCAGTTTTTGCTGATCAGCTGGGACTGGGGCACGTGCGGCTCGTATAAGGCAGTCTGAAAGGAAGGAAAGTCAAGCAGGCAGCTCATTAAGTTCACGCTTCACTAAGAAGCCTGAATGTACTGATTCATCCCTCTTTCCTTCCCCCCAGTCCTGCAACTCCCAGCTTGTGCTGAACTTCTCCAATTATCTGTTTATCAAGCTAATTCTTCTCCCTCTTCACTTCCACGGACCCAAGCGTATGGTATGACAAACAAATTGAGTTGTACCTTTCGTAGCTTCCCATAGTCGATGAGCTCTGGACGGTGTCTGTGAATTAAAGCGCAGAAACCAAGGCCATCCTTCCAACTACGAGAGAGACAGAAGACAGCACAATGAACAGTGCTTAGCCAGGGAGAGAGACAGTGATAGGTATGAGAATGAGGGAAGGTACCAAGACACCAGGATGATTAATGATGGTTCAGTTTCTAGCCAGCAGCGCCTCTGTAAGTGCTGAGAAGGATTCCTTTCAAGCCCTAAAAAAAATCCGCTGTAATTAGGACTTTTGCATTGCCACCTCCTTTATTCCAGTTCTCTGTGCTGAACTTTTACTGTCCTGGGGAGCATGCAAGAACAGATACAGAGCTCTGGGTTGAAAAAAGGCGTAGGTATAAGTGCATGCCTTAGGGAGAAGGCAGATTGAGGAGGAAGGGAACAACTATCGGTGGCTATAACCAGCACTATACAAGCCAATGCTTCGCTTCCCAGCCTGCTCTGGACCTGTGGGTAGAACTGAAACCAGAATTCTTCATCCAATTAGGAGCATTGTTTCCTACGATTTACTGAATCTAAAGACTTCATCAACTAATCTGGGATGTGAAGCACTGATGCCCTTCATTTTCTCAGAGGTACTTGTGCACTCAGTCTTAAGCAAAGTCCATAGCTAGGTCCATTATAGTACTGGTTAACACGGACAGAACTTAAGCTCTCAAAAAAATGGTTTACTTATATAAGGGTCATACAGTCCTCCAAGACATGCTGGCAAAAGCACTATTACACAGAATCTTTACTAGAACACCTGTCAGTTTACAAATATTAATAGCAGAGCAAGAAAACCTCTCATCCCTTCCCAACTCTGCTACACTGCAAAGTTTCTGGTGAAATAAGGGTTTAAGAAGCCCTTACTTCATGGCTTCTAAGTGTTTTGAGTTTTCACAGAGCAAAAGCTGTCTTGTTTAGTCTGTGACATATACGCTGCTCTCAGAGGACTACAGGCTCTGAAGAACTTTTCAAAAGTAGCAATTGTAACCAGAATGAGAAATTGGGATGTAGGTACTTTGTTCTTCCTATAACCCCTGCCTTTAATTTCCTAGGCGTCTCTCTAGACTACTTTGTTACTCTGTAACATAGATCTCCCAAGGAAATGCAGATGCGTCAGGAATACTTCTGAATATAGCAAAAAGACATTGGAAAATAACACGGATTGTAAAGCTAAGTTCTTGCCTGTGACTCACCTGATATGGAAGTTTTGGATGTTTACATTTTTGTAGGGGGCTGTCTTCCTCTGACACCACAACAAAAGTCCTTCCTTAGCAGATGTCTCTAAAGAAAGAAAGAATGCACACCAATTAATCCATTTTCTCAGCAAGCAAGAGTCTCTGGAACATATGCTAGAAAAACATGACCAACTCCTCTTTAGTAGAGCCAGCACTGAATCACACTTTATTTAACTTCATTTGTCACAAAATTCCTTGTTTGAAGAATCTACTGGAATAGTTTTGCTATTGTTATTTTCTCAATGAGGTTCTGTAATAAGGAGATGGCGTTTTGGGATTAGAGAGGAGAGTTTTGTAGGACTTGTAGAAGAAAGGTCCATTTTCAGTGCCGATCCTCGAATCAGCCTGCAAGAAATACAGTGAATTCAAACATCATAGTTGAGTTTCATGCTCAGCCATCTTTTTGAGCTGCTCTTAAATTCTCTTACAGGAAGAGGAGGTGAAAAACTCTTCTCAGCATATCTGAACCTGGCCAGAAATGTCAATGAGAGCACAGGGCAGCTTGGGAATGGTAGATCCCTGGGATCTTCCAGTGACTCATCTACAAGCACATTCTGGGCCTTTTAAGTGGCAAAGCCATGCCACTATCCCAGTTGTTTGTTGCTCAACCGTGGCTGGAAAGAACTGAGATTTACCTTCAACTGAGATATCCTGAATGGCAAAACGAAGGATGATGGTCCAGATCATTCCAAGAGTCATTTTAACATTGCCATCCACAATTTCTAGGGAAAAAAAGGAGAAAGAGAAGGAATAGAAGGCATCAAGTTGCAAGTGCAAATCCCAGTAAAACAGGTGCATTAGGAACCCTTCCCTTTTGCAGATGGGGAAACTGGAATTCCAGCTAAGAACAGTTTTTCTCTGCCTCCCCAGATGCTCTGCTGGTGCAGCACAGTCTTGCCCACTAGTACCCACTAATCATAACGGTTCTTTTCCATTATACTACTGAGAGGAAAATAGACACTGACAGGAATAAGGACCAAGCTAGATCAATATAATTCACCACAGGGGCCTAAAACCACATTGTTCAGGTTTAATTTCTATCACTCATAAGCCTTATAGGCCAAACTGGGAAAAAGAAAAGCCTTCCTGTCTTACTCTGATACGTCTGCTCCGAGTCACACCTACGTAACTGCCCCAGTGCAATTATACCAGAATAACCAGTGAGACTTTCCAATGCAGATGAGCTCTGACAACTGGTTTTGTAGTGTGAACAAAATAAAACCAATAAAACCAAGAAACATCAACATTTTAAATTCAAACAAGCCTAAATGCCCCAGACTGCCTGTGTAGGACTTCTTTCAGTCATGTAATTACCAAAAGACACAAAAGAGCATTCCTCAAAATACATGTGTCATGCTTGAAGAGGAAGCAAAGACTCATGCTGATCAGCTTGAGCAGAGTATAACATAAACTAAGATGTCAAGCAGATCGTGCTTTATTGCTCACTGGACTCTGCAATATAAATCAGCAAGGGTCCACAACCTGGAGGTTTTAAAAAGCAACCGCTTGCACGTGTGACGTATGGTGCGCTTAGGATGAGGGACACAGGTTCTGGGGAGGGGCCCTGGGAGGATGCTGGACCGGAAAGGGGTTTCCACTGTGTGCAGATGAGCACCACATAGTCCAAATTGCAAGCAGCTGGGTCTCAAGTGCTGATCCTCAGCATCTGCAAAAATTCTGCACAGATTATATATTCCAGTTATAAAATTTACAGCCTTCATTTTTTTTGGATGATGAAAATAACCTATCTGCCTCTTCCTAGTCATTCTCTGGCAGTTTCCTGAAAGGCAGAAGGATGTTTCACAAACACCTGACAAGTTACAAAGGTATTTTCAGTAAGAAAAGGGTTAGAATTAACCTACTGTTTGGGCTAGAACAACTCAAGTCCTAAAGACACTGCCAGAAACCATTTTTCTACTACTGTAGACACCTCCATGTCACTGCTTCCATAAAGCTGCCCTGCAAAAACACATTGCACTCTGGGGCAAGGAGAAATTTGCACTATATCAACTGCCATCCATCTGGATTCTGTCACAAAAGTAACAATATCTGAAATTTTCTGGTTAAGCTCTTCATTGTTTCAAAAATGCTGTCCATCCAATCTAACTGCCTGGCTTGTGATTTAGTGATACCTGTGGTGCAACTTCCAGTGTAAACCAGAAGGATAATCTCTGCTGTGCTTTGCCATACATCTGCCTTAGCGATTTACAAGTTTAAAAGATATAAAACTAGACATGCCAGCTTGTTCTACTCCAGCACACCTCTGCGTCCACTCCTTTCTGCACTTACAGCTTGGTAGGGCATCAGTTTGCACAGAATTAAATAGCCAACAAACTTTTCACTGCAGTACAAAAGAACTATGGTTATTGTTTCTGGCATGAAAAAACCTATGTTTGTCTGTTGACGGTTTTCTCAAAAATTAATTTTTTACAGGTATTTTGGTGTCAAGGGGTTGTCTTCTGGGCTGATGTAAGAAAACATCATGTGAGGGCAAGTATATTCAGTTATGCACTTTTTGCATTCTTAATCTCTCCTTTGAAGCACTACAATCAACATAAAGGAAAACCCTTACTATTGTTAAAAATACCTGAGGTACCACAGCTAAAACACAGAAGAAAGCATCTACATTTTCAGCTTGTTTTTTTCATGTGACAGATCTTTGTTGGGATTAAAAAAAAAAAAAGCAATGCTTGTAAAAACCACAGCAGTTGGCAGAAGGACCCTAGGGTATACTTAAGATCTGAAAATAAATTTAGCTCTTTACTTTAATGGACTAGATTAAAATCTGATGGCAATACTTTAATGTTGAAAATGGTTTATGAACACTAATAAATCAATCAGTGAGCTGAAACAGGTAATTAATACTACTGTTCCATGGATTTTAATTGGAAATAAAGGTCAAGATACTACATAAAACCAGATGGTGTTAAGTTGCTAATGTGGCATTAGAACTCAGTGCTATGCTCTAGTCACATTCTCAAATTCCCATTTTTATAAAGTTAGCTGGTGGAGTTAAGGTGGAAAGTATCCCTTCTCCTTCAGTCCTCTTCTTTGCATTATTCATTTTAAAAGGAAGATGTCTGCTCCCTTCTCCCATGTCAGACTCTTCCTTGGCACTGCACCAAATTAAAGGTGCTCTGGAAGAAGCCCAAAATATTTCCACCACTTCATCTCTATAAATCACTTTATTTTTTTCTTGACAAAGAGAAAACTCACCACCTACCAAGTAGATACTGATGTCAGTGAGTGATCCATCCTGGGATGCAGATTTAATCTACCATACCATCCCCAGTCTGGGTCTTCCTTTTTTTTTTCCTTCTTTTAAATAGAGTTGACAAAACTGTTATTCTTTGTTAGAATAGGCAAGCACTTTTCATTTCTAGAGCTAAAAAACTTCTCCTCGCAACCTGATTACAAAAAACACCAGCTTGTTCAGAAAGAGCCATATGCTCTTTGGCCCTAACTCACTCAGTTTTCCATCCTTGCATTCCCCAATGACAACCTCCTTTTCCCTTAGGTTTCCTTCAGTGCCAGTCAGCAGGTGCCAGTCTCTTTCTAACATAGTGGAATACGGCCAAGAAGCAAAAGTGAAAAACAGGTTTGCATGAAGCCTTCTGCTTCCTGGTGACGATAAGAAAGAAACTCCACAGAAACTGTTAAACATTTGAACACAACACTACAAAGATGGAACAGTCTAATGCTCGTTTAATGAAAGAGATTGGGTTTGTTTCCTCTGATATAAGCAACACTCAGTAATGTGAGAGCAGGTCACGTACGATATTAAAAGGCTAATAGTCAGACAGCATCTTCCGCCTGACTGTGCTTTCTAAGCGCTCTTCCTAGGCAGGAGCTCTGCAAGCACTCTCTGCGTTTCCTCCACCAACAGCAGCTGTGGTCTGAACAGCAAGTACATATTATTAAGGTGATTTACATTCAACTTGGGCGTGGATCAGTTGCTCGCTAAAGCTGACGATGCATCTGCATCCACTGGAAGGAAATTTCTTGCACCAGTGAATATGCTTCCACCCAGCTCCTATTACTGTACCAAATACCACGAACAAAATATGCAGAAATTACAGTACTCTCATCCATTTGTTTGGTAGCCAATTAAGGGCTTAAATATTCAATCCTTAGGACCAAGACTGGCTTGCTACATAGACGGGGCTTTTAAAATGCCATTTCAAATTCATGAACTCATTTTGAAAAATACAAAAAGGACCAAGCTTACTTTTCTATCCCTGGCCTGGGTAGTTAGAAGCAGAATCAACACCACAGAAACCATTATCCCCCCAGCTACTTCTGAGCTGTCCATGAGAGCACAGCACCTGGCTACCCCATGGAGCACAGGAGTTGCAGAGGATGAACAACTGGCAGGACAGTGTTAGGATTTTGGAATTAAAGACAAGGTGACATCAAATAAAGGCTGCTCTGCATTTTGTTTATCCTAATAAAAGTCAGATACAGCAGGACAAGCATCCGTGACTCTGTCTGCATAAAGCATGTTGCTAGTGACGGTCCAGCCAGACTTAGGACAGATTGCTGGCACTGACAATGGGGGTATATGTCTCAGCTCCCTAATTGTGAGTGGGCAGGAGATGGAGGCAAATATAACGCATCTTCACTCACTGACATGGAGAGATCTTATTTTTCCCCCTCTTTCCACTGTAAGATGCATGCTTCCTCTGCCTGGTGGTTCAGTAAGTGTTTTGCTCAGCTGTGACTTCTGCAGTTGTTGAAAACTTTACGCTTTATTTGTATTTTCACTTATGCAGGTGAGAAGAGGGATCAGTTCATTCAAAGTTATCTTTATGTTGAACTGAGCTACATCTGTCTAAGAAAGCAGTAACTTTCTATGCAGATTAGAGGCGCAAATAAAACAATCTTAGGGTCAAACACTTGACCTATTCAATCTGTTAAATCCTCGGAGCATTTGACACTAGTACGGAATCTATTACAGCAAAAGAAAGTTCCTAAGAGTCAGATGAGAGAGAGATTTAAAAGCAGGTGAAGAACTATTTGGAAGCTGCAGCAGGCTAGACCCTTCCTTGATTCAGGTTTACAAAGATCTGCTGTATTCCACAATTGCTTCAAGCCGAAAGGCTGGCTAAACAAAGATGTTTAGAATCATCTTGGATTGTTAACAGTCAGAGATGGCTGCAAAAAGCAGCTCTTAATCCTCATTGCTTATTCTCTTACTCTTTTTGCTTAGTTCACCCTCCATTTCATGTGGACACGGAACATGTCCCACACACATGCAGTGTATAGGAAGTCCTCTTCCACTCTGGTTCTCATTCACTGGGACAAAGCTGCAAAGCTTGGCTTGTTAGCAGCATAGAGGGATCTTCATTTGATGAAATGCAAGAGAAATGCCATGGAAACATTTTTGCTGGCTTTAACTCTGGTTAAATACAGGGTTTCACAAGGCTTAAGTTGACCCGAGAGTCTCCCACTGGGATTCTTTCTGGATCTTATTTTTTAAACAAACAAAAAAAACCCACCAACCACGGGACATTGATGGCCAATGCCATTTGTCTAATGCATACAGAGAACTACAGCTGGGCTGCAGACCTTTCACACATGACTCTGCTGCCCGGCAGATACCCAGAGATGGAGTAAGCCCCCTCGGGGTGAGAAGTGTGCTGCCCTAGCCAGTACCCCCACGCTGCCACTGGACTCCGGTTTTCCCTTATGGTAGAAAAGCCACGTGGAAAACTTCCTAGGTCAGTCGCTCCTGCCTGAGGCATGTACAGCTCATTTTCTTGGCGCAGTGTTATGACTGCCTCATTGGCTTTGATTTTCTACTTTGCTACTGCATGATGTCTTCTTCAAGTCTGCATGTAAGACCTTAAAATTCATGCTCAAGGAAGGCTTATAATCCCTTCAATGGACAGAGCTACTGCCACACTGCTCAAAGCAAAGGTCCATTTTTATAGCTGCTGTGTAACTTACTGTGAACCCAGCACTTGGACGGACTGGGCAGATGCCCTGCTGCAGGCTTACATTGCCTGCTGACAACCAGAGAGGCCTGGGCTCAACCTGGGGGCGCAGGCAGGCGCTGGGCTGTGGGGACCATTCATGATCATGCTCGTATGGCCTGAGCTTGCATCAAAGCACAGGCCTGAGTACTGTGTATAAAAATCAAAACTAACCTCAGCCCAAACTTCAGTGCCATGCTCTTTCTCCTCCAAAACCAGATGCTTGGATGTATGGACCAAAGCAGAACTTAACACCACCAGTCCCAAAGCAGGTTCTTCTCCTCCCGCCCCCTTTCACAGTCATGTACCACCTGTACCAACTGCCTTCAGCAGCCAGCTAGTTTTCATCTGCTTCAAATGCCACTAAAGTTTCTTGAGAAAGACCCCTCTTGGCTGTCAAAAACAAAGTCATTAAGGCGATCTGTTAAAAGCCAGATCTTTTTGGTGGTGTAAAGAAACCCATACTGTTTCACCATGTAGTTGCATGGGCACCAGGACAAAGGAAAGGCTGGAAGGTTTGGCAGGGGAGGTCAGAATCACAGTTCAGACTGAACTAAATCATGGCTTGTCACAAAACTGCACCTCACGGCCTATTCCTGAGGAGGATAACTGTTATGAATCAATTCTGGATAATGGGGCCTTGGAGATCACTGGTCACAGAGCCTTTTACTTGCAAATGATCTGTAAGTCCTGTGAGAGTACAGTCACAGCTCATGCAGGAGCAGAGATCAAAAAAGAAAAATCCAGTGGAAGGAGAGGAAAAAGCCAACCAGTGCCAAGGAGACCAGAAACAGAAAAAAAGAAAAAGGGATCAGAGCAGTCAAGTTAGGTTTTACGCATGCTCTAGACTCCCAGAAGGATCCAAGTGTCTGTCCAAGATCCAGATGACAGCAGGAGCTGTCTTCTCTTAAGGCAGGAGACTTCTGGCTTCAAGTCCAACCTCCAGTTACAAAAGCGTCCTATATAGATATGTACTACTGAATCAGACACTGGATACATTAGTATTTTTTATAAGGGCACAAAATAACCTTACGTGTGCTTTTGTGCTACATAAACAGTACTCATGGACAGCAACACACTAAGGTTGCTCCTGTGGGAACAGCTGAGAAAAACGAGGGAAGGTTTTGCATGCAAGTTGTATCAAGCCATTCATCCCTTACATTTAGCTCTTAAATTCCAAACACTGTAAAGCATCATCTCTGCAATGCCCCTGGATGCTAGTTGCAAATTGTTCCAGAGTCTTCATAATGTTACAACTTTAAGCTGGGGTAAATGGGGTAAGGCAAGCACAAACACCTGTAGTGGCTGAGGTATTCTGCCTGATCTGACACAGAACTAGTGGACCACAGGATGGGCACCTGTCTTGGAGAGCATGCCCAAGAGGCCAAACCTAGGGACAGCATGCCAACACTGCTCTGTCCTCCTGGGACAAGAACAGGCAGAGCTCAGTCCTGCAGCCCCATGACTCTCCCGGAGGATGAATGCTCATCCAGAACTCTATCATGGGCTCATTTCCTGGCTGTCAAGAGTTTCTGTGGAGAAACCACGTACTTCCATCTGTAAGACGGCGATAACAAACCTCCCTAATTTTCCGTGGTCATTGTAAATGCAAACCTAGAAATACCACAGAAGCAGAGTGTCTCCACAGCAACAGTGACAACAGGAGTCCATAGGCAGACTGGGTCAGACTCAGACACAGGTCCAGAGCAGAGGAAAATGAATGTCATAAAAACACAGTCCAGATAAGTTGCTAAGGTCTATAAAAGTCAGAGCAAACTATCTCACCAACCGCAAGCCCTTCTGGATCTCAGGTGATGTATCTGCAAAACACCTGCCATCTTTGCTAGGAAGACAAAAATCTTGCACAACTCCCTGCTGTGCAATCCATAAGTTCATCTTGAGGACATCCCTGGCACTGCCCACAACGGTCTTCGCACAACAGTACACAGGCTTCCAGTCAGAGCACCCACATTTCTAGCATGCACAAGAAGAAGCCTGGAAGCTCTGAGAATTGAAGTCTCTGGGATCCTTGGCCTGTGCTGGTGACTGGCCTTGGCTTTGACCTACGGGATATCCTACAGCAGTAGGGGATCTTTCTTAGCAGCTCTGCAACAAGCTAAATACAAGCAGCTGCTCTGTTTCAATTGAGAAAGAAACATCCTGATGAAAGCTCAATGTTTTCTGCAAGTCATGAGAACCAGGAGAAAAGGAGGAGAAACCTGATCAGTAAAGGCCAGGTGGGAATCAGTTTGGCCGCCTGGTGTGAAGGTGAGATTTAAATCCCTACCAAAGACCTAACATGTCCCCTTTTTACCTCCATGGTTTATTCCACAAGGACATGGTAGAGCTAGGGAGGTACAAAAAAAACTGGGATACAGATGTGAGAAAAAGGCAATGGTAAGCACAGGCTGGGCCCAGACAAATCAGCTGGTTTCTTTACCTTCTGCTCCAATAGATACTAGTTTGACTCCTTTGCTGGCAATGAAATCCAAGGCCTTGTTCACGTTGGAGATTTTGTGTACTCGCATTTTGCCTCTTTCAGGCTTAGCCAAACGTTCACCTAATTAGAAAAGAGAAAAAAAGAAATATTAGAAAACAACTCTGAAGCTTTTCCTCTCTGGCGGGTGTTTTCCCACGCTGGTGGCTCCCACTGGTCAGCCAAGCAGAGGGTAGACTTCCCCGAGTCTTTTCTCAACAGCGAATGCACGACAGCCGCATTCACTGTTAAGTACCCACAGAAAGAAACAGATAAAAAAGTATCATTTTGTTGCATTCCAGGTAATTTCATAACCAAGGACCTATCCGCACTGAGTCCTTTCCACAGCAGGTTTGTACCAGACGTGCAAAGGTCCTTATAGAAATCCTTCAAAATCATACTGAGCTTGGCAGTGGAATTAACCTCTGTACCATTAACCATGTTAATAGCGCCTGGAAATGACATTAACTTCTCCTCCCCGTGAAGACAGGTGAGGAACTCATCTCCAGCATTTACAATGTGCAATTTACGAAGCAAATCTCTCTTTCTTGGAACTTCTTACTGTCAAATATTAGGATGAGCTTGTATCTTGCCTTTTCTTTTCCCCAGCGATGATATGGACCTTGTATCTCTTTAGTCTTTGCACTGAATGATCACAACTGCATCTATCAGGAAATAAAATCAGTGAGCAGCTTTATAACTATAAGGGGTATCAACTCAATTCCTTTCCATTAAATGTTCGATCTATTTCTAACTCTATGTAATGGTCTCGTACACAACTGTATGCATTTTAAATGTTTATAATGAGGCAGAGAGAGGGAAACAGCCTAGACCTGAGCTAAGGCAGGTAAATCGCTGATGGGAGTGAGTCTTAGGGCACACACCAGCTCCTTACTGGAAATAAGCTGGAAAACTTGGAAAAGCACTTCCTGGACCTTACTTATTTGAAAGAGGTGCATGAAGTTGTGCCCTTCTTGACTGGCTGCCTGTAACTACCTCCATGGCCTGCTTTTACTAACAGTAACCCAATGCCCAGGGTATGCAAATTAAAGCTTGGACAGACAAGTGGGCTTTTCAAACGAATCTCTAATAGAAATATAACCGGACAGGACATCAGGAACTACCTCTTTGTGACCCACATCAACGAAAACCAAACAGAACAGCCTGGGTTTCAGATCACAGGCTCCAGAATACGAAATGTATATATATAAGTATACAAACAAAATGTGAGAAGGTTTTGCGTTTTGAAAAAAGAAGTTACGGAATAATTAAAAGATCAAATGGGCAAGTCCAGGCAAGTAATTACTCAGATCTATTCAGTTCCAAGAGCCTCCTTCTAAATCTTGAGCCTGAGTATTTGAGTCAATGTGAGCTGACTCAAAACCTTTTTTTGAGGCTTAAGGGTGAGAAAGAAAAGTACTTTTTAGAGAACTCTTTTTCATATTAAAACTGGATAGCTTGTTTCCTAACAAAGGAGTGAGGAAATGCTACAAGGGAGAAAAACAGATTATCACCATAGCCATGCCCTCCAAAGGAAAAAAGTCCGGAAACAAAAATCCTTTAACACTGTTTCAGTTATTACTATAGTCTGGTGTCAGGCTTAAGGATAAAACCAGATGCACTTTCAAAATGACACAATTTAAGTAAAAAGATGTATTTACGGTACTACCTCCTTCCTCGGATTAAAAAAAGTCTCCTTCACTTTAAGGGACCCTCAAGTACACGTCATGGTGCATTGCTTTCTTTCTCCATCAGGATAATGCTAGTCATTGTAAATAGAAGTGGAAGCACTTTTTGTGACAGTTTCACGATGACATTTCTACAAACGTAGTTTCAGAATAGACTTAAGCAGATTTATACTGCCAAATGTCAACAAATGGGTTGAGCCAGCTGAAAAATTACCATTTTCTTCAGCCGATGTGACTGTAAACTAGCCTTGCAAAAGGAAAAATAAAGAAAGGAGATCAGGTTTCAGCCGGAACAATGATCCAGTTCACCTTGTGGCCGCATAATGCGCATTGTCAACACCAGGGAGAGCATCCAAACTGCTCTCCTGGGGGCTGGGGAGAGCAGGATTGCTCCCTCTGACAGCAGCATGATCCAAGAGCAGCCACTGGTGTTTGCAAAACTGCAGTCTCCCTTTCTCAAATACCGTAGAAGGATTTGTTTTAGAATAATTTTTTTTTTTGGTGAACTGAGAAAGTCCCAAAACCCAATGGCTATTTCCTTCAGTCCTGAACTTTATTACAAATTTAACATTTCCAGAGCAAAGCTTCACATGGTTCCACGCCATGCAATATTAATGAAGTAGACCGTTAAAACGGAAGTCTGCTAGAAATATGTTCTACTTTCAGCTATTTGCATCGTTGCTTTATTTCTCAGTACTTCTCCCAGCTGAGACAATGAAAATGGTTGACTCGCTTCCATTCTTCAGTTCTCATGTACTAGCCCAAGGCTGTACTTTAAAAGCCAAACAATGCAAGGAAGTGTTGGCACAGAAATTGTTTACAGCAAATTTGTTTAGGAAAAACTTCAATTAGCCATCCCTTCTGTTTGGTGGAAAAAAAAAAAAAGCTTTATAACTTTATCTGAAAAGTACTAAATGTGGGCTCAGACTTTTTCAGTCTCATGGTGTTATTTTTAAAATAGCTTTGTCAGGGGAAGGAAATACATACAGTGAAAAACGAAAGTGTATCTTATGGGGCAATTTCTATGGGGCCCACCTGTTACTCCCCACCACGGAGGCCAACGGGAGAGGACCTGTAATGATACCGCTCCCTCCCTCGCACACATCAGGCCTGACTACCAGTTGGAGGTGGCACTTGGCTCTGCACAGCTCTTGGCTGGCCTGACCCTGTGCTCCTACGGCTGAAGGTTCCTCTGGCCATCACCCCACCCATGGTTTAGCTGGGTTAGAGGGAAGGATCAGCCTGCCGCAGAGCAACCCTGCCCATGCCAAATTCCTGTCAGCAGCACCACGGTCCCCCAAAATGTGGGAAAAGGAAGGTCTGGAGAGAGCCAAGAGCTGAAAGGAAAGGCCAGAAGCTGAACCGGACGGCTAGAAGCCATCCGGAGACTCTCCCTTTTGGCAGGCGATCAGCGGGAGCCGTGGCAGGAACATACAGGCAAGCCCTCTCCAGTGGGAAAGGCATGAGCAGGAGACTTGTTCCCCTCATGTGGCTCCCTGGGCTGCACTGGGAATTGCTGGGCTGCTGTTTCCCAAGCTACAGGCCAGAGGGGCTACTGGTGGGGCCAGCGGCTGCAAGGAGGCTCAGTCCCCAGTCCTGCTGCAGCACACAGCAGCTCCGCGCAACTTTGCCCACTGGTCATCTCACAGCAGGATGTGAGATGCCCACGCCTGCTGGTGGGCTCCCAACAGGACAACTGGAGAGGAAGGGTGAGAGATGAGGAGAGGACATTAATCAGTGTGAGGCATGAGTGTGTAAAGCGGTGCTTTAGCAGCCAGCGTGCCATACTCATCTGCCCTCCCCCATTCATGCTCCTCTCCCGTCCTCCAGCTCAGCAATCAGAAACTACACCATCAGGAGCCATCTGCCCCAGCTTCCAGGCTGCAGCCCCTCCTCTGGGAGGGAACAGTTCAGCAAAAAGATAAATACAGAAAAGAAAAATAGGACTCTGCCAGCTAGCTTCTCACAGGCACTGCAGGAGCAACACATGTTGCAAAGCTCTGATAACATTTTGAACTTTGATCCCTTCAAACCACCAGCATCAGCAAAACCCCTGAGGTTTTATCCTATATCCATAAATTCTCAAGAACACATACTGATAGCGTCTTTGCAGGAGCTGGACAAGGTTAGGAAAGAAGGGGTAGAGGGAAGGTAGTCTGAGTGCCTCTATCATGGCAATTTTACTGGAAAACATACCAAGAAGGTCAGGAGTGCAAGTCACAGGGTTGCTATTACTGGCTCAAAAGGCATTAGAAGAAATCTGTGAGCACACAACCCCAGTTTCACATATATAGTCTTATCGCCCATGATGCCTCCCACAATACTTTAAGGTATTTATTTCATCAGCACATCAATAGGAATTATTGCTTATATGAAACAATCCCTGTTGAGGGAGGTATCTGTCAAATAGTAGGACATTTGTGATAGGGAGTTAAAACAAATCTGACCTAAATTGGTCACTGTTTTTATTTCAGATTATTTTCTGTGATTTTGTTTTGCACTGGGATTTTTTTTTCCTGAAGGCCTGAGCCCTGAGCTCAGATTGAAACTAGAACGGAAAAACTTCAGTCACAGCCGAAACTGAATGACACAGAAGATTTACTGGTCTGACTCCCCCCTTCCAATAACTTCTATCCTATTCCCACTGTCATGTGGCTTTGGTATGATCTGCCAGTGCAGCATTCCCACACTCTTTCCAGAGCTGCTTCGTCAGCCCTGCCGAAGAGTTGCCTGAGCCTTCACAGGAGGCTGTGAATTCCTGACGGGTGGAGGAAAGCCGAGAGGCAGGAGCAGGAATGCAATGGGCAGCCTGCACAGGCCATGAGGCTCACAGCACATTCCAAAAGCACATTCATGGTCACTGCTGGAGACAAGATATTCGTTAGAGAGAAATTTGTTCTGAATCAGAAAACAGCTGTTCTTATATTCCAGCAAAATCTGCAGCATTACAGCCCTTGCTGTCCCTATTCTGCAAGAAAGGAGGAGGACAGATTTCAGAACAGAGATGCTAAGGACACTTGAGAGCACCACACAGAACCTCTCTCACCTGAAATGACTTCCAGAAGTAACATGAGTTTAAGACCATCCCTGAAATCTTCCTCTATGTTCTCAATCTGTGTCCCAGCCTTGCGGAGGTGAGAATTACACCATGCTGTAAATGTCTAAAACACAGGAAAGAAGAAAATAAAAGAGCAGTCAGTAATCTTCCCAAAAGCCAAATGACAGTTTAGAACCAAAGCAGTGCTGCTAGGGTACTGTGATACAGATTGAAACACCAGTTAGATTACCGTCTTTCCATCTCGCACAGCACAACTGTTAGCACCTAAATATCCAAGGGAATTGCAGGGTGCTCCTGTCACAGAGGGAGTCTGATAGACATGGTCACTTTATGGCTCCAGGGTGCCTGATCTTCTGGAGAGGCCCCTAAACTTTGTGTTTAGAATACCTCAAAACTAATTTTAAGGCATGCTATGTGCTCACTGGGGACTCCAGTGGTGTTAGGTGACACATGTTAACATAATATGAAGGAGAAAGGAAAACAGTATTCCAGATCTCCTTGTCTTTAAATAGGTGCTCAAGAAAAAAAAAGACTTTTTTTTTTTTTAAACTGTGAATTACTTCCAGTCTACTCCATTGCCAGCAAACGCTGCAGCCCTCAGATGCCACTGAGGGACAGACAACTCAGCCATGCAAACCACACCCCAGTAGCATCAGTCCTGCCGCCTGTTCTCACGACTCGCTGCTGAGCAGACCCCCTCTCCTGCCTGCCTGTTTCACGTTCCCCCTGCAGCTGCCAGCAGCTGCTCATGTGAAGAAGTAAATGCTTTCCGAACAACAACACTATCACCCATCTCAACAGAAGTGCAGGTCCTCCAAAGGATAAAAGTAAGCATTACCTACACTACTGCCTAGCACAGCCCCAGACTCCCACTGCCTGAGGGCCGCTGGCAGAGGGATCACTGCAGTCACCTCAATGATAGAAAGCACAGCTGCTCTGTAATTAGTGATATTATGCAGGACCAGTGGAGTAATAATATGAGTATGAAGTGGAGGAGGGACTGAAGTCCAAATTACAACACAGCCAGTGGCATTAAGGCTAAACAACACTCTTTGTGGAAATGCCTTCTGACCCAGTGTGGTCAGGATAAGAGGATCTCTCGTATGGGAGAACTGAATTTTGCCACAACTGATGACAACACACATTTTCTGCGGTTGCGCTCTGTCAGCCCAAGTTCTGAGCAACGGGCACGTGGGGCACTGACAGAGGAGGAGACCATCTCGTCAGTTATGAGATCTAAGCCAGGATTTAAACTTCTATGAGAAATGATAGTAGAGATTATCTCAAAGGGCACCATGTGAATGGGTCTGAAAGAGAAAAGTAAGTGCTGTCACTGGACGGTCAAACACAAAACACCTGAGACACCTCAGTGTGGCATGGTCTCAGCCAGATGAATCAAAGAGCCCAACGTGGAGATGCAGAAGCTGTCAGAAACAAATGAACTTTTTGAAAAGTAAAAGGTAGCAACCAGTTCTTTATGTGTGGAAAAGTTTGTCCAAGTGCTAATGAATGAGTTTCACTGTGTTTGAACAGGACACCAAGTAAAACCTTTCCTTTGTACAGACTGATAAACCCTCAACCACTCTTTAAATAGAAGGGTGAGGTTACTCAAAGACCAAGCAGCTCCAAAAGCTCAGCGCTACCACAGAAGGGAGGTCCTTCTTCCCTTCCTCTCCCAGACGTGCTCCCAGAGCCAATTCAATTCATTGACCCAGCAAAGAACTGTTTACTCTCTCTGGTAAGGCAAGTCTCCTGCTGAGTTAGTGCTTGGAGACAGTCCAGCAGAGTCCAACAAGCCTCTGCAAGAGAACATTGGGCAAACATGGGCCAAGCAGGAGGGTGGAGTGGACCACAGCCCTCATGCCATCGTAGGCTGTAGGGGAACTGCACCAGGAAGGACTCTGCTGATACTGAAGCACAGCATGCCAAAAATTTAGAAATGCTTCACCACTGCTTACACCGTGCACTGGATTGCAAAAGAAAGATTACCCCAAACAGCATCAAGACTTTTCTTACTTGTCTGGAGGCTGGGTTTCCTCTATTAAACCTGCTTGCATTCGTGCTTACATGACTGCAAACAGTGTAGCAGAACCTTTTCTAGGAAAAGTATTGCTTAACAGCTGCTGAGCTTTACATTGCTGTGCTCTTGCCTTGCTCCCTGCCGGACCTGTGGGATGGAGCAGGATAACAGTGCAGCTGTAAATACTTTCATGGCAATAGCTCTTTGGACGGGTACATGTATTGTGAAAGTCTGGGATCTCTATTTTCAAGATGGCCTGGTTTCCTTCCAGATTTGGAAGTTCGAAAAAATAGTAAGCCATTAAGCACCTTTTATTGCTTTTTATTGTTATTCCCCTGAGAAATAAAAGTGTAGTTGTTTTTTCTCTTTTTTCTTTTTTTGGTTGTTGTTTTGTTTTTTAGAATAAGAGTGGCTTTATTTGAAAACAGGCCCTGTATCCTGAAGTACATCCTTTTGGCACTACTTTCTTCATTCCACCACCTGTGCTGTATTATGTGAAAAGAGCTTCATTTATTCGGCTCCCTTTTGCAGCCAGGCTCCTTCACTCCGCCAGAAGGGCAAATGTGAGCAGAGATGCTTTCAAATGCTATATCATCATCACATGTCAAAGTATAAGAGCAAGTTATGTCAGGAAACTTGTGGATGCCCATGACCCTCCCTCTCATTTGTGGAAAGCAGAAAGAGCAAGACAGCTAGGGACTGGCCCTAGGTCACATTACAAATCTGCATTGAAGTGAGGAGGAAGCCCAAGATCATAGGCCACCAGGCTGCACTTTTATTTCTCGTATGACTTCTCTGAAGACATTTCAATTTTGTTATCCATCAGCCTAAAGCAGATCAGAAAGCTCTGCCCTACATCGTGGATAAGCCCAGCATAGCTCAGCTGGGCCTCTTTTTGCGCATTTTGAGGAACTAAGGGGGTGACAAGGTCTACATCGCCAAGAAACACAGATGAAATTAAAAACAAACCACAGACCTTCTAAACTTTCCATTATTATAAAGCTTGGCATGATAACAACATAACCAAGATGGTTTTTATTGGTGCAAGAGTCACCTAAGCCTTGGCGGAAAAGTACAAACCCGAGCCAGCCCTCCAACTTCTCTGCTGGAGCCATCTCCTACCACTTCACGGCCTTGGACATGCTGAAGCAAGATGCCTCTGCAAAATGTCGCCATGAGTCATCACTGGGACAGCTGACACTTCAGTTCCTCAAGGCCACGGACCAGGAAGGGTTAACAGACAGCTTTCCCCTCTCCGGACAGCAGACATTTTCTTGAGGTACCCTTCAGGTCCTACATAAAACAGCAACAACCAGCAGCCCTGTGTGGATGCATTAGGCCATTTTACAAGCAAGCAGGATTATGAATGCTTTTAATAAGAGCGGGCATTCATAGCCATGGGATTCACAAAGAGTATTCTTCACAGACCAACCCTGAGCAACATCTGTCAAAACATAGTAAGCAAAAAACAGCTTTATGTTGCATCTGCGGCACAGACTGCTCAGGAATAAAATATCTTCTTACTTCAAAGTAGTAAATTGGAAGGAGATTTGACAGACAGCTGAGAGAAGGCTGGAGAAATGTGTTAGAAAAGTCAGGGGGAGCAGAAGGGAGAGGTGAAATTTTTGCTGTCCACTGGGTCTTGCAATCCTGGCAGTCTTCTTTGGAGCCATTTTTACTGACTTGGCCTCATGCAACTGCACAGGATCCTTTTTGTTTTTCTGGGAAACTTACTGAAACCACCCACTCGCTCCATCCACCTTCTGGGCAATAAACCTGCTCCTCCACATGCCCTGAGTCACAGCAGTGGTGGCAATCGGCTGAGGGCAGCCGCTGAGCCCGCAGTGCAGCCTGTCACCAGCTGACAGCCTTTCAAAAGCAGAAAGGGCTGTCACCAGCAGCCAGTCTTATCTTGGGTGCAGGCTCAGCCCGAAAAAGCACCTGTGTTTCTAGAGTAGAGGCAAGGCATACCGCAGCTCAGGAGGGAGAGCAGAAATGCAGTGCCGGGTACAAGCACCGTCTCCTTAGCTGTGAACTCAAACTGCTTCTCTAAAGCAGCAGACGCGCTTCCTCACTGTCTGCAAGCGCAGAAGCCTGGAGATTATCCTCTCGCTTACCTCTAGCTCCCTGTCCCAAAGAAGAGAAAACAAATACTCTGTTAATCTTGAGGCTTACGAGAATTTCACAGAAGTGGAAAACTACTTACTCTTACCAAATAACAGCACAAAAACGCACTGTCAACTGGATTTTCTTCATATGAATCTCACACCATAAATTTTCTACCGTAACTTCACAAGAGGTGCAAACAGAGCTGTGTTTCTTGGCCCTCGGATCTTTCCATAGATTGTACTCTTAATTTCATTTTTGGACACAAAAGATCCCCCTGAAGGTCTGTTTCTTGTTCAGTGCTCACAATGAAGTGATGCCCGAGGAAGGAGCGTGTGTGCGTGCACGTGTGCGTGTCATCACTGCTCTCTGCCTCCCCCTGCTCCAATCTGTAGGTACGATTTGTAGCTTTCTTTTTTTTTAAAACAAAAACGAAAACAAAAAACACACCCCAGACCCATCAGTAAGGTCTCTGAGACTGACATCCCATCATACCCTCTTGCTATTCACACGCTAGGTCCTGTACGAACAATAGGACCTTCAAATTCTACCGCAATATAACCTGGTAGATAATAAAAAGAATAACAAAAGTCACTAAAAGCAACCAAATATGATCAACTGTTCTGCTGCTGCCTTAGCATATAAGAGAAGTTTACTGCCGGGGTCTCTACGAGCCTACTTGCATACCTATTTTAACAGGCATGCACGTCCTTTTTCTGACACAACACAAAAAGTCCTTGCTTCTTCAGAGTTTGCTGTTTTAGTCCTTGCCCAGGTGTGTGTTACACTCTCTGGAACTCTTTGCACCCCACAAACTTTTGCTTCTGTTTCTGAACGTCAGTAACCTTTCTTCTTTGCATTGTCCTTTCCAAACTGCCTACTTTTCTGATGCCAAAGTGGTTCACACAACTTTCCTGCAACTTGGGGAAGCGGACGGTAAGCCAACATTTTTAAGTTCAGAGAAAGCTTCTGCTTGCACCGTGATGCTGCTTGGGAGCAGATCTAGAGAGCTCTTTGCTGCAAGAAAACAGTCATGAGGCACTTCAGCCTCTGAGCAATTTTAGCAATGCAAATGTCGAAGCTACCACAACCACGCAAATGACATTAAAAAAAATAATAAATGGGTAGTTTTATCTCTTTGCGGCTGTGACAGTGACATTCCAGCTTTATCTGACCTTTCCAGATGCTCTTTACTTCTCTCCTTGCTAAATCACTCTTCCATGCGGCTCTGCTTTCCATGGGCAAGTGTAAACTTCCTGACACAGCCAAGAGACTGCCGTATTTGTATAACAGCCCTGGAGACGCTGTAATTGAGCCTGAGCAGTGCCGCTTGCCTCCTCTCTGACAGCAGAAAGAGGTCTGGCTTAAGCAACCAAAGAAAGAATTCGCAGAAGCACTGCTTCACAGGCACACCACCACCACGCTCAAAGGGAGGCAGTGTTCACGGCCATGAAGATACTCTCCTCCCTTGAGTTGACACTGGGGGATGAATTTTAATGAAGTATTTCAACACAGTTCTGCTGTTGCAATGTGTCCACAAAGCCCTGGCTCCTATTAAGGATGGAATGGAGCTGCTAGCACACAAATCACAACCTAGAAACGCAGTTTTACACTATCTGCACGCATGCTCTGCCAAGTGAGGTCTTGAACAGGCTGTAAGCTATGGGTACCAGTCCAGGCTTTCTCCTAGTATTGTAGGGGGAACAACAGAAAGATTCCCTTCCCAATCACCAGAAAAGAAAGCAGGATATTCACACAATACGTCGTGCACAGCTGGAAAACAAAATCAATCTACCCAGCTGCAAGTGCCTCTCTTCTGCCTGCCCGTGTTCAGACAAGTGCACCTGGGCTTCTGAAGGCACAGCTGCAGCCCGCGCTTGCTGCCTGGTTTGAAAGCAGAGTCTTTGCAGTGCCTGCCCAGTGCGGCACCGTACACGACAGCGTCGCTTAGACAGATCCACTCACTCTTGCAACGAACCCTGCAGCCAATTCCATGCTGCAAGGAATTTTATTTGAATGAAATTATCTGGAACAAGGATTGAGGCACTCACCCAATAACGACTAATAGTTTTTTAAGAGCAGGCAAAAAACTGCTGCACACGAGGTTTCTTGAAGCCATGGAATTACTACTAAAGCAGTTCCAGCTGCTCCAAAATGGGCTCCTTTCCACCCTGGTAGTCTGGGAGCTGAATATACCCTATCAAGCAAGGAGGATCCTAACCCACAGTCACCACAAACCTCTCTCTCCTTCTCCTTGAACAGACAGACGAGGCTATCATTAGCTCATTACTTGGAAGCGTTTGGATTGAGAGGCCCGGCAGGCCTGGAAACAACTCCCAGCTACCCAGCCCAAGTCTGCCCGTACTCAGCACCAACTCATTCCTAACATCAACCCTGGAGCCTCCCGCAGTTTCCCCCCTGCTGGTGCTATTGCTCTCCGACAGTTTCTCTGGTGCTCCTTTCTCCCACCCACCCCTTCACACCCGAAAGCACGGGGAAGAATTGCTGGTGGTCTCCTTGCGGCTCCTTGTCACCACTACCCACACTCAGCACGGGCTCAGAAGATGGGCTTGGTGGTGGCTTTGTTTCCTGCCCCCGGCTGTGGTATGAGCTGACAAGGAGGTGCTCAGTTACTTAGGGAAGTTATGAAGCAATCCCAGATCCTGTCAATGCCTTGGCACAAGAAAGGCCATGGCTGCACAAGGCAGACCACGCAAACAACCCTAGCGAAGAAATCTGGGCATTGAAAGGGGCCTTCATGAACTACACCTGTGATCAGATAAGCCAAAACAGAGTCTCCTGGCCCACCTGAACAGTTTCCAAGCCCATGGGCTGCAGCTGACAGAAGCTTTATATGTGTCTATATTTTTCGTATTTTTCATTTTCAAGTGTGAGAGAGGAAGTCCAGCCCTACAGCCCTCATCTCTGTATTCTAAACCCAGTGGTTTATTCTTTGGGCATCCTAATAGAGCTTGAAGTACTCCAAAAACACTGGCAGATGACTGTCCTCTGTCACAGAAGAGCTCTGAGGATTGGAGATCCTCCATACAAACCTCACTGCAACTCCAGGGAGCTCCCCAAAGTGCTTTTTGTTTGAATCTGAATATTTTGTTTGAACTTGATCGGCCATCATTTGCCATACCCTCCAATTTCATCTTCCAACCTGAAATATAGCCCTGGGTTCATTCCCCTTTGCTTTGTATTTAATGCCACCTAACAACTCCCAAAGGAAGAACGGCATTTGATAAACCATTGCAGCATTTACTCAGAGCCCATTCTCCAGGACGCGGGGGCAGTTCAAAGAGCTTGGTTTGTGCTGAAGAGTTTCACTATCAGCAGTTGACCTCTAAAGAATTACAGGTATGATAGTAAATGAGAGCAACGCTGCACAACGAAGAACTTTGCGTTCCAAAAGCGTTAGCCCATTCTCTTAGAAAAAGGCTGAAGGAATTAAATGAATATTCAAAAAGAATCGTGAAAGAATCATTACAGAAACTCTCAGCACTATTTCACCAACTCCACAAAAGGAGTTTAATACAACTAGCATCAGGGATAATGTCCTGTTCTGGTCTAATTGCAGCTGCTGAGTTCCAAGTGTGGCTGAAAGACAAAATATAGCCCACACTGTTTCTGAAGTACTATGTACTGAAAAGGGGAGGTGTCATTATATTGTACAGCATGTTACCAGCATCCAGATAACGAGCCATTTGGTGGCTGCATAAGGAATTACTGAGGGTGAAAAGGAAAATTGTAAGCTTACTTGCATCTTCCAGCTCCAGGGAAGAGCCCCTGGACTTAGAAAGACAGAGATCAGTCACTGCTTCTGCACACCCAGCTCCAGCGAGTTCCCAAAACCTGGCTCTGCGGCTCAGGATGAGAACAACACTAAAGCAGTAAGAGCCCCAGTCCTGACTGCATCTGCACAAGCCAGGCTGGACCCCACTGGGAACGTAATGCTCACCACCAAAGCCTCTCCTTGTCCAGAAGAGCTAGGAACTGATGCATAGGGAAAAAAACCCCTTCCTGACAACCAATCCATCCTCCTGGACAATGGCAATGAATCAGCATATCATTTGCAAGAAGCCCAAGTAAATTCAGTGTAGGAGTTCCTCATTTTCGCTCAGGTGAACACAGTGCTCAGTGCCTTGCACAATTTTAAATTCTCCTCTCCTGGAAGAGGGGAGAAAAAAAAGTCAGAGTCCATTCCATGCTGGTTTTCCTCCGGCATGGTATTAACTACTCTGGAGTCAGAGCAATCCTTTTATTAGCTAACAACAGGCTAAAGTGATGACGGCAGAAATCTCAATCCAGAACACTTCCCTTCCAGCACAGGGTAAATATTTGTTCTTCTCTACATTTGCGCCTCTGGAGCCTTTAACTCTACTTCTGCTACAGACCTGCACCTTTTCAGGAAGAATCTGCTGGCCTTTGAAAGCTCCTGGCCATTAAATCAATGACTCGGCTGGCATTTCAGATCAGTAAAGTACAAGCACTCTTTATCCCAGAGTTACCAGGGAGCACAAATAGCTAGGAAGTTATAGGAAGTCTTCAGACATGCGAAAAAAAACCTGCACAGTGAGACTGACTGGCCAGAAGTATGGTCTTTTATAGTTTATTATGAAGCTCAGACTAGCAAGTCTCTTCATTATGCTCTTCTCTCTCCTATGAAATCAGCTCATAAATGTCAACTTGCTTCAAGCTCTCTCATAACAAAAATTAAACAGAGCTGGTCTCTGGACTTTATATGCTGAGCTTCCCAAATGCTTTATAGCATTTGGGCATATACTGAAAGAAATCATTTTACTGAGCACTAGGATGCAACTATTTATGGACTGAAAAGTGGCAACAAACCACTGAAAACAAGACTTCAGTTCAGGGAGGCTGAAGTCCAGCTACCCAGCGCAGAACTCGGCCAGGGCACCAGGACGAAAACCTACACAAGCAGTTTTATGCCCCTGACGGCAGGCCTGCACTTTAAATCTCACCACGCAAAGTTTCTTAGTTTTTTTTTTTACTCTAGCGCAGTATCGATTTCAATTTGGGGTGTCACTCACGCTGTGCCAGGGACAGGTTGAGGGACAAGATAGCGAATGCCTGGCACCATCACACAAATCAGGACACGTGGATCTGCTCCAGCCCCAGCTTGCTGGAGGGCATGGGACTGCTTTCACATGTAACTCCAAGCAGGACAAGGAAGCGCCCTCTCTCTGGTGGATGAACGTTGCTCCATAGGAAGACACAAATGCAACTGTGCTGTGCTTCTGTTCTCATGGGGCAGGGGGGTTACACAAAGTTTATATTAAGTCCACAAAGCCAGCAGTGCAGGGAGCTGATCTGGCTGAAAACCAAGCTGCCAACCAAACAGGAAAAAAAAAAAAAAGAGCTGACCTGGCTCACTTCATACCTGCATGACAGCGGTGCGACGAAGCGTGCTGTCAGCATGCAAGGGGCGTCACTCTCTGCGGCAGCCCGCGGGCAGATTGGCTTAAGGCAGCTTCTGAGCTGCAGCTTTAGAAAGCCCTTGTGCAGCCCAGGTTCAAAGACCTTGGGACTGCCCCAAGCCCCCACTGCCCCCAGCATGCTGCTGCCCAAAGTGGCTGTTTCCTCCAGCTTCGTGGGAGGGTCCACAGGTGTTGCCTTTTCTGGGGCTCTTCTTTGGCTGTTTACTTTGCTCATGAAGGGGAAGGCAGGAAGAGGAAGTTATAGCTTCATCTATCCAGGCTTTCTAAATACAGAGCTAAGTAAACAGGTTGAGTAATTGAAACAACTTAATGTATTTGCCCTCTGCTCTGTACAGATGCTGCAAAGCTAGCACAAACAGCTGCTCTTCAGCCCACAGAACGTTGGTGACTCTGCAGCTCTGGAGGGAAGAAGAAACTTGAAATAATCTGGTTTTCTAAGGGGAGATGGCAAGTGTCCTGGCTACAGGAATCTACATCTGCATTTCCAGTGAGAAAGGGACTTCAAAGCAGTGTTGGACGTGAAGCCCGAGCTCCCTGACAATGAGTGAGGAATCAGAAATGATACCTGTATCCAACAGTTTCTGAAGGCTACACAGCATGGATGTAATATATGCTTGGGCTTCACTCCATCACTGGTGACCAAAACACTTGGCTAAAATATATGGCAAGAAAATAAGTCTATTTAAATAGACTTAAATAATTAAAATAGAATTATTTTCTTTCCATACACTAGTGCCCAGCTGAGTCTTCCCCTTCCACACCTTTCGACACCACTACCTCTGTGAAGATGCCACTGCCTTTGCTTCAAGCTGTCCCCTTGGCCATCACCTCTCTCCCTGACAAGATGTGCTGGCAACACTCAGAGTTCTCATGCTCTGTCACAGCTGTGAAACACATCACTCCCAACTCCAGACAATTCTCCTTTTGAACAAGGTCTGCAATTGTTAAGATCATTCACCTGATATGGGATTATCCAAAATTTAGAAAATAGCTCCTGGGTCAAGATGACTGTGAGGTACCCACACTACCCAAGAAGTAAGGGCCCTGAAGACGGGCAGAGACCTTCCTGTGTTTGAGGATACACAGACGCGGGGTGAAAAGTTGCTCTGTGCTCCGAAGCGCTTTCTAAATAAGAGTCGGATACGAGAGCAGACACAGCGTGTCTCAGCACAACAAGGCACCACTAGTTAGGGTGCTTGGCAGTGGTCTCAGCGCACCCACGGCCTACTTCTTGTCAAGCTCTTTAGCAAGATCATGGCAAAAGAGAGATTTAATCCAAAAAAGACAGCGAGCTAAACTACAGCATTCCCAACTGTCCCTATGTGAAAAAAGCTACAAACAATTCACGAACCCATGATCACAAGCTACGTAACTGCATCTGAACAGAAGCCTCCTATGCAAAACCCAAGGACTGATTTCCACGCGCTCTCAGATTGTTATGTCTTGATGCCTTCACCTTGCTCTCAAAAGCTACGACCTCCTGCCATGCTGCAATTTGCTTGAGTTTGGTCCATGCAGTTAGTGCTGGCAGCCTATTTGGAAGGGAGACGACAAAACCGTGGCTGTCTCTAGCGGGTTCCTCTTCAGTGAGAGAGGCAGCACAAACAAGAGCAGGCAAACATTTGTTTGAAAATGTAATGAGCAGGCTATGACAGTTGGTATCAGGGGCTGACAGATGTGAGAGCTGACATCTCACAGCAAAGACATAAGAATGGGAGAGGCAACATAGGGCCTTGAAAAAAAGACAGATACCTCACGCTTATTGAAGTGAAGAAAGAAAAGCTACTGGAGAGATGTGAAATGAAGGCCATGATTCTAAGTGATTGGTTGTGAAAATTATCTGCTGCAGCTGTTTGGATGAGTGCGAGTGCGACTGGATTGCTTCACTGAGGTCAGAAAAAAAGGATGCTGCAGCTACTCAGACATAAGATAACTGAAAGCCCACGTGGGAGTTTTATTGGATATCCATCAGCCATTCTGGAGGGAAATGAAATGTCAGGTCAGAGAAGGGAATATCCCATCTATTATTGGATGAAAGGTTTTAACTGATCTGGGCGTAAACCAGATTTTAAATATTTACGTAAAAAAAAGAAAAAAAAGAAAAAAGTTCCACCTCTAACTCCCATGAGCTTTAAATGTCTTTAAAAAAACAAAACAGAACTGAGCACTGGGGATTCTCAGATCAGACCCCCAGCTCCCACCCTGAGGAACAGACCAAGGGACAACTTTAACACAAATAGAGACTGTGAAAAGTTGGAACTGCTCTTCTGTGCATCCCTGTGTAGGTGTGCTCTTCCATTTGCACACACACAGCAGCAGCCGTCACTTTTTGCTGCTGTTACCTCTACGAAGCCAGCAAAGACAATCAGGATCATGCTGAGCTCTGCACCTTCTCTTGCACGAAGAGTAGGTCCTTACTGTGGTTCATTCAGCCTGCGGACCTCTAGCAGCACACAGACAAGCACTGTGAGGATGGTCAGAGCCTCAGTGAATTACTGGGAGTTGACCACAGGCATCTCTCCTCGCAGGCTGTAACGCTTAGGTGGGCGCACACATTTGCACAGCTGTAGGCTCTAGAGTGTTTGTACTTGTGGTTTAAATATCCAGGACATGAAAGACCTAAGAACAAGACAAATCCAAATACACGAGCGTCTGCGTCCCCTATGGTTGTGGGGAGAAGTATTTATTAAGGTAATGGTCATATTTAAAATTGAATTGCATCGTGACTTATTTTTAATTGGCTACCAAAAGCGCTAAAGCTACTGTGGGTGGTGAGACTATGAAGATGGTCTTTTCTGGGATCTTAAGACACGTTCCCTGTTGAGGCATGAATGTGTCATCTAAGAGCTAGGATAAAACAGGATTTAAACTCTACACTGGCACTGAGTAGCAAGCTATTCCTCAGTGCACATCACGGGGCAAGAAGTGGTCTAATTAGTTAGCATTAGTGGGCCCTAGAGCTCCTGCGTGCCAGCGCAAGTTTCTAACACCACTACCACCACCACCCTTCTAACACCACTGCGTGCACTGCAAGTGATGCGATCTTGCACCTTGACCCAGCATACACAACCCTGACTGATGCCGAGGCGTGCTTTGAGGATCTGCACCGAGTTTCTGTGGGCACACCTGGACAGCACCACAAAAACTGGTGTAGAGGCATCTGGGTATCCGAGCCAGGGTACCAGAAACAGCAGTGGTGGGAAAACAAAGCTGGGCAAGGGCCATGTGACGCAGGAGCTGTACCGGGGTACGGGGCACAGCCCCCAGCAGAGGTTAGTACACAGCAGGTACAGGAACCAGGCTAAGAGCTGCGGTGGAGCAAAGCAGCAGGGGAGGTCTGGCCAGGTCTTCCCAGCATTTGTGTTCAGACCAGGATGGGTGAAAAAAAAAAAGCAAAAGCAAAACAAGAAAAAAGGCAGCAGAAGATGAAAAACTATGATAGGGGATAATTAGAGCAGGAGCTTCATTCCAGGCTGCTGTGGTTCAAAGTTTCAGACATCCGGAGACTGTAGCAACTGCATTAATGGAGATGGAGGCAGTGCTGGCTTACCCAGCGTAACATCTGGCTGAGGACAGCACAGCATTTATCCTCTGCTTCCCCCAGTTTGCTTTCTTTGCTCCAGCCTCATGCTCCTTTGCCTTCCCCATGGCCACCAGGACTGCAGACTGGGGATCTAAGCAGAACATGACCCAACTTTAAGGGGATGCACTCTTTAAACATTTTCTTGAACTGAAGACTAAAATCTCTTTTTTTAAAAAAATCAATTTTGACTTTGTTTTGAAGCTGTTTATGCAGTTTATCAAAGCAAGAAACTCTTTAAAAGATGTCAGATGTTGAACTGATATCACAGATTAAAAGGGAAGGAGAAACATTCAAGGATTTTTTTTCTTTGCTGTTTTATTCAACTTGAACCATTAGCAAATGCATTTTCAGTTTTTGGTAGCACAGTAGCTCTGAGCTAGTAGAAAACCAGACACTATTACTCTTCAAAAAGCTTGTGCTATGGTTTTACAGTCTATTTTCTTCAAAACTTTTATGAAAAAGGAAAGAAGGAAGTGAGGCTTAAAGACACGCACTAGGAATCTGCAATGCTCTGGGTAGATGTCAAGCCTGTTTGAGTGGCTGTCCTAAGTAAAGCCTGGGAAACACAGTCCATAAACCTTCTGGACTTGATCCAAGGGCTACCGAGGAGAATGTTTCCACTGACTTCAGGGGGTTTTGGATCAGGCCCTGCTCTGTAGGGGCTAATGGCAGAATGACAGAGTCTGGTGACTCCAACCCAATCCAAAGGAGCTGCGAGGAGCTGCTGCTGCATTATTTAAAAGGAGATATGCACAACACTTTGCTGGATAGTAATGGGAAGAATTTAATCTACCTTTTTAAATCTAGCAACAGGATTTTCACTGTCCCGATGACAGGAAAACCTATGGGAACATAGGGGAAAACACACTGCAGAAAGAACTGGAAGCAAAACACCACTACCAGCCAGCTCAGCCCATTAGGAAACATTTGCTGCTTCTACTTGTCCGCTCCAAAGAGCTGGGGGCTTCAAACACCGTTCTTGAGCAACAGAGCAGGAGGGGAGGGCAGGGAGGCAACGGAGGGCAGTCCCAGCATCGCAGCCCTGGGCAAACTGAAGTTCCTATTAGCCTAAGAGGACGCAGGGTCTCCTCAGCCCATGATCTTTTTCTATAAAAATCACACTTGGCTCCTCAGTTGCCTTCTGAAAACATGTGACATGCCCAAAATTAACCTCAATTAGTAATGCTGCACTACTGTATTTAGCTGGGGAAATTAACTTCACAAGCACGGCAGTCAGGAAATCGCATGAACAATCTGCAGGCAGGAGCCGGAGCTGCAGCAACTACAGTTGCAGGGGACGGAGTGTGATTTATGCCTCAGCCACAGACACGTTCACATTCCTGCATTTGCTCATTTCTAGGAGATGAGGTCAAAGAGCTCACCACAAGAGAGGCTGGATGATGTAAACTGGATGCTGAATGCCAGCACTAATTTTTCTTCCCCGTGCTCTGCACGTACCCAGAGCCTTTCCATTTATAGGAAAGGCCATTGGTATAAAAGGTGCATTCTTCAGTGGGCCAGATGAGGAGGCATCACACTGGGTATGAAAATGCTAGCACAGTTTCCACAGCTCTGCACTCCCAGTTAAGGGATGAGAGAAGGGGAAAAAAAAGAAAAAAAAAGGCAAAAAAAAAAGCGCACCACAATGTTTTCTCTCTCTAAGGAGGAGCTTTCAGGAGGGCAGAGGACTGGAAAAGGAGAGAGATTCTCTGAGAAAGAACAGGTATTTTCAGCAAGGAAAATGAATGAGCCTCAGAGATAATGCTGTCTTAGCTATTTTTCAATCAAAAGAACTAGATATCAATTTTTTTTGATTAGCTTTAGGCAGGAAGAAAAGACGACTGGGATGATTCCTATCTGCCACGCTGAATGTCCCAAGATGCTGCACATTAACACAGATATTATCTTGGGAAGGACAGAAGACAGGAAGAGGAGAAACCCAAGCAACATTCAGTAAAATCCCTCTGAGAACCAGAAGTTAAAATGAACTTTGTTAGGCATTTCTGTATCACTTAATAATTGAAACTGTTAGGATTTTCCCTTCCTTTTTGTAGCTCCATTTCAACTCTAACTATACGCCCAGCTATGTTCTGACTAAATAGCGAGAGCTCCCATTTGACAGCTGCAATTTTGCCCTTTTAAAAACATGAGCGAGTTTCAGCATAGCTCTGACAATTTGGGATATTGGCTACAGTGAATTAGACGCACTTTTCCTTCTGTATAGAAAAAGGCCTGTTTTCAGCAAGGGTGCATATAAGAGGAATACTTTGTCACGAGTTGTAGGATTTTGCTTCGGCAGTAGTGTTGATGGTTTTGGGGAGCTGCGGTTCAGGTGCCGTGCCTTGTGCTCCCATTTTCTTCTGCTGTGCAGGAACTCTTGTTTAAAGGCTTCTTCCATGATGAACTACCAAGTAGGATGGTACAGTCATGCATCTGACAAGTGCAAATCATGGGAGATGCAATTCCACTTGAAAACCACTCCACCAGTACATCTGAACTATTAGCTGCACACCCAAATGCACTTTGTAGATGGGCAAGGAAACTGGCCAAAATATTTGGGATTTCTGGAATCTGGCTTTTGTTGTTGTTGTTGAAAACAAACAAAAACCAAGTATGACTTCTCCTCCTCCATGGAAAACACTTTTCATTAAAAAAAAAAAAAAGCTGTAATCCTGCAGTTAAATGTACATACATTTTTGGTCAAAGAACATTTCTAACACTTCAAGAAGGACTGGCCCTTTGCAGTAACCACATGAGGATGTAAATGATCAGTGCCTCAAATCAGACAGGCTGAAAACACCCCTAGGTACCAGAGTTCCCCAAACCATCATCACAAGAACTGGGCGTGCATACAGTGCCACCAGTTTTGCCACCAACCATGTGGTTCAGAAATGTAGGTAAAGTGTTTTCTCTTCCCTGCCAGCAGGCTGCCCACCCCTAGGAGGAAATGAACACAGCAGGTTGGCAGACAGTGGCTGGCAGTGGGTGGCAGAGAGGCAGGGGCAGGGTTTAACTTCCGACTCACCTGTAGTGAGATGCTTTTAGTTATAAACGTTGACTGGTAGTTAAGAGGGATTGATTTGAACAGTTATGCAAAGATTAATTATTATTTGCCTTTGCTGCTGTTTAAAGAGAAGGGATGATGAAAACTGCAAAAGGGGAACTACTTCTGACTCGTGCTGGGACAGGAGTGGGGGGAAAAAGGGGAGGTGAGGACCAGTTTTGTTTTTTCTTGGATGAGGGAAACTGCAAAAATAGCTGGGGGAAGAGTTTTATTTGCATTATGAGCTTTAATCTCAGACTGGCAGTGGTGGCAACAGGCTTTGGTCCAGCAGCAGCTGGAGAGAATGACCATACAAAAAAAATCTATATTTTACATGAACATGAATCCGAGAATTTCCATTCTTCTTCCTTCTGCCTGGAAGCATATGGCATCTATTCCTTAAAGTTTCAAATAGCAGACACTGAAACTATCACTAGCCCTGTGGGCTAGGAATTATTTTTTCACAGCTCTAGGTCTAAAAATATGTATTTATTTTATCCTCGAATATGATAAACTCCCGCAATACATTTATATGGTTACTGAACAATGCATTTCAACTCGGGAGAATTTTTAACCTCCCTGCCAAATGGAGCACAGGAGCTGACTGCTGAGTCCGACAACTGTACTTCTACAGAATATATGACCAGGGCGGCAGTCGGTCCTCAAGAAGACGTGCTGCAAGATGTGCAAGCTACTGGTGGAAGGCAGCATCTGCTTGGGTTACCACAGACCTGCGCAGACCTCTCCTCCCTTCTGAGAAGCAGCTCGCTCAGCTAATGCAGCTATGTTCAGGTTTCCTTTCAGAGCTCAGCTCTGTTGAAACTCCTCAGAGACCACAAACCACACTTCAGTAAAGAAAACACACACACACACAGAGAAGAGAAATTCCACCGCAGCTAAAACCTGGTCATCCTCCTGCTCCTTCCACCTCCCACGCTGAGCACGAACCTTGCCTTTAGACCAAGTCAGAAGCGACCGGCCCTCTTCAAACCATTGCAGCAGCCAGGACACAGATGCATCAGCAGTTTTATAGCCTCTGTATGTAGCCACTGCTCATATGTCCGCATAATCTCATAACCAAGGGACTATCTGCCTCCAGCTCCAGGCTGAGCAAGATGGGAAGCAGCCAGGACAGTGAGCACTGTTACACAGCCCTGGAAGACGGCACGCTGCACTCAGACACCTTGCACCCACCCGAGCACCTCTCCGCTCAGCAGCCGGCGTGGGCTTAGGGAGCCCAGAGGGAAGGCACGGGGGTAGCCACAAGGTGTACCGTGGGCTCAGGGCCCGCCAGAAACGACCAGCTCGAGCACCCCCTTGCTACGCACCCAAGACACTGTAAACACACCCTCCACCAAAACAGAGAGCAGTAATATAAACCAGATGCTGCAGGGAATTTTTTCCCTCCTCGTCTGCACTAAATTTAAATACTGAGCTCTTCTTTTGCCAATTCCTTCTTAAAGGGCCTGTACGCTGCTCTTCATCTCTGTCCCACTTGTCTGAAGTTAACTGAGCCCTCGGCAGCCCTCCACACGCTGTGACCACCCCAGGAAGCATGCGTCCTCCACGAAGCCTTGGAGGACGAGATCTGGCTTTGCAGCTACCACATACGGAGCCCTCACGGCCCCTCTGCCCATTCACCTGGGCACAAAGGAAATCTTGTGGGTGAAATCACGGCACAGAAGCACTGCTTGTTGCTCCGGCCGCATAAACACTCGTGGATTAATGCAGTGCCATCTGCTCACTTGGGATCCTCCGAGCTGACAGAGGCAAGGAGAGGTGAGACACAAGACACGCTTGGGAAGCTGGGTGTTGGGCTGTAGCACAAATTGCCTCCTTAGTAAGCGGGACGCACCGCCACGTTTCAGTGTTGTGCCACGGCCACATCTAAATCTGAGTGAGGATCCCTGGGCTCAGGACTTGCACAGTCACTTTAATTACGGGGAAAAGAGTTAAACGCAGCCTGACGTGTGATGGGCTGTTGAACGCGGCAGCACGCAGGGCTAATTGCACATGGTCGCACAGTCCAGCCCAGCAGAAGCACACGAGCTGCGCTGTAATTGCACACTAGGTAACCATGTTTCCCAAAAGATTTTTTCAGCTTTAACTAGAGGGTAGGCTCCAAAAAACTCTGCTGTAGTTTAAGACAACACTGCCCTGACCTTTGGCTGAACATTGCTAGTCCACTAAGAGATGCAGCAAGGAGGAGCGCGTGCCTGAGCCTCACTGCTCCACCCCTAGGTCCAAAGTCTTTGTTCAAGCCAGGGGTGAGCCCTAGAGAAGCTTCCCCATCCTTGAGGTACATCCTACTCCAGCTCTTCGTCTTCTGACAAGTGATGTGATAGAGTCAACCCAGGAGCAGAAATTCCCACCTCGCGTATGACAAAGAATTGCACTTAGCTTGTAAAAATTGTACCAGGCCTGATCAACACAAAGAAAGTCCCACCAAGGAACTAGTTGCGGTGCCAAGAGCAGCCCAGTAGCCTTCCCAGAGCAAATGACCAGAAGGGACTGAAACCAGTATCCATCCCATCACAGGCTGGGCCTCCCAGGAAGAGTAATGGAAACCCACTTGCCAGCGAGACACCTGAGGACCTACAGGTCCTTGGACTTGATGATCCTTGTGGGTCCCTTCCAACGCGGGAGGTCTCGCAGCAAAGGACAATGGAGGAGTACACGCTGGGAGCAGTGCCCCTTGAGACCAGAGGATCCAGCTGCGTCACCAGCTCCATGCCCAGACGGGTAGCTGAACAGACTGCACCTGCCACGGGCGTTAAGTCAACACCATCTTCTTTGCAAATGCTTTAAGTGCTTATCTGTCATTGATTGTGGCTAACCATTAAAATGGCATTGAATTTACACATCATTCAGGCTGTTCCCCTCCCCTCCACTGGTACTATCAAAGCCCACAGCTGTTCTGGTTATCAGCAGGGTGGGTTTTATTTCAGGAAGTTGCCTTAGCCTCCTACCACTGTTAAGCACTGGCTGCCCTTGCTAATTCATAAGCAAATCACTGGCAATTTAACAGAGTATGCCATTCTTGAAAGATGCAATAATGCTGGCGCACACTTTTTCCATGTACAGCTGCATTAAATTTCTACTTTTTCATCTCTTGAGAATACCTCACCCCCAAAGTCAAATACTAACCTATTTATTTTTTGATAACGAGCCATTCAGTAAGCAGCGGAACCAACAAAGTCTGGCTTCCTGCACTGCTCTCCGGTGCGCGCTCTCTGATGCCTAATAAGGAGCAAAGCTCTTTGCCTTTTCCCATCCTGCCTCACCTCCAGAAGCCAGCATCCAGCTAGCACTTTTCTTTGTTGCTTATTTTTCCTAACTTTGTTGTATCATACCATCATTGACGCTTCAAAGGTAAACGGTCATAGGGTAAGTGGGATGTTGTCTCCTGGATTATAAACTAGCTAAATAAGAGACAGAAAATGAAAGCATAAAAAGGCCAGTCTCCATCACAGGAAGAAGGGCATTACCAACACTTCATGCAAGCACGAATACCACTTAATTATTAGAAGAATAAAATGATCAGCAAGGTGAAAACATTTCTGTTCATAAAGCCTAGCTGTGAAGAACTAGATTTAATCAAAGACAGGTACACAGCAATGACAAACAAAAGTCCTTGGTGATAAATCTTCAAAGATTCACTTGCATTGGAACTATTTGAACATCCTTCTGGATGCTGAATTAATTCAACATAAGCTGGGACAGAACATGGAAGAGCCCTGAACAGCTCACCAATTCAGCTGCTTAAGGCACAGCAATACCCTAAATGTGAGGCCACAAGTAAAGGTAAAGAAGAAATGGCACGAAAAATAATTATGGACATTACAGTAATAGCACTCTGTGCGGCGCCTGCAGGTAGAGTACAGCAGGGTCCTGAGCTCGCACAACAAGGGAGCAAGAACAAAACATTTTTGTAAGCAAACTCCTTAAATCATCTGAGATGTTCAATTTACGTCTGCTTTACAGTTCAGTAGGAAAGAGGAGAATGAAATTACGCGGCAGTTGCTCCATGCATCTATAGCAGTTTTTAAAATAAAGCTTGACTTAGGTGAAGGTCAGATCTATACTATGTTGCTTACAGTTGGTTTGTTTGCCTTTTTAAGGGAACACAAAGTAAATCACCCCTTTCCTGCCCCTCCCTTGCTGCTCTTGAAAAAGACATTGTCAAGGTACAGAAATAATTGTTGAAATCTAGATTTCTGTGGACATTGTGGTTGCACATTAACTACCAGTGAGAACTGCCACCGACAAGAGCAGCGTGGGGAGGTGCCCTTCTCCCGTACACAGAAATGAAACCACTGAAAGGATGGGGTGCTTTTTATCAAAACTTGTGTGCCATGTTTTGAAATATTCTCACAAAGACACAGTCATTTTGGGTGGATAACAGAACTGTACTGCTTCAAAAAGCAGTGCTTCAGCACCCCCTATAAAACAGCATTAAAAACATTGAACCATCATGACAACACATTATTTGCCTAAACTGAGTAAACATGTAATCATATCTCTAACTCATATCTTTCCCTAGCTTTTTTCTTTCTAGTAAGCATTGATCTCATCTGAAATGCATGTTATTTAGCTACAAAGTCCCCAGCTTGCATATGTTGCTCTGGAAACTCTGATGTGGCTCCTGACCACAGGAAACAACCTGTGGTCTAGTCTGTCAGGAGGAACAAAGCACAAGGATGCCTGCTGCTTTCTGTTTGCACGTGGGTAGCTGGAACCACTAATTTTACCTAAAAAACCTTCCAGGACATGGGCTCATCTTGTTTTCCATGATGCATGAAACATTGCAGGTGCCTCAACTCTGCTGCACAAAGTAACTGCATGTAAACCTGTGCACTTGATGGTTTTCAGAACAGGGGACACCCATTAAGAAATGCAGCAGTGCTCTACAGCGGAGGTCCCAAACTGCCACAGCAGTCTGTCACCCCGGGGCGCTGGCACAACAGGACAGGATCATTTTCCCTAGGGACAACAGAAATCGCTAATTCCATGTAGTCATTCCGGTGGCTATTTTAATTCCCAAATGGCATTTCTTCGAACATTTCAGCTTCTTCAGTAAGTAGCATGGGCTTTATTCAATCCAGAGGCGGCACAACAAAATTCCAGGCAAAGTATGAGCTTTCTTCTGCGGTGATTTTGGAGAAGCCTGTGGATCTAAGCAATGTGCTGGCAGTAGACTGAAGCTGAACTCATTAAATGAAATGCTCCCCGTGAACAGTGCTAAGAAAGGAGTTCCCAGAAGACTAAGGTGCCATCTTGAGTTTTTACCATCCCACACCTTTTTAAGTCCTTCACCAGTGCCTTAATCTAGGCTACATTTTTTTTTTTTTTTCCCCCAAAACCCTGGAAAATCACTGTGAGGACCCACAGAGTGCAATTGCTGGTGTGGTAAGCTGCACAAGCACCGTGAGGCTGTTTTCTCAGCCGCTGTCTCTGTTCCTGAGCAGGCCTTCGGCTGCACCCACTCACCCAAACGCCAAGGCCCACGTAGATGGCTGCCTGCTCAGGGGCCTCACTTACCAGAGCTGGTCTCTAACCTCTTGCCCGTGCTTCCTGACACAAGTCAGCCGGTTTCTTGCATTAGCAGACAGGTTGCTAGAGCTCATCACAGCCCCAGCACCTGCTAAGTTCCCGGCTTGGTGAACAGAGACAAAGCTACACTGGGTGCGGGCACAGCCGGCTTCCTCGCAGGGTGGAGAAGGCTCTCGCTGACTGGGAGGGTCACGGGGTGGCAGTGCCCTCACCGGCCCGGCCGACCAGCACCCTGCATCACCCCACCACAGCTGCAGGACTGAGACCGGCAGGCAGTGCCCACGTCACGGGGAGGGCGGCAGAACCGAGTCACCGCTGCTGATGGAGGCGCAGCGAGAGGCGAGCACAACGCTGCCGGTGTCTGGGAACAGCCCGGGAACCACGGTCACACCACCGGAATGCACCCCAGGAACCACACATGGGACCGGCCCATCCGCAGCCCCGTGCACCTCTGGGGCCATAGCCTCTTCCTCCCACCCACTGCTGGTGAAACGCCCTCCAGTGCACACCAGTCAACTTCCAGCCTTTGGAAAAGTTGGTGCATCCAAGGAGGAGTTTTTTTTTTTTCAATTGCAAGAAAAAATGAGTTAGTAACCACAGCGCAGGCTTCTCCAGTACCACCAGCAGCAGCTGCCTTCTCCAGCAGCTGGGAGGATCCCAGGGTCCTGTTTCAAACCGCATGAGTCAGCGTGGCGATGAAGGAGATGCAGGAGGGATCGATAATGGCAACTACAGCCCTACGTCTGTAACAGAGCTACACACCCACACCTCTCACTGCTGTTTCTGAAACCCCTCCGGTTCAGTGGGGCAGTGAGGTTGCAGAATGTCCCATTCCTGATGCAAAGAATAAGATGGGGCCCCAGACCAGGGAAACGCAAGTGATTTCCGTAAGATATGTCGGTTGAGGATGGATGAGGTAGCAGGGACTCTACCTTTTTTGGGGAGCTATTGTGGCTTGCAGCAAAGAGGATTCCTGTTAAAGAAGGACAAAAAAAATCATACAGAGCAGCCAAAGTGACCAAACTCCAAGTCCACAGCACAGCAAGTGGCACCAACGCTCATAGGAGACCCATCACAATCCGTCATGAGGAGGGACGTCCTCTTCAGTGTCCTTCCACTGCAAAGGACAGGCCTTGAAGAATTGTCTGACCCAGGCAGGAAAATTTCAGCAGAGATAATGCCTTGCTGAAAACTCTTTTTCCTGCCAGGCCCTTCTGGTTCAAACCCAAAAGCAATTAGCTTAGAGAACTTCCACTTGAGCTTATGTTGTCACCCTCACAAAATGCTGATCCCTGTGTGCTACATTTGGGGCAGGCAAGAAAGAAAGGGCAGGTACACAGGAGACAGTGCCCTGGTCCCAGCTGATCCCAGGCCCGGATGGGCAACGAAAGCAGTATAACACCAGGATTCTGGGAAAAACAAAACCTTCACTCCAAGACTGGGCAAGCACTCTGGGCAGACCACTACAAAGCTATACCACAACTCTTCCTGACATAACTTTCACTCTTCAATCTATTTTCACATAGAATTCCACAATCAGCTAAAAAAAAAAGTCCACAAAACACGTGTCAGGCACTTTCTCACAGACAACCCAGCAGAAAGGTTCCCTGCACAGCCTGAGACATGTCCCATGTGTGCCAGTTCAAGTTAGGCTTCTTTTGCCTTTAATCATTTCTCTTATAAGTAACGCCTAATGAAAGTGCTCTTACCCTAGCAGTATTTGCAGTCTGATACCTAACTGCTACTCATATGCCTCTCCTAAGACAGTCCCTTGTTAAGATTACAGTAGCAAGGGCAGGAGATGTGTGGAAGTAGACATTTGGGTGATTCCATGTGCCACTCAAATTCTTCAGTGTTGCCCAATGAGGGGCCATAGAAGTTAACACCACGTAAAGCTCTCTGACTCTGCAGCCTTGTGTTGGGAAGCTGCCTCGAGGTATCTACAACACACAGAAAGCCAGCAAGAGCATTGATGCAGCTAGGGGATTAGATTGAACTTGCTTGGATGTATATTCATAAATGCGCATAGTCTTACATGTTCATAAGAAAATGCCAAATCATTTAGTCACGAGTAGCACGTCAGAGTACAGCTCATCTCTTAAAAGGAGTGCCTTCCATACTCACCATTCCTGATTTTGCTGTTGCCTGACAATTTTCCTTTGCAACAGTTGCTAAGCAAAACATTTGCAATTCAGCTTACTATCACAACTGATATATGGTGATTGTTCCTCATGGATACACAGTAAAATTCATGGCTGTTGAGTCTTGTTCTTCTTTTGACCTACCCTAGCTTTTTTTCAGATCTGTGACACTTAGGATATTTTATTCTTTACCTACGTAACGCCTAAATTACTAGTACTGCAATATATGCATGCACGGATACAGCAGCAATAACGAAACTGGTAGATCCTGGATCCTGTGTCAGATTACTTTAGAGAAAAAGAAAAAAACACCAACGAGAAACAGATAACCCAAATAGCAGTACATGCAGCTTCTGTGTAATCTATAAGTCACCGTTGTCGTGAAGTTTGTCATCTGCTTTCTTCACTAAGGAATCATCTGAGCGAGGCAAAGTGCATGCAGGAAGGCGGCATTCAGATGACAGATAACAGTGTTAGTTACCACGTGGAAGCCAAATGACACCCTGCTACAAAAAGCCAAGGAACATTACTTATTATTTCTGAAGCTTGTTTCAGAAAAGCTAGAAACTCATTCGAGTGATGTACATCATCCTGCAGGTCTGACAACAGTGACTACAAATAGATATCTTATTAGTAGCAGAAGATATCCACCATGAATCTGTTAATTAGAAGAATTTGGGATTATTTCTAGAAGTCCAAATGATTTTCTGTTTCTCCTGCAGTAATTCAGTTCAGATCAAGACCAACATAGAAAAGTTCATTCAAGACAGACTCAAACTGTTGTATTTTTAATACTGGTGGCTAAGAAACTGTACCCCAGATCAGCAGTCACACCTATCACTCAATGCAAAAGGAACCTGGAACTCATCTCCTTTCCTGCTGAAGTACAAAAGAGTAAACAAAAGCCAACTTTGTTCAGAAAAAAAAAGGAAGCTCCTTCTGACATTACTAATAGACACAAGGACAGGTTCATTTCAAGCTTGTGCTAAGAGCAGGAAGCCTCTCCCATTGCCCTTCAGCCCCTAAGCAGGTAGACCCCAGCAACAAACAGGATGGTCAAGAGGCAAGTTCTCTTTCCATAAGCTTTGGCTTCAACATGGAGAGGGAAAAAAATTAATAAAAAAAATAACACACCTTCCCATCTTTCCACTTCCATGTCAAATTCATATAAATTTCATCCATAAATGATGATCAGACACTTCACATGTAAGACAGAGATGGTGACAGAAAAAGAGCTTTGGAAGCACGGAGGAAAAAGAGAGACTTCTGCAATTCCTAAGAAATGATAGGAGTCTTCAGAACTGGTTTTGGAAATCACCAGCAATGCAGGTTGCTGCCACAGGTTAAAGCCCTGAGGAAAAAGAAGCAGGTCTTACGGGTTGGTAGGAGAAAGGAAAAAATGGAGGGATCGGCCTTGTGCAGGAGTAGTAAGAAGGTAAATCGCACCCTGCCTTCAGCCCCATGGAGGTTTCTTGAAGGTATGCCCATCCTCATAGCAAGGGTGAGCTATAGATCTTGTGATAAAACTACACTTTCCCTCTTGTCCAAAACCACACCTCGAAAACTAATTTGGATTTTATAGGGGGTGCTCTGCTGCCACAACTGCTTGTATTCAGTGCTGGCCAAACAGCTGAGTGACACCCGTACAAACCCTTCGGCCACGAGGCATGGTCCCATTTCCCAGACTGCTCATTGTAAAGCCTGGACAGCTTCACACATTCATTTCAGACCAGCACCCCTGCCAGAAATTCCCAGAACCACTTTGGAAGAGATCAGGTTATTATGGAATAAGTTGATTCCTGGCAAAATTCTCTTGGCTTCAAGCTTACACCAAAGATGAATGCAGTCCAGTCGAATCTTTGTTCTTAAAGCCATCCATTTTCTGCTCTCCCCATAGCTCCCTCCGAGGGCTGCAGGGAGGAGCAGGTCTCTGTAAGAGGGCTGATGGCAGAGTGCTTAGCTTCCCAGGAATACCAGTGTGAAACACATTGTTTCAGGGTCTCTGGTTAAGTGCTAATCTTCTTCCGGATTTGGATGCCAGCCCTGATTATGAGAAGTATGCAGTAAACAGAGCCTCGCCATGTGATACGAGCGCTTAACCCTCTTCCTGCTGGCAGCTGCACATCAGCACAGAGTTGCAGTGGGAACAGCAAAACCCCATTTCCACACACTGGCTGGCCTTTTGTCCTCAGCTCGGTGCTTGCTGCCATCTCCTCTGGAAAGCCACATTCACACAACGGAAGGGTGAGGAAGGATGAATGCGATTTCCCCTGGAAGCCCCCTTTACGTGGTGGTCTGTCCCATTCTGACCCAAGCACATGGCTGGGCAGCAGCCACAACCATGTCAAAGAACAACGCGGGTCTATGTGCAGCTTCACAGGAAAAAGGGTATGGGTAATTAAGATCCCCCAGCAGGAGGCTTGAGCTGATCTTGTCTGTGGGCCAGGAAGAAATAATCCCACTCCCAGCATGCTGAGTAACCAGTGGGTGGGCTTGAAGAGCCAGGGCACAGTTGGCCTGGCCCTTTCCTCATCAAGCGATTGTTGCGCACTACAGCAGGCACTGGGCACTGCCCCAGGGCACCGTGTCCTCTGTGCAAGCATCCAGCGCGCTGCTGCGGCTCTGGCTGCTGCGGGCAGGGGCTGCGTGCGTTGTGCTGCCATGACTATGCATCCCTGTACTAGCACCCACCATGGCAGGGGAGGAGAGAGAGACCTGAACCTGCAGCCTGGGAGCCAGGTAAGGGATGAATTTCAACTCCTCCTCACTTCCAGGGGATCACATATCCTTATCATCAACCCACATAGGATCTAATCTTTGCAGGACTCTTCCTTCGGGTTACACAGTCAGCTGGCAGTAGAGCATCGTGCATGGCAAGGAAACATTTTCTTCCTGCACAAATCGGGCAATTCAACTCAGAAAGTGGAGTTTTCACAGCATTAAGTTCAACTTGGTACTTAGCAAACCTAACCACACTCACTAGCGGCCCAGGACCTCCTCACATCCTACCTCCTATGTCCTAAGCACTGCACTGGCAACTGCTAAAGGAAGTTAGTCATTTCCACATTAGACCGTCTCCCATGCCACAAGCCTGTGGCATTTCTGTACGCAGGTAAGGTATTGTTAAGTGATTTAGAATTCATTTCTTCCCTTCTCAGCTGCCAAAACCTCTTGCTTTGTGTAGTGAGCTACTCTTTAGCACTTTTTTTTCCCCTGACACCTAAGAATCCTGCCCTGGTAATCTGGAGCCTGTCTCCAGCTCTCTGTGGTTTCTCTGTATTTAGGACTGCTGTAGGCTGAGTTCTACCAGGAATATTCAGCACAGAGCCCGACACATTCATGCTGCAGACTTTGAACTACACTTGAAGCAATAGTGGGCAGGGCTATACAGGTCCATATGAGCAGGGACCAGGCAACAAAAGCCGATCAGATCAGAGCAGCATCCATTTGCTAGGGAATAAAGACCCAGGCACCAGGAATGGAGCAGCTGCAGCAGAACACCTCCCTGCTGACAGGGGATTCCCACTCAGCTCACTGTAGGAGCAGCCAGCCCTGTCACACCCTCCCAGAAGGGAAGCACCAGCTCCCAGGGAGAAGGAGCCAAACGACAGCACTGCCCTTTGCTCCCCAAACTCCCTACAACAGCCCTGCCGCTCTTTAAAGATGGGGATCAGACTACTGGTACCTGCTCATGGAAGAAGTCTGGTTTTCTGCAAAGCAGCATGGCAAAGTCTCCAGGTTTTGAGCTCCCAGACTTGCAGGGCTAAAGACAGCACTTGCTGGGCACCTTTGTTTCCTCAAAGCTTCAGCAACTGGATCCGTGTGAACTACTCTGAGCTCAGACAATCTCTGCAGGGCCTAAGAGGAGGAGGTTAATGTTCCTGCACAGGCAACAGAAGAAGCTTCTTTCCCAGCTCAGCAGCTGCTGCAGCATTTCTTTGACCAGCTATTAAGCACTCGTTTCCAGAAGGCAGGAGACTGCATCGGACTTGAAAGTGAGACAGACGTCAAATCCCAGTCCAGGGCCAGTGCTTGGGAAACCAGGCAATGCGATGGTCTGCACACAGATCCACTGATACTTATTTCCACAGCAAAACCAGTTAAAAGCCTTGTTTTCTTGCACACTCTCCCATTCTCTTGCTGTTCTTTCACTGTGGGGAGCTGTCTAGGTTTAACTCTTCTCCCTCTTATTTGTTCAGTAAATTCATTTTAACACTGATTAAGTTTGTTCACCTGGCTCACAGCTCAATCCACAAGCAGTTATGCTGGAGCAAAGCAGAGGCTGTGCCTTGCAGGGGTGGGAAGGAGCAGCTGGGGACACGTACTCCTCAGGCAGCTTTTGCTAGTGCAGCCCCTTACCGCATCAAGCCATAAGCACAGCCTCACTGCTTCCAACATTGCTTACTGGTGTCAGGCGGATTTCCATTCCCCCACTCTAAAGCCCTTCCCCCATGCATCTCCGATATTTTGCATGGCTAGAGGTGGCTTTAAGCAGCATTCCTACCTAGGGAGAGCTGGCGGACAGTTTCTTCTTTTCACATGCAGACTAGAACTATCACCTGGTCCAAGCTGCAAAAATTCAAGGAATTTGGGCAGGGTTTAAAGAGAGTGAGAACGCATTGCTTTGCTTTCCAGCCTAGCAAGAGGTGTTCAGTAGCCTTTGCATTTGCTCCAGCTCCTCCAAATACCATATCGCTGAGACACTGGTTTCATGGTCGGCTTTGGCCACTTTACTGACAACCTGCATCCACCTGGGAACAGCTGACAGGTAAGCACATTCAGACTGGACTGAAGACTGTGAAACTGCACCTGGAGCGAGTCCTGCCCCAAGTAAATGGACGAAGAAAGCACTCAACATTTGCATATGCAGAAGTTAAATAAATTAGGTGCAGAACGTTAAGATTTTGGCAGGTCTTTGGAATCAGAGACCGCCAATTTGAAGATACTTTACATCACCTTCTGGCAAACTACCTAGAGTACACTTTACAGACTGCAGTTACACAATACATTTATTCACCCCTTCTGTAAGGCTGCAGAAGTACCAAATTTCACTAGCCAAAAAACAGAGAAGCACTACATAAATTACCTTAAGAGCTCTGGAGCATGCTATCCCCAATATACGCATGTAAAATATTTTGCCCACTCATATCTTCTTGGGAAGGCGAAGCAATGCGCAAATGGGGGGATAAATTAAACTCCTGTCAGTTTGATACACAGGCATGTTGAGCTAATATTTCTATTCCTTTTGGAAGGGTAGTTGTTGTTCTGGTGCACTCCAGTTTCATGACAAATAAGCACGCTTACAAAACCTTGTAAATGGTTCACATGAGAAGAAGTCATAGGAGAATGTGACTTATGACTTACCAATCCATCATACGGGAAGGTCAGCGGGGAACAGGAGCAGAACTGCGCTTTGTCAGTGCCTCATTCTTTGCTCTAGCATCAGGACAGCCCTCGCACCCACAGAGGCACGCTTATCCGAAGGACACCCCTTAGTGTGCACTGTACCCAATAACTGATCAAGAGCTCTGCTCATTCCTGGAGAGCTGTTTCTCTGGGTGGGACATGCAGACTGAATCCACACCTCACAGTCCCATACCCTGGATGTGCCCAGGGCACGCACTTCCCTGTTTGAAGCCTGCCTGCTGCTCAGAACCAGAGCAAGGCTTACCCAGTGCAGGGCTGCCAGAGCTCACTGCCAACCAGAGACTTCAAATTAGGCTCTGAAATAAAATGACACCACTGGAATAGTCTCTACATGAAGGAGATAATAAGTTTTTAATAATTATCTTCAAAAAAAAAAAAACTGTTTCAAAAGCTCCTTCCAGTACCATATCATTTTGTTAATGTATCAGACCATGAAAGCCAACAATCCTCCTAAACAGAACAACAGATCTTCAACCCAAAGCGTAATGTATCGCTCAGTACAATGGCAGAGTGAGATGGGAACACAGCTTTCCCTTCTCAGCTCCTGTTAAGGGAGGTAGGGCAATGAAAGGAAGGGGGGAGAGGAGGAGGAAGAACTTGGGACCGGAAAATATAGGCAGAAAAAGAGATATGAAGGAGTACCACCTAAGGCTTCAAACTCAAAGGAAAATTTAATAAAAACCAGTAAGCTTCTGTATATTCCCTCTGGTTATAGCCACATCAGAAGCTTGCTGCTGCACACTGTTGTATGACACTAGCTGAGTGGAAGGGTGTGGGGAGAGGTACATCTTGCAATTTTACAGTGACACACTGAAAGCAGACATCTGGAGCTGAAGGCAACAGAAACACAGAAGCATAACTCTGAAGTGGTCTATTACTAGACCTCATGCTGAAGAAGCACTCAAGAAGCACTGGGAAGCACTCGAGCAGGGCGTGCCAATAGCGGCCAAGACAGCACCTAAACCAGATAATCAAATGCACGGTGCTAGCACAGGAGAATAAGGAATTGAAAAAATTTTTTTTTTAATTTGAGTCAAGTGGATTGCAAGCAAGTACCACAAACAGGCAAGCAACTTTTATTTGCTGTAATTGGCATAAGTGGCCTTAAGAAAACACCTATAAGTATGTACTAAGAGTCCATTTAAAATCTGTTATCATCTCTTCAGCATCTCTTCAGTGCTCGTGTCCTTGCAGTGTCTGGGAACCACTCTCAGTGATCAGAGACCTGTGGTGCAAGGTGCTGAAGGGCAAAAACAAAAAAAAACAAAAAAACCCACACCCTTTCCCCAGGCACCCTCCTGGCCATGAGCACGGCAAGAGGCAGGAAGATGTGGACAGAGGCGAGGAGTGCATGGAAGCAGATTGCTGCCTGCTGCTCAGGCCAGCAGCCAGTGATTGTGGCACATCCCTGGGCCTGTCCTGTGGGTCTCTGGTCTCCGCACTTTACTGACCACACTGCCCCACATGGCAACGAGCACACGTTCAATCTTCCACGCAACGCAGTGACAACAGCGGGTTCCTGGGGCAGTAAGGTAGGTAAATGGACAGCAGCACCAGAGGCTGACAGTACGCACAAGACCCAGAGGGGAAGGAACATCTCTCCCCTCCCATGCTAAATCCAGAGTACACGAAATGAACTCATGCTCAGGGTTTTTTCCTCTATTCCTTTCACCTGCTGGGAGTTACGATGCAGACTGAGCATCTCATTGCATCTCTACTGTCCAGCACCAGGCAGGAATGAAGCCTGGAAAAGCAGCAAGATGATTGCTCAAGAGCAAAGTGAAAACTGTGATGAGAGTGGTTTTTTTTTTTTTTTTTAAAAACCTTGTCCTTACGCTGAACAGACTTTTCATTTTTCTGATGCCATCAAAGGCCAAATACTGGAAATGAATACCCTCCTCAACTGCTGAGCCCAGCGAGCCAGCTGACTGATGGCTGGCACCTGGGCAACTAGGTATTTTACTTCACCCTGGAGGAGACATTGAGCCTGCTGCAAGGTAGGCTTTTTCTACCACATAATAAACCAAACGTAAGTACTGCTACCTTACACCTTCACTGCCACCAGCTGCCTCTTAGTGCCATCCACACCCTTCAGCAGGACTTGCAACAAGGAGGCTCCCTCCTTGCTGACAAAGGGGCACCGTGTGACACCCAGATTCCTCCGACGTGGCAGAAGCGAGCCTCATGCTTTACTGCGCTGCTTCAGATAGAGCAAGGAGCAGAGCAGCTGGTGCTCAATAAGGACCTCATAGGTCAACGGGCCTCAAAGCATCCCCAGCTTCTCCCAAAACAACCTCGAGGGCCGGGACCTGGGCACGGCAGCTCGCCCACACGGGGCTCCTGAGCTCCCCTGCTGCAGGAAGCCCCCGCAGTGCCAGCGTGGGCCTGTGCCAGGCTCGCCCCGTGCCTCCTGCTCCATCCCGGGCCATCAGCAGTAATCGCCTCTCGCAGCACTGCAGACAAAAGTTGTTCCAAGATCTGCTGGCACAAAGGGTATTACGCTTATGGTTTTACTTACTGTAAGCAGTTCACTAATTACAGTAGTAATGATTGGATTATGGCCAGTTAACAGCTTTAAAGAAACAAGCCATTATAGGAGGGGGAGGGAAATATTCCTTAGGGTCTAGGCTGGAAACCTCTTTCAGATTTCGGCAGTCCACCCCGCAGGAGGCTGTTTGTAGCCGGTTGGGTCAGGCCATTTGCAACAGGCTGCAACAGCGAGGAGCAGTGTAATGTGTCACTAAATGATAGGCTGGCACATGAAAATTATCAGTGTTGGAGGAGGTGTGCTCGCAGGAACAGAAGGGCTCCTGGTCACATGCTGGCCCCACGGCTCCAACGCCTCTACATGACTGGACCCAGAAGACATGCAGCAGACAGGTGCGTGCACGCTGAGCTACCCAGACAGTATCACGCTTACGATGCTTTGTTTCAGCATGCAGCGCGTTGCGACTACAGGCATTCTAGAGCCTCTTCAGCACGGGCCTGCTAGCTCCAAGCAGACGGATGTGAACACCTACAGCATCAGGAGCCAAAGGCACTCATCAGAAACGGCAGCGAGAAATTTCCTTTCCCTAGCAGTTTTTGCCAGCACTGGAAGGACCGCAGTTGTCAGGCGCTAATCCCTCAGTCCCTACAGTTACTGAAAATCCATACAAGGCACGCGCAGGCCCTAACCGAGGAAAGCTGACCCCTTGGGTCCCCACCACCCGCTCTACCCTCTCCATCCACCCCGGGCAGAGCAGGCCCCACAGCACCCACAGCCAGCCCCCAGCAGTGCCCACCCACCACCGCCTCCCCCTGCGCAAGCGCCCCGTGCCTCCCCTCGGCACCATCCTGCTCTGCTCGGCCTCCTCCTCCTCCCCCCTGCAGAGATCTTTGGCTCAGGGCTGGCAGAAACCGAGTTTGGTGTCGCCGGCTGGAGGGTGAGGATTTCTGGCAAGGAAAACCAGCGGAGCTGGGCATCTTGCCCAGGGTGAGTTCACACTTGGCTCCCCACAACTGGAAATAGTCTCATCCCTGGCCAGAGTTCCCCAACGGCCCAACAAAACCCTTGGGAAACGGCAAGTTTCCACGCGTTGGCCATTTTGAGGCAGACTGGTGTGTGTTAATGAGCGTACTCCTCCGCTGCCCGCACCCAGCCTCCTCCACGCAGCGCGGCGCCCGCCTGCACCGCTGCCAAAAGGCGCCTGGTGAGCAAGGGCAGGCCCCTGCAACGCGCGCGGAGCCAGGTGCGGCCGAGACCAACGCCTCCTCCGCAGACGCTCCTTCTACACAGAAGCACTGCGGGCAGAGCCAGGGGGAAGACGAGGCCTCGAACAAGCGTGCTCCTGCACCCTTCTTCCCACCACGCTCCTGCAGCTGGGCTACCGCGCTGCACTCCTCTCCTCAGAGGAGATCTCATCTCCCAGACCAGATAAAACATGTAGGAAGCTCACCTGGAAGCATAAACACGTTTAAAGAGCTGCAACTGCTTTTGGCTGCCATCAAAGTTTTCCTCAGGAAATTAAGTATTTTCCGTTGGGACAAAACCTGGCATGGACACGGTCTAAACAGCTTTAAACAAAGTGTCCTTTATTTGGCATTGTTCAGCAGTTAAATCAATTTACTTGCTTTTTTTCTTCCGTGGACCCAAATTTTAAACTTTTCTTGGGGATAGTACACTTAAGTAGCTGCACTAACTCACCATTTACTGAAGGGTACATTTAAATAAACCTAGGGGATCACAGGTAAGCACACTGGGCAGCAAAGAAACTGCCACGGCAGAGCCAAGGAATCCGGCCAGGAAGCACGGCCCTGGGACATGCACATCACTTTCCACAATGAAAAAAAGAGCACTCCGCTGGGGTGTGGAGACCATACATGGATCTCTCTCTGTGCCTCATCTCTCGGAGGCCTTTACAGGCTAGCTCCTGGAGCGAAGAGGTAACAGCACGACTTCCATTTACAGCAGTGGTGACGTCCAACTGCTCGGCATCATATGCTGCAGTGAGCAGCAGCAAGTGCCCTGGCTGCCTGATCTGAAGGCCACGGAAAGCAGGAGTTCTTCCTCAGCTGCCAACTGGCCTTGGATCAGCACCTCTGTAGGACGGGAGAGTTGTCCTCAGTGTTGTAAAAGGAAGTATGAATTTTCTGTGCAAAACTTCTCCAGCACAGCAGCGATCCTGTGCTCTGCTTGCGGAAGGAGCGGAGTGAACAGCCCATCCACAGCATGCTGCTTGGCACTGAGACAAAAGATTTTGCCAGGGTCCCTCTAAAAACGCGGACCAAGCACAGGGTGTGTTAGCAGGGCCTGCCTGTGCTACCCTGTAGGACAGGCTCTACTGTAACTCTCAGAGTCAGACCTTTCTGCTCAGCAACCACATACAGGCAACCATGAGGGCCTAGATTATGCTTCTAAATCAACTTCTTCCTCTACTACCTTGAGCTACTGCTGAGCCTCTCCTCACCCAGCAGCATCGCTCAGCTAGGAGATTGCTGTATAGCACTGCAGGAGAGGCGCAAATTCTGCCTCAGTTTTTTGTTGGAGAAGTTTTAGTCAAGCAACCATCACTGCAGTTATGCATGGTGACTGCAAAGTCAAACTGACAACCAAAGAACCAGCTGGCTGGTACAAGTCATCCCTGCCTTCCCATTGACCGTGTAAGCCATCTAGCAGGATGTGGAACAAGTTGTGGTTAAGTGTCCCCTGCAGCCTCACCTGCCTATGAACTATCCACCCTAGGTGCGTTTCTCTAAGACTGCCCATAAGCGGCGAATCGCTGGCATTCAGAGGCTTACTTGAAACCACTCTAATGTAAGCGACGGGTGATATAGGGAGCCTCACGTCAGTGGTATCCAGTGCAGCGAGTGTTAATAGCCAGGGCACGGCCCTTTCACCTGCCAGCACGTCCCATCCAGAGCTGTACTTTGGCCCCAACACAGTGGAAAGGCCAGTTTTGCTGTCTTTTCCCACACCACGGGGATGAACACATTTCCAGGAGGCTTTCAGTCTATGTAGATAAAAATGACAAATCAAAGAATCATCTGGACAAGAGACCAAAATTCTCCCTGTTTAATTATGTGTACCCCAGCTCCATCAATAGGAGCTGTTTCAGAGCACTGAGGGCAGAGAAAGTCTCTGCAGAGCCTTGACCATGCTGTACTGCTTCAACGCAGCAACACATTTAGAAGAAGGAGAAGAGAGGACAATTGCAGGTGAAAGCTTGAGGACAGCCAGCTGCAGTACTGGTACAACAACGGTTGGCTTGCAAAGGCCTGACCAGTAGGATGCACACATTGCCAGCTGAGCAGGAAGGACACAACGACAGGAAACCAAAATAGGAACAAAAAAAGTTTTGCTTTACTGCCTGATAGGGTGTTAAGAGGTTAAACTGGCACCAGGCCACACCACAAACATCCTATGGCCAAGTTCTGCTCTAAAGTGGTGGGGGAATGAGAGCAGGGAAGATGACAGCAGGGGAACAGGAAGCTAGCTTATTTGCTAATCATATTGGTGCTACTGGGTTTGCTCACTTCAGCATTTTTTGGGTTGTGCCAAGAATTCCCCAGTTGTGTCTCATGGATCTGGGTGACTGTTCAGAACCAAGTGAGACCGATGTACCGGAGAGGTCAAAATGCAGCAGTGGATGGCTCCACAGACTACAAGACAGACTCTTGTGGTATGGCTAGTGCCAGACTGGAGGTCCCGCAGCTGACAAGCCTATCTCACCACTCTACACCAACTCACCCATGGACCCAAGCTCTGCGTAACATGCTTCAGCCTCAGTATCCCAGAGATATAGCAAATCTTGCAGCTCTAGGAAGAAAAGATGACTCCGAGCCTTTCTTGTTAAAATCACGTTTTTTCCACCTAGCAGTTGCCAAGCTCACTACGTACATGCTTCCCCCCCTTCACAGAGTTCAGCAACAGCTTTGAGAGATGGGAGGGTTTTACACTGCTATACACGATTTGAAGAAGCCATGCTAAGCATGTTCCTTGTGGTAATCATCATGTTTTGAATAGTCACACAGGGCAAGAAATGAGTTTTTTATATTTATAAAAGAATAAGTTCCGTTCGACTCTGTTCCCCACCCTCCCTCTCAAACACCACTGCTTAGGTTGTACAGAACACCACCAGAACTCACAGCAATACATCCAGCAAGCCCCTGGGGCAGACACAACATATTAAAGTAAGACCAAACCACTCTATTTGCTGTATTTTAGCAGCTTCCCAGTGTTTCCCAAGACAGAGCTGCAGCCTCTTTTCTACAGCAACTGCTTTCTGCACCTCACCATCAGAAAGAGCGCAGCCATCCTCTGTTAGTATAACTATGCCCCGGAGAAGGGCCGAAGTGTCAGACGCAACAGTGATAATCCACAGGCAGCTGGAAAGCACTCTCAGTCCTTCTCCAGCAGACCCTTGCTAGTTTTCACCATCTCTGTCACCTCTACTTGTGCCAACCCTAAGAACTCCAGGCCAAAATCTTAAGCAAATCCTAACGAGGCTGCAGAGAAAAGCACACAGGCTTATGACCTGGCCGGGAAGGCTGACTAAATGCTGCTCCTCCTCCAGTTAGAAACACATGGGACACGGTAGGCTACGAAACTGCATCTCACATGAGAAGAGCAAAGTGTCTACGGCGGCAGCAGCTGAGGCTCATTATTACAATTCATGGTGGCCACTTCACCGTTGCAAAGAGCAGGTAGCATTCACTGGGTCTCCACTGTAACATGCAGGGCTTCTAAAAATGTGACCCGAGCGTTCATGAAGGCCAAATGCTTTTACCGAACCGGTTTACTGGCCCACATTCTCACAGCTACACTTGATTTTCATAGCAAGGCAACACCACCCCATACAAAAGCATCCAGTTCCTTCTAAGGGCACAAGTTGTCAACAGACAGCCAAGAAAACTGAAGTTTCTGCTTAAAGAAACTCTATGCGGCAGGCTAGCAGACCAGATGCCCCCTGCCACAACATGCAGCACTACATGTGGTCAGGGAGGAAAACAACGTAAGCATCTCAGGCCTCTGCAGCTACGCACCAAAAGCGTCATTAAACTCTTGCGCATATGATTTGGTAAACTGGTTGCCTGAAGCAGTCTGTAAGAAGTTCCCCAGACAGGCGCATTTTACATCACTGGGCTGGTAGCTGGATGCCTTTGAGGTATTTCATCCTTCCCTAGAGGATAAGGAGGATGAACAGTTCAGTCCAGTTTGGCGAGTGTTTCTCTTCTCACAGGTGGCTCCTTGGGGTCTGTAACAGCCTCCCAAAGAACGTGCAGTCGTCTTTTTAACCCATGCCAGTTTTCTCCTCAGTTTTTCACTTAAACAGGCTGCTGAATAGGTGGTAAGTCACTGCAAAACACGCATGCCTCTCATCGTGCATTGAGACGTTACAATGAATAATAATGTTCTTGTCAAAAACCCACAAACACACTTCCTGATGAAACCTGATCACAGAAAGCAGGAGGCAGCTCCCACACTCGAGGACAAGTAGCTGATCTACAAAGCCAGATATTTCCAGAGACCCCCTACAGCAACTTTTGAGTTTAGTGTTTTGAAGAACAAGTATCTGATGACAAGCTACCTATGTTAGACAACAAAAGCTTGATCTGAAAGATAACAAATACCCTGTTACCCATATTGCCTGCCTCTATGACTGTAAAACAGCAGCTGAGCAAGCAGCCTTACAAATTTCACCATCCTGCTTCTATACTGGTATCAGTCCATGCGAAACAAGGCGCAGAGAATCCTTACGTGCACCAGGGCCACCTTTCCTACAGCGCACCCACACTGCAAGGGCCACGAAGGTCCATTCCTCGCAATGACTCACTGATTATCACCGGTGTCACAGAGGGAGCAAAGGGGCCAGCGCTGTATATTCACCAACAGTACGCATTTATCTCACTGCTGAAATTATGGTAGTACTTAAAGGGACTTTAGCAAGCTACAGAGATTACGTGCGGTATCACACCTCCACGTGGGTCCACAGCAGCTGCCAGAACTGCAGCTTTCTGGAAATCTAGACACCCTTCTCAAACCAGACCCGGTCTGGATGGGACGACACTCGAACAAAGTGGAAAGGAAGCAGTGACTGCAACTTCTATGTTTTGTCAGAAATATTAGTCACACTCATACCACTTGGTATGAGCATGTTATCAGCAGGCTTGGAGGTGGTGTTTTTCCATGAGGGACCTGGGCTACATTTAACAAGTATTTTCTATCCTTAACAACCCTACCTCAGACACAGAGGTGATTAGCACAGCAAGATTCAAATCATAACGAGAGTAGTAAGACCTGTCGGATGCAGACACAGCAGGGCTACAAGATCTGTAGCTTTCTGGGGTATGGGACCACCCTTGTACTCACTTGTGTCTTCAGGTACAGCTCATGGCAGAGGGGTTTGGGAAATTGCCATCCCTAACTGGGAATTTCAGCAATTTCATGAAAAACAACTGTACTTAGCACTTCTTTAGGGCAGAAGAGGTGCTCCAAAAGTTCGTGCTATCACTGCCTCAGTAGCACTGTAAACCTGAACGCTTCAGCTCTCTCAGCCAGTGATACCATTTACTGCCACATTGCCACAGCAGTGCCGACCTGGAGAGGTAGAGCAGCACTGGACAAAGACAAGGCACATTTATTTCACCGATACCTTAAAGCATTACTGTAATTCCTTACAGCACTGGAGTTGTATATGGCTGTCTTCTGTATGTTGCAAATGAACACTGCTTCCTACTCACATTGTCAAGTCAGCAGCTGTCAAGTCAGAAAGCAATTCAGCATTTAAAGGGTTTTTTTTCATCCCCCTGCTCTGCAGTTCGGACAAGTCATCTCAGGACAGATTTTAAAATAAACCCTGAACAACCGACCCACAAAACGACCAACCAGCACGAGAACCAGGAGACCCCCCACACCTCAAAGCCCTCAGCACCAGGTGCCAGCAGCATCACTCCAGCACCGCCTCCGGCCCCTCCAGGACGTTGGGGAGCCGGTGGCAGGAGGCTGGAGGTGCATCATGGGTGCCGAGCGCCCAGTGGCTTGCCCAGGCACTCGGGGCCAAATCCAGCTCCTGCACCAAGAGCCCCACAGGACCCAGGAGAAGCTTGAACACTGCTGCTGGCCATTTGTAATCAAGAAGGAGAAGCGTCTGTGGGCACAAGCAACAGTCTCTTGGCCAGTGTATGCCCAGGTATGTAGTTTTTACAAGGCAAGCTTGTCTACCCCAACAGCTGCTTTTCAGGTGAGACTTTGGCAATGACTCTCAGCAAGTTTTGCTTTGTAATGCTGGAAAACAGCAAGATCAATCTCATTATGCCTTGGCTAGTGCTACTTTGAGGCCTGACTCCAGAGAGGAAAAGATAGAAAAGGGAGAAGAAAGACAAGGCTGTTAGAAGAAACTACTGAGATGAGCCCAGTAGTGCAGAGGGGAAGATATCTTAATCCCCAGGAGTGACCCTGCTCCTGTACAAAAGGCTGTGCAGGGGCTTATGCCAAGTGAGAAGTAGCAGTTTGTTCTGCACATTACATTTTTTGCTGCTTATGAATAGTGATGCTGCAATGAGCTCTTTAAAACTTCTTAAGTGTCTCTTCTGATAGACACAAAAAAGGCTTCTCGTGGAAAGCCGTGCGACTGGGTGGGAAAGCTGTTTCCCTCCCAAGCCCTGTCACTTTATCCCTATATTTTAGAACAGTAGCTTCCCAGGAAGGGGCAGGTGGGAAGAGGTGTGAGACTAGTGCCTCTTAGCTATATCATGTTAGAGAGACTTCATCCTCCAAATATGAAATTCACTCCACTATCCATCTATATCTACCTGTGTCAAAGCAGCTCATGAGACCGTATCTCACGCAACAGCCCAGACAGCCATGGCTGTCGTACCCCGCTTGCAGCACAGGTAGGAAACTTGTCCTCCTTGCAGCACAGCACAACTGTTGAGCCTGTTTCTAAAATAAAATAAAAATCAGCAGATCTTCCTACTTCTGATGCTTGCCATTAGCTCTGCTGAGCCCATGCGGCTGAGGGAAGGCGAGATGGATTCAGTTCATCTCCGAGCAACATCCCCAGACTGTTTGCTTCCCAAGCCTCAATTGGTCCCAGCTGCAGAAAGCCAGGCAGGACAGCACCACGGCAGCTATTCCTAGCCCGCAGGGCCTGACTGAGCCAGGACATGATGGGCTGGATGGAAAAGGCCAGTGAAGCACGGCTGCTTCTCACACAGACACTTGCTGTCTGGACAACTGGACGTGCCACCACTTTAGAGATGCTGCCTCTGCACCCAGAGGGAGCCTAAGCACCTAAGCTTCAGCTCTTGGCTCACTGGTTGGCATCAGTGCAATAATAATACTACAATACTTTGGTAGTACTTAAGTCCCTAGACAAACAGATTTCCTCATATCTCTTTCCCCAAACCAGCATGGAAGCTTTGGGGTCTCCTGTGTTCAGGTGTTTCCAACACCTGAACCAGAGTCTCACTCACGGGAAAGTCCTGGGTCCTCTGCCTGCAGGCAGTGAAACGTCAGTGTTCTCCCATCGATAAAGGCCCCTGACTGAATGGCAATACTGAAACAGGCATAGTGATTTCTAAGAACTGATCGTCTAAACACCCATTTATGTAGGCAGAAAAATCGCATATACAGTCAGGATTCATAAACAGCAGAATTAAGTTCACATAGCAACATCCCAGTATTCTTCCAAAGCAATTTTCTTCTTCTCAAATCTCAGTGCTCTTTTATTTCAGACAGACAGGCTTTCAGAAATTCTCTCGCTGTTCCCTGGATGAAGAAAAACCTAAAACACGTGAGCCAGCTAGAAAAGCCCAAGACTGAGCCAGAAGAGAGCCTACAGGAACATTCGGGAGGCATGAAACTCTCCAATTCACCTTGATAAATTATCAGTCACGTGCAGAGAGACAAACATTTAACGATACTTACTGCAGCAATATCATTTTGCAGGTAAGAAGGGTAACAGTTTCACTACATTGTACACCCCAGGTTTGTGCCCGGTGGGTACCGCTACCTCCCCACCCTCTGAAGGAGGCAAGCCCCAAGGCCCCAGCAGGGCCTTCGGTTGCATTCAGACTCCAGGGAGGGGAACGAGACTGTCCTCCAGCATCCACGCAGCCTGCCCAGGCTGGAGCCTGATCGGCGGTCCCTTGGAGGGAAGAGCCGTCACTCCCAGACCTGATCTTCCTACCTACAGACACCAGAGGGGTGGGTCACGACAAAACTACCAGCTTGCATCCAGCCCATAAGAACGGCTTCAGCTGTCCAACAGCAGGAGAAGAAACAACCAAGTGACCCCACCACCAATGAAGCGATGTTCAGCAAGCTGGGGAATGACACCCAGTCCACCAAGTTCACTGGGAGCGGTTGACCATAAAAAGAAACTGGATTATTTTGAAGTAGACACATTAATATCCTTCAAACTCTCTCCTGGCTTCCCCCCTCCTCTGCACAATTAACCCAAGTTATTAGAGTGGCTCTCTGTCCCCCTCTTGTGATAGGACCAAGAGGACTAAAAATCTCCTGGAAAGAGGTAATTAAAAAAGCTGTGGCCTTTGGGACACGTACCACAACTCGTGTTTTGGGACTTCTTTTTACTCCAAAGGTTCGACTCCTGCTTTCAACAACCACGTCAGTGTCCCGCTATGTATAAAATTCTCTTGCTCCCCTCGCCGCCCCATGGAAGGCAAAAAGCCCCACAGCATGACAACTGTTTCCCCTCACAGGCTATGAGCAATACTGCCCACGTCGCCCTGGGCCCCACGGGTTGTTTCTAGATGCATCAGCCAGACATAGGTGCACGGCTGGAGATGCACATCGCGGCCGGGCAGCTTTCTTGAAAAGGAAGAAATTTCCCTCCTCGAAGAAGCAGAGCCTGGTCCTCAGATAAGCCACCCAGCACTCACACCCCAGACCAAGACCACATTCCTCTCTTTCTCCTTCGCTGAAATGTAAGCTCACACACCATGAACTCCTTCTCAATTAAATGCTCGTTTGTGTGCTTTAATTCTCATGCTGTCTCCCCTCACCACGCAAGCCTCCCCAAGCGAGGAAACGGTTGACAGAAGCTCTATAGCTCTCACCTCCAATTAACTCATCAGGCTCCAGGGGAAAGACTTCCCAGCGGCACTGTTTCAGATGGCTACAGGCAGGAGAACCTGAAAACCCTTGATCCAAAAGCAGAGAAGGGGGGAAGGAAATGGGCTGCAGAAGAAAAGTCTTCTTACCAGCGTTCCCTCCCTTCCATTTGCTCCTTACGGGAGCAAACATTCTACACGTTAATATTTTATATATGCCTAAACGCACTATACCCTCTAGCAAGGAAGGTCTGGGGATTCTCCCGCCTGCCTGCAGTTTGGGCAGAGCAAGACACGGTTCAAAACGCAAGCCTGGAGCGAACAAGTGATTTCCTGGGAAGAGCCGAGGCGGCGGCCGCTCGAGGTGCCCCTGCCATGTTAGCATTATTGTGATTTTAAATTCTGCTTTATTGCTGCCTGATGAAGTGGCTACAACGGAAATGTTTCAGGGATTAGGATTCCAGAGTGATCTAATACAGGATGCTTTTGGTTTAAGGGGGGGTGGTGGGGGGGTGAAAATAATGAGAAA
>VXAL01016067.1:7918-90172 GCA_013399475.1 Chauna torquata | reverse complement strand
GGGGGCCTCCCGCAGAGGCGGGCAGCGGCAGGCAGGGGTTAGCCCCGCGGGCTCCCCGTCCAGGAGAGGAGCTGGCGCCTCCTGTGCCCGGCCGACGGGCAGCCGGGACGGGGCCGGGACGCCCGGCCCCTTCGCCTCCCGCACGGTGCGCTTCGCCGGGGCTTTCGGGCCTGGCGAGCGCAGAAGTCGTCGCCGGGGCTGCCCCGCACTGTTGTGGTATTACCCTGCCGCAAGCCGCTCGGGGTAGCAAGGTTAAGTGTGTAGGAGCAGCAATGCCCGTGGTTTCAGAAGCAATGCGAGGCGCCTCCATTTTGAGACCATTTGGGAAACCATGCCGCTCAGAGCATCCCAGCCGAGGGCAGCCAGGTGGGAGGAATCCAGAACCGCCAGGCACCTGGAAGTCCTCCCGGGTGTGCCTCACGATGAGAACCGCCGGGCAATGCAAGCTACTCCTGCCGCGCTGGGAAAGTGCCGTGGGCTTGAAGGAAACTTGCCATTCCACAAGGCAGAAGTGGAGATGGTGATGGCTGTTTTCTGCAGAGCAGAGTGGGGAAATCTGTAAGCTGTCAGGGTTTGAAGACAAAAAGCTTTTACTTCTTGTAACCATTTGATGAATACCCAGCCGCAGAACCAACGGCTACGGCCTGATCACCCAATAGTTTAGAGACAGTGAACGTGTCTGAAAGTTTTCCTGCCTCATAGTTATTTATTTTATCAGGACACTTCCAACCTGAGAAATCTGAAGAATATGGCAATTGGCAAGACCTGGGGAAACAAAAGGAGGAGGGAAGCAGACACATTTCTTAAGTCCTAAACTTTGTACTCTGAGGTAGGGGGATCCTATTGTATTGCTTCTCCACGCTTGTAGTTTAAGAGCCCATTATTGAGAGCTACTTTTCACACCTCCCCAAATGTGCCGAGAGCTTCAGCTGTCAGTGAATGATGATTTTCAGTGTTTTCCAGAAGATACTCAGAACCATGGAGATCCAAGCCATGTAGTGCTTCTCTGTGACATCAAATCTTCTGAATGCTGCCCTTGGGTTCCTTAGAGTTGCATTAAAAAGCGCCTGTCCCCTGTTATTCTTACCTGTGTAAAATACAGTATGATCCCTCTTAGAGAGGTTTGTAGTAGTATAAAGAGAAAAATGCTTTTAACTGCCGTTATCAGCAATCCCATTCATTTGCCAGTCTCTTCTTGCACAGGATGGATGATTTAATGTACAGCATCAATGCAATAAAATGTAAAGAAATCAAGAATTGCAATGTTTCTAGTGTATTAGAGCCTCCATCCTAATTGTCCGTCCCATTTATACTTTTGAATTCCTAATCCTGGCTTCTCAAAATTCTTCCCTGGATTTCTGGGAAATACCTTAATTTTTCCCTCCTAATCCCAACTCTTAGATTTGCAAGGACTCCTTAACAAAGCTGAGTGTTCTTGGCCAGAGTTTGTGAACTTACGGGTAGTGCGGGGGAATAAATAAATGTTGTTTCTAAACTTGGGCTAGTTCCCGGATCCACTTGACCCTATGCCCTTGTGAAGAATTGTACCAGCACCACAAAGGAGAACAGAAGAGCTCACAATGGGAGAGGGATGCACAGCAGCAACAGGAGCTGCAGAAACTGATGCTCCTGAAGAGATGCCTGTAACCACAGCGGTACTCCAGTTTTTCCTTGTTTAGTCTCCTAGAGCTCTCTTCTCCTCCGTGTGAGATTACTGCTGACTTCCTCAGGCATCATTCAAACCTTGCTGGACCAAGCAGGCCTCCAGTGAGGTCTTTCTGATCCAATGAAGGGAGAGTGGATGTTTCCTAGGGTAGCAGGCAGAGACACTGTGGGAACAGCTGGCCCTACATCCCACTTCTTCAGCCTGCACCAGACAAAAAGAGGAAGGAGCCCAAAGGCATTGGGGTATTTCTGGTTACTGTTTGCTGCTCTTTTGCTTTGTGCTTAGCATATTAGCTACAGGTCACAAGCTTCCCCAGGGAGATACCTGTTCTCTTGCCAAGAACATCCATAGGCTTCTGTAAGGAGGCGCAGCAGGCGAGCTGGGTCACTGTACAGCAGTGCACAAGGCTGTGTGGAAGTGGTCTTCCACTTCGGGGAAGACAGCCGAATTTCAGCATTTATATTCTGCAGGTATTCAAAAACATTGTAGCTCTGGGGTTTAGCGCTTAAATTTGAACTGCATGTTGGCCTCTTACAGTAAAGAATTCAATAAGTTGACACTTTTTCATCATTTTTGCCCTCCCAGCCCAGGACATGTTACCAGTAAAAACTCAGCACCTCTGAAATGCAGACATTTATTTTGTGGAATTTAGCAGGGTATAGCATGCTTTAGGGGAGATTAGGGAGGAAGATGTCTCATGCCCAGAGATTGGGTAAAAACCTATGCTTAGTGCCATGGAATAACTGTGCCCACCCTGGTCATTCAGGGATAGCTGGGAGTGAAGCAAAAAAAAAAAAGGAACAAACAAGGCAGGGGTGCTGTGTTTTGAAAGATGGAAAAAAGGGGCCTGCATGAAGCTCTAAGGTATAAAACCTCCTCTCTCCTTCAGGGCCTCTTCACCTGCATTGTATTCCTCTTCTGCCCTGCCCTGACCTTCCTAAGCCCTCTTTCCCTTTACTTCCCATTTATCTGAACTTCCAAAACTGACTCCCCAGCCGTGCACCCCAGAGCCAGTGTAGCTGCTGGGACAACCCCTTCTTCAGGTACTTGTACCATCTCCTCCTGCTGGCTGGGGGTGAGCCGTGCTTGTTCAGCACACAAAACTTAAGGTCAAAGTTTAAGATTACAGAGCTGCCTTCACAATGTAAATGTGTGTAATTTTCTAATATTGTTTGAAGTGTCATTTTGTGACAATGAGTTAGTTCCTCCTGTAAGAACATCGATTTTACTTTTCCAGCAGAAGACACCCTAGATTACTCCCTTTGCTTTCGCAGCGTCACTTGAACAATAGCATCAGGAATTATACATCTGGTCCCATGTCCTTGTTATCATGTACTCACTGTACCTACTTTCATCCTGCAAGATGAACTGAGTACATTACCAACATTGCTCTATACTTATTTGCCTTTGCTTCCTCCCTTCAGGCCTGAGGGGAAGGTGTTTGCTGCTCAGACACACAAGTGTGAGCGAAGCAGGCTCGACTCAGGCAGCTGCCGAGCTGATTCTGCAGAGGGACATACAGGGTAAAATCAGACAACTGGTACCTAACCTACGGAGTCAGGTTGGATACCCATGAAACATACTGTGCAGCAAAATGACCACCTCAGTGGGGTCAGCATCCTTGTTCTATGGTACGGGTGCAGCGACCCTCAGTTGCTCGTGGTTAGGGCTTCTCGTTTTCTTGTTTTACCTGCTAGTTGTCCTGTACTGAGGGGCAGGTCTTCATGGGCTCGTTTGCTCAGCCCTTTTGTTTTCTGTGTCAATCCAAAAGGATGTGTTTGGCACTGGACCTGCCTGGCCCAAATGATAAGGAGCCTCAGGGGCCAGAGATGCTAAAGACAGCAGCATCTATCTTTAGGCAGACCCGGCCTGTGCCTTCCCCATGGCCAAGGCAGAGGGAAAGCGGAAGAGCCTGCTTACTCCTGGAGACTGAGGGTGAAACCCAGGCTGGCTTATCCCTGGTGCCACCGAGCAGGACACAACTTTGAGTCTGTTTTCACTCTCAGGCTGTGCGCAGCTTGCCAGAGGACGTGCCCGTGGCCTGCAGATGTAAGAGCTGGAATTCGTTGCCACTCTCACTTCCAGTGCACCAAAACTGGCCATGAAGCAAGCATAACAGGCTGTGGAGGTAAGTGCTGTGAAGTCCTCTGAAAGGGAGCAGCAGGAAGATGGTAGCAGAAAGGCAAGCACAGGGATTAGCCTATTTCCAGCTCCACCCTTGCCCTCACAGAAAATCTTCTCATGAGAGAGTCGCTGAACTCTCAGACCTATCATTATTTAGCCCTAGCTTAAAAACTTCACTTAAAATCCCTTCCCTTCACTTTGATGTTCTCTGTAATTGCAGGCCTACGATTTTCTAGCACAAAGCTTGGAAAAAAGTAGCGCTCCCCCATCTGTGGGTGCAGTGGTACCCTCAGGCTGTTTTCCAGCAGAACCCCCCTGTCCAGAGTGGGGGATGACTTTCCAGGCAGACAGTCGACAAGCCCCTCACTTCTGAGGAGGGCAGCTTCCCTGCCACGCTTCAGCCGTTGCCAGCTGCACCAGCTCCCCTCCCTCCTGGCTCTGCCACCAACCTGTGAGCCCAGCCCTGGCCAGAGCAGTGGTACAGCGTCATTGTGCCCTCTGCCACTGGTCTGGGACACGCTGGGTCCGTTAGGGTTGCAGCTACTACAGTTAGGGCATGCAACTGTAGGTTACGGCTGTTGCGACAGCACGTCAGCAGCGCTGCCCGACCAAAACCACCACCACACTCAGGTGTGTTTTGAGCGAGGTGCTTTGGGAATGCTCACCCGAGGTTCCCCCTGCCATCTTGCTGGTCTGCACTGGGCTGGAGACCCCAGGGTCCACCCAGGGTCACGGTGCAGCTTTGCACAAGACGGGCATCCCTCCGGGAGGACCTGTGGGGGCTGCTCTGGCAAAAGCTGGGCCTGCCAAGGGTGATGCTTCAGGAGGGGACTGCCAGAGAGCACAGAGCTCGGGTGGCACGGCCCCTCCATCCTGGAGGGGTCGTTCACACAGTGGCTGCAGGGAGCTGGTGTAAGACCTGATCATGCACGCGGCTAGTTTGTTCACTGTTTTTGCTCCCTACATGATGCAGACCCATAGAGGGAACCACAGGGGTGATGGATGGTAGAAGTCTGACACAATGCAAAATCCTGCTGCTATCCTCAGGCCTTCCCCAGGAAATCCACACCCAGAAGTGCACATATACAGCAGTGTCACTTGTAGGACATGTGGACACCACCTTCTGTTACCCTTGGCATTTGTAAGGCTGTGGATGGAGTGCTCTGTCTGGCTTTGGGTGCCAGCTTTTAAGAAAGATGCACACCAGTTGGAGAGAGTCCAAAGAAGAATTAATGAGAAGGCTCAGAGGTCTAGGAAACCTTACATTTGAGGGGAAATTGGAAGAACTGGGCTTGTTTAGTCTAGGGGAGAAAAAACTGAAGTGAGACACAGCAGCAGACCTCAAACATGTAAAAGCTTACTGCAACGCGGAAGACAGTAAACCATTTGCTGTAGCTGCTGGAGAACCTGCTAATGGTCAAGATAGTGAAGCACTCAAGCACACCACCAAAGGAAGCTGTTGAATCTCCACTGCTGAAGGCTTTAAAGATCAGGTAAGAGAGCTATAAGAAAAGGCTGAACTTGTAGGATAGGACAACAGATCCTGCCGTGGGCCTGGAGGGTGGACCCTATGTCACCTTCCAGGATCCGCTTCAGCTCTGTTTTATAGCCCTACACCACAGTCTGCTTCAGAGGGTAAGATAATACCGTGAAGCAACATGACACGGCTGTGAAGAGACTATCGATGGAAGAAAAGCAAATACAACTGCTGGGAAAAGGCAGGGATGTAAAATGTAAAAGCAGACACATGGAATCTGACCTAGACAGTCCCATCAAGATGACCATGTGCAAAACACATTGCAGCATAACTGCAGCAGGAACTTGAGTCAGCTGAGAGAGGTGACTAAGGTGAAAGGGTATGTGGAGAAAAAAATACAACCACACTTTTATGTGGACAAAACCTGCTTTAAATCCACTTCCTAACAAAGAAAGAAGCAGTTCTCTTCTGTTGTGGTCAACAGCAAGATTCACCATCACTATTCCAAATGGTGAGATGAGATGCTTCACTCCTAGTTTTGATTTTCAAACATGACTCTCATGGCCTCTCCACCTCCTCATGTTTTTTGCATAAATTGTTTATTTCAGTAATGAGACAGGTCACAATGACATGTGACTGCTGGCAGCAAGCTACACCTACAATCAGTGCTTGGGTATGAAGCCACAATGACAGATAGTTCGTAAAGAGCTGAGAAAATGCAGACCTATATAATTGAAGGGACCTCACCCTCATCATCAATGCACCAACAACACACAAGTGCTCTTAAAATTGGAGGTGTTAATTCTCACCTGTTAGCTGTGGTCAAGGCTCCTGTAGCATCATCTAGTGCTTGAAGTCTGCCCTGGGAGATCAGGGAAAAACAGCTGAGCTTCAGTTTTCTGGTGTCTTCTGTACTGTGCCAAACCACCCACCTCCACCAGCAGCAGAAGTGGCATTGCTTAGCTTAGCACAGCACAGTGTATTGTGGTGTGGAGAAAGAGCTCACTCCTCTTAGAAAAATAGGTGGTACAGCTGGAAAACACACCAACAGCCTTTCCGACACACTAGCTTTTTCTCAGAGTAGCCCAGCAGTGAGTGGGGAACCCGATGCTGAGCTCCACATTCACACTTGTGTCAGAGATGGAGCCTGACCCACCAGCTGTGCCAAAAGCCACTGCTCCATTAATTTGCCTTCCTGAAGGACACTTGGTCAAGCCTAAAGTTCTCCATCACTTGCTTGAAGAAACTGCTTCATCCCGTTTCTCCAGCCAGCGTGGTGAGCAGCTGGGTGGCCAGGAACCCCTGCCTCCACAGGGCAGGTTAAGCTTCTGCACTCCACAAGTGAAAACTGCTGCAGAGCAGCTGCTGTGGATTATGGATGCTTTCACGCAGAAAATCATCTTGTGTTCGTTATGCTTTGCTACTAACTGGCTCATTCTCCCTGTTGTTTCTTTCTCAGTACAGTAGGAGCAACAATGCACAGCTACCCCAAATAAAACTGCACAGTGCAAAGTTACCTCCTACATCAGAAAGCTTCTTGTTCAGGAAGCAGCAGCAAACCTCACATCCTCATATTTCCAGTAGCTCTGCTGTCGGGAAGAAGATACTTGTGGAGCAATATGTCCAATAGTGTAAAATGGAGTTTGGAGAAGAGGCACAGCAAGCAAGGAAGTGCTGATAGGCAGCATACAGCAGGGACTGCAAGCAAACCAGACAAGCCCCTCTCCCCAGCTTCCTTTAATCTCTTCTCTAGTGGGATTTCCCCTTCCTCGTCATCATCTCACATGATGTACACCTGTGATTCTGCTTGTGACAGGAGGCTCCAGACCAGCAGTGCAAGCCCTGGGGCTCCCTGCAGTGCTTTGTGTCTGCTATTTTTTTCTGAGTAACGCGTACCTGCTGTGCCTTCCCTCCAAGCCTACCGTGAACCTAACTTTGAACCATAGCAAGTGAAGAGGGTTACAAGAAACACACAGGGGCACTTGCAGACCGAGGGACAGAGGCTCTCGGGGCAGCCCTGCCACCGTCATGCTCGGTCTGGGCTACCGACTGCCTGCAGCCGTGGCTTGACACCCTGTGCTCTCTGCGGCCATGGTCTGGCAGCCAGGGACAGGGGCTCAGGAGCCATCTCCACTGTTCAAAGTCATCTCCAGTGCCCTGCTCTCCATTTATATATTCTACTTTTTAATTATGTGCAGATCCCCCCAGATGAGCGGCATGTGAGCCAGGTGACCACAGCACTTGCGAACAGCCCCGGGCCAGCAGCCTGCAGGTTTTCGCAGCCATCTACGACCAGGCTGGCTCAGGATGGTGGGGACGGCCCGGCCTTGTGTGGAGGGCAAGCAGCGGTCGGGGGAACCCGGCCAGGCAGCTCTGCAGGGCCAGGGGGCTCCTCCGCTCGCCCGCAGCGCGCAGGGAGGAGGAGGAGGCGGTGGGTGGAAGGCGCCCGCACAGCTCCCCCGGGCCTTCCCCGGCTGCCTATGAGGCCCACTTGTTAATATACAGGAGGATGCAGTTTTCGTTTGTGCTATGGCTAACAGCGAATTCAGCATCGCTTTTCCTGACAAAAAACACCCCCAGCATCCCATCCCCACCCTTTCACAGGGCAGCAGTGAAAAAGGGCTTGGCGGCTTCTGCTTTCAGCTGACCGGGAGCAGCCTGACCACAGGCTGCCTGGTGGGGACACGGGAGCCAGCTCTGGAAAGCATGGGGCATGCAGGCATTTTAGTGGGACAATAATCTGTCATGGCTGTTAGCAAACTCGCCTCATAGCCAGTCATGCTGTTACAGCTATGAAACGGAGGGTTTTAAGCATAGGAACTGCTGCACCTCAGGTTTCCGTTGCCTCTGCACCAGAGGTCCAGGGCAGCAGGTCATTCAGTGAGAGCAGGGCTCTGCAGCTCTGGGGGTGCAGTGGGAGCCCCATCGCAGGCAGAAAGGCTCTGGCCCCTCGTCCATCTCAGCGTTTTTGTGATGTGCAGCCTTGCATGTCTTGCTTTTGACCCACAGCTCTGAGAAGCTGACCCCACTCAGGCATCACTGCTTCAAAGTTGTTGGACGAGAGGGGAGGGCATCCTCATCTAGGCAAAAGAGAGATGATGAGAACATGCCACAGGGTCAGTGTGCTGCCTTCTGTCTCCTAATTACTCATCTGTAGCTCTTTTTTTTTTTTTAAATGACCTCATCTCACACGGTATTTTTACTACAGTAATTCCTGTGATAAGTGAGCTTGCAGGTATTTGGAAGCAGAGTTACAGATGTGGCCAGCAGAAAGTCTCCAATGGTTGATGGCAGTGCACAGGCCCTGGGGCGGAAGGCATCAAGAATTTTTCTCTTGCAACGGTCATTGCACAGGTTATCTACATTGTACTGAAGTGTTATGGCTGGAGAAGCTGAGCTGGTGAGGCACGAGGCTCAGAAAAGTTTGTTGTACAGTTGCAGTAAAGAGCCTCAGGCACTCTCAGCCCTCTCTCATACGGCTGAGCTATAAAAAAGCATCTTTCAGGTATTGTATCAGCCAGGACTTTGAAAAGCTGTGAGGACAATAAAAGCCTGGGAAGACAAAGAAAGTGACCTGTTCTTATTGTAAGACTGAGCAGTTCTGGGGCCGAGGTGAGTTTGTGACACTATCCTGTTATTCTGGCCGCCCCTCTGACACCCAGCCTCTCTGGGGCACACTGCACCAGTGCTGCAGCCTGGCAGAGAGGAACTGGAAATGCCGAGATACCGGGATTTTGTGAATTACCCTGATTATTTCTTATGAGGTCCCATTCCAGGTGCTCTGCTGGCATAGATGAACATAGATGGTTCCCGAGACGCCCCATGGGTGACAGCCCTAGATTATAATCTCTCTTTCTTTATAGCAACACCCACATAAAAGGAAAACCCTTGTGGCATAGTCTACCAGTCTGTTTATAAAGGCAGTTAGATCCTTTTTGAAAGGTAAGTAGTTTCTGAAGGGGCAAATCTGAAAATATCAAGAGGGCTGCCAGCTGTGTAAAGTGAATTGACAATATTGTTTGCAAAATACTGTGAAATATATTCTGCTGTGGAACTAGACAAAACAAATCATTGCAACTGTAATGTGTCCTAATGCTCATGGCAATCTCGGGTACAGAACCAGAATTCTGCTTTCAGATAAACAATTCTAGTCCTCCACTGATAGATGTCTACCTACAGCCGATGAAGCATATATTAACTCCTTTCTCTGTTTCTTTCAGATCCAAAGTACCTGAAGTACCTAAGGTACCTGATAATCTAAATAATGGAAATAGAAAGCAATAAAGTGTGAATATTTGGCTAAGTACCTAAGGGAACTTACATGCAAATTATTCATTTGCAAACTGCTGCCAAGCCAGTGCCAAATTCAACCCCAGTACTACACAAATACAAACTTGGGTGGTGAAGGGTTTTTGCTGGGGAGTTCTGGTTCAGTTCTGACCTTAGAGCACCCCTTTGGGGCACCCTGTCCTTCTTGTTTTCTTAGCAGACAGTGGTGAAACAATTTCCATTATAGCTCTGTTCCACATACTCGTAACTTCTGAAATGTTCAGCTTTCCAGGCTCATGTCTTTATTCAAGGATGATTTTCTGCTAAGGCAAAGAAATAGCCAAATGCCGCCATTCACCCCCCTGGATTCCTAAGCTGCCGTTCTTTGAATGACAAGCAATGCAATGAGTACACAATTAATGCAGTAGAAAAGAAATATAAATATTTCTCTATCACTTGAATTGAGGTCCACTTTGGATTTTGAAAGGTGCCCCTTGTATTGAGTTCAGTTTAGTGACATTGCTTGACTTGAGTGAGAGGAAAGGGGAGAATATATGAGTTTAAGGTTACTGGAATATCACTCTGTAACATACTCAAATAGCATCTGCTAACAGTTAGCAGAGCCTAGCACAGCTCCTGGTGTGGTGGCATCCACATGCACGTCCCCTCAGCCCAAGGCTTAGGCTGGGGCTCTAGGGCTGCTGGAACAGGCTGCGTGGGTCTCACTGAACACATAAATAACCTCACCCCTCTCCAATGCTGTTTTCTTAAAGCAGCAAATTAGCCACAAGGTACATTGCTTTAGCTAAAAATAAAATGTAAATATCACGGGGTTGTCTGCAGACGTCTGGTCTCTGTGCGTGACACCTGAGATCCCTACCAGTGAAAAACAAAGTGGAGGGCACAGGACTCCCTGTTTTCTCCATGCTTTTGTGGTTTGTTTTCTCTGGACATTTGTCAGCACTCTGCAATTGCTGAGTTTCCTCTCCAGGGCCAGTTTCCTTGTTTGCCCAGGCCTTTCACGTAGCTCTGGGGAGAGAAAGCCCAGCCCCAGCCGTATGACCACCACAAGGAGATGCAAGTCCCAGCCTAGCTATACAGGTTCTTCTGGGGCAGAGCCAAGACCAGCTGTCACCCTGCTGGCACTTGCACTTCGTTGGCACCACAGCAATGGCACAACATCTTTTCTGATGCCAGCTGATCTGGAAAGAGCACCCTGACCCTCCTTATTTTGCAGCACGACCCATCTCAGTGCAGTCGCACCCCAGCCCTTGGGCACTCTCTGGGAGTGACTCTCATTTGCATCATAGCTTTTGCACTCAAGTAACAAAAATTTTCACAAGGGAAAAAAAAAAAACAACACCAACAACACACAACAATAGCAGTAATTATGGAAAGAGCAATTAAGAAAAGAGAGAGGGAGAAAGAGGACCTGGGCCCAGTCCAAATTGTGTATAACCAATAGCAAAACTGCCGTTACCTTGAACAGAAATGAGGTTGGCATCTTTCTGATTCCCAAATAAAGCAACAGAAGAGGCACACCTTGGGTTTACAGTAGCATTCTCTCTTCTACCTGCTTATCTGTAACATAGTATTTATATATACATAATATAGCCCATCCAGCAGGTTTCAGGGAGCATATTCACAGCGTATTACCTGCATCCAGAACACCCTGGGAGAAGAAATTGGCTCCAAGAGCTTCTTAAACATCAATAGACCTCAGCTCTGCCAGAGCGTTGGTGGGAGAAAATTAGAGATGGGTGCAAGTGGCTGGGAAATTCCTGCCACTGTTCTCCAGCCTGGTTCAGAAGTATGGATCTCTGTGCGGCAAACTTGTCCCCTCTGACGGCTGATCTGTTTCCCTCAGTGCTCTGCTCCCACAGGCAGCCCAGAGACCCCCAGCCCTCCACGGCTGCCATTGACGTAGATGTTTCAAAACAAGGACTGTGTTATCCCCTGAAGACAGCCCCAGGCTTAGTGTGCTAGCACCCTCTCTCTCACATTTGCACCATCCCTTTTATTAGGCAGAAGATGACGTTCAGACCAACTTGGTCCCAATGTGAGTCTCTGTTTTCAGACAAGCCTGGGAAGGATGCCCCAAAGAAGGAACAGGGCCAGTTTCTGCCTTCCACTTCCCCTGGAAGAGCAGAAGCAGCAATCACTCCACACTCAGCCCTGCTGAGAAAAATTCAGGTCTCGCTTTTTAGTCTTTAGCTACAGACACATCTTGCTCCTTCCAGCACCAGCAGGGAGGCTTGGAAAGAGCTACGACTGTGGGGTGTTGCCCTCAGAGAGGACGTGCACATGCATGGGCTGCCAGGTTGGAGGAACTGGCTGAGCAGCAGGGCTGGGAGGGTTGGCTGGTGGGGAGCCCTAAGTGCTTGCTGCCACGTGGTTTGCTGAAAAACAAAACCAAAAAGCCACATCAAATCTCGGGTTTATAATGTAGGAAGGCATTAGGAACTTGAATCTTATTCTGTTTTAATGTTTATGAAAGTTCAGGATTAATTTTTCTGCAGACCAACAGGAGTCTGTCATCCTTTAGTATCACAGAATAGTTTAGGCTGGAAGGGACCCCTGGAGGACATCTGGTCTAACCGCCTGCGCAGAGCAGGGCCAATTTTGATCAGGTTTCTCAGTCCAAAAAAGCATGATTCCACTAACACTTTCTTATTCATCCTATCTGCTAGCTTGAGAGATTGGATTGTGTTTTTACCACATTTTAGTCACACTAGCATTGCAAAAACCACTGCAGCTCTGCCCAGCTAAGGAGTCAGGTTCTATTTTTCTTCCTCCTGGTTTGTATAAAAATGGGAATTGGTTAAGGCCCAAACTGTCCTCCGCTACACCAAAACAATGGCCATTGTTCTGGAATAAGCAAGTCACTCCGAACCCCATTATGCTACCTCTAGTGGCCTCATTATCTCTGATAACATAATCCAGGGCTATTCTTTATTAAAAAAAAAAAAAAAGTTCTGAGCTCCTCACAAAGGACAAGGTCTTTTGATTAAAAAAAAGTCATGTCTGAAAGACGGTATCTGCGATAGCACAGTTTCATAACACCCCAACTAGAATAGCACGGATAACCTCTCCTTGTGGTACCTGGGTTTTGCCTTGGAGATCTCCTGGCCAAACAGAGAATGTGCCTGGGTCTGCGTTACCCTGAGACCAGGTGAGCTTGTGGCCCTTCCCTCACAGCCCTCTGGTCTGGCAGAGAGTCCTGTGCCTTGTAACTGCTTTCACTGGAGTCCATGGACCAGGCAAGGGAAGATGTGGTATCTAGCTTTCCATCAAACAGTGCTGGGTAGGGTAAGAAGTATTTTGGCTGAGTACTGAGGCCAGGCAAAAAGAAATGTGGGAAGGAGAGGTTGTAAAGAACCAGAGAAAGGAAGGACACATCAGGGCCATTAGGTCATGTGTTCCCAATGGGAAACTTAGCAGTGTTTGGTGCTCTGTTTTCATGAATAGGGTCCTGACTCCTCCATGGAAACTTATGACTACGCAAAAAGCCTCTGCTCTCTTCAGAAAAAAGTTCCTTGCCCTCAGTGTCGTAAGTAGGACCTGGGTCTCTCCCCTGAGCACCCAGGAGGTGAACGTCTCCCACTAGCGTGAGACTTGGTGGCCACCTGTCCTGCTGGTGGTCCTGCACCACAGGAAAAGGGTAAATGGCACCAGTTTCCAGTGCAGGAAAGCACTGGAAACACACAGAGACAGTGGCATGAGGGACAGAAGCAGGAGGGGTTTGATGGAAATTAACCATGGAGCAAGTAGAGAGACACCATCTGAAGTGACCTGTCAAGAGAGAGAAGCTGGGGACCACACAGGCTTCTTGCAACCGTATGAGGTATTCCTAGCCAGTCTTCGAAAAGGGTGCAGAGGGAATAGCTGGAGTTTAACACTTGGTGTGCCTGTATTTTATACCAAGAAGTAGCATTTTCCTATTTGCTTGTAGAGAAAACAAGTTATCTTAGAGCAAAGATTTAAATGATTGAAAAATCACTGCTGGGCAAACTTTGTGGGTGTCTGGTAAGAGGCAAATGAGCTGTTTTGATATCACAATGTATCTCCCCACCGTATTTTAAGAGGCATAGAGGCTGCTACTTTCAGGAAAAATTGCCTGAGGGAAATTACAAACAAGTGATAGATTGAAAGGCTTATGTCAAAATCCTCCCTCGCTCTCACCCTACTCGATGTCAGTGCAAGGTCAAAAATAGGGATGGCACAATCTGAGGGTCTCTAAAGACCTTGGATTTTGTCACTTTGCCCTACCGTCGGCAGATTGAAGTTTCCAGTCAAGTGTTACTAAAATTGATGTTGTGTTGATATCAATAAAATCCTCCAAAGCACGAAATAGGACACACTCGAGCAAGCAGGCAGATTTCCAAACAGTCTGGCCTGTTTACTTCATTTCCTCCTCATAATTCACCCTGCGTGTTATACCTCTTACTTGCACATCTCTGGCTTCCTTTAGATAAGAGGGAAATTCTTCTTGTATCATGTGAACTTCTTCAGTTTTATCACAAATCTCTCAGATAAGAGGCTCATGTGAAGCAATCCTTGCCGTCCTTGCATTCCAGTCTTCCAGCAGCAGAACACGGAGCTTTTCCACCTTATAAGGACGAGTTTCATTGCTTGTTCCAAAGGTGCTGCAATTGCTTTAAAAGATTTCTCAGCCTGAGCATTGCAGAAAGAAATGTATGTGGCACCCGCCATCCTGAACTGGGACCTGCCAGGGGACCTGGCATTCCTGGGATGCTATGCTGTGTGCTTGAGCAAAAAGCATTTGGGAGGCTATGTTATAAACCTTTTATTTTTTGCAGGTAAATTTTTGTCCCTTTCCCAGCCTGAGTCAGTGCTGCCCTGCAGTCAAGGCAGCATCAGAAAATTTCTGCAGCAAATCGGAAATTTGCATTCATAGATGGGAATTCACTTTCCCCAGTCTGTTCTCCTCTCTGATGTTTGAACTCCAGGCTCTGAGCACACGTCTGTTACTGTTGCCTAAAACTCAACCAAGCTAATGGTATCTAGATAAACCCCGAAGTGTTCCTTTTTTGCTACATGTGAGGAAAACTGGAATGTAAACATATTAACAAAATAAGCATTGGCATTTAAAATGAAGCAAAGAAACCGGATGCTCTACCTTCCTCTTTATGCAAAGCAAGAAGTAAGAGTCCCAAGAAACACTGAATGGCCCATGCTGTATGGAGACCAGGCTGCGTGTTCGGACTTTTATGCAACACTATGGACACGTGAAAATATATCAAATATGCAGTTTATCTGTGCAGTCATTTAATTTCGTTTCTTTTTGGTTTTGTTTCTAGCTTTCAGGTCAGAAATCCTTGATCCACTCATAGCAAAAAAAAAATGTTTTGAAAACAAAGGACTGGGGAGGTTGGGAAAGGCTCCCTTTTTGGCAGCGTAGTTGAACACCTGGGCTGCAATGATGAGTGATGCTCCATAGACCATTTCATCGCAGGCCATGCTGTTCTTACAAAGCTTCCTATTCCTCACAAGCCTCCCTGCTCACTGCACAGAAAGTCCAAGGGCAGAGCCGCAGCGGGTGCCAGGCTCCTTTTCCACCGTGGTGCCAACATCGTGCTGGGCTGGGCTGTCCTGCAGGAGCTCAGTCCTCCGCTCTGTGTTCTCCTCCCAGACCCCCCTGCAATGGGGCTGTTGCATTCAAGACAGGGCAGAGTAACGGTGCCAGGGCTTCTCCGCTATCTCCAGTTTCCTGGGTCATCTTCTCATGCCCTGAAATCAGACCGAGGCGCTTTTTTGGGTTGTGTCACTGGCAAGACCAAGCCGAGGAATCTGCATCCCACATGGACTGGCTCTCTGCAGGGTTGTTCCTATCAGACCTTCCTGGTGTTGAGAGGTCCTCATGGCAGGAGTGAAGGGTGGAGAGCAATGAGGAAAGCTTTGTGGCTTTGCCCCTTGGAGAGAGCCATGCCCCCATGCAGTGCCCTCATCCTGCCAGCCAGCCCTGGGGGTGTGGGAGTGGCCACCTGCAGGAAGGGGACCTGCCACACCGTCCCTTCCAGCGCAGCAAAGATGATGCGGTCGGGGTTTTGTGGCGGGTCAAGCTCCAACAGCTACAGCCAGGACAGATGCCAGAAGCCGAGTAGGTTATTTTTAATTAAACCAACAACAGAGAAGGACCCACGATATTGTTCTTGAATGAGAACTATTTAAAGGAATAAATCATCACCATGGAAACGGGGAGCTTAGCCAGAGAGCAGCAGGAAGTGAAGCTCAGCAAGAGATACCCGAGGAATTTTCAGCCATGATAGGAGCAGTAGCTGCTCCTATTGGGGTTGCACCTTTGGGCCAGGGGACCCCAAGCTGCCTTCCTGAGCCCACTGAGCCCGAGGGAGCCAATTGCCTGCACTTGTGGTAGGTGCAGCACTTCCGCACGGTGACTCACTGGTGCTGCACGCGCCTGAGGAGGGGCCCGAGGAAGAAAAAAGCTCGCGATAGAGGCTACAAATGGGGTTTGAGAAGTAAAACTAACTACACAGGGATTAGACCAAAATGAACTCAGAGGGCTTGAAAAACTTCAAATGTGATATCAGCCTGGCTACTTCTTTAAGTCCTGATTAGGTCCAAAGGCCAGTTCTTTATCTTGAAGTCCTAAAGAGTCAAGGACAAAAGCTTAGCTGAAAGGCAACAATCTCTTCACCCCACTTAGGAGTTCCTTATGTTCCCTGAGCTCATCCTACCACTGTGGGGAAGTCATGGACACCCCATTCTTGGCTGTTGCAATCACTCGTCAAAAATAAGTCTCCTAATTTCATAGGGTGGCTTATACAGCCATCACAAACCTACCAGCACCTAGCCTTCCTCCCTGAGCTGTCAGGAAGGCTGACTCCTGAGCAGATCTGTTCACTTGATACGTTTTTAGCCCTTTGTGAGTCATTTCCATACTCAGGAGTCCAACCTGAGCAGCTGCCATCTTCTCGGCTGCACTTGAAACCAAGTGGGATGTATGGGCAGCTGCTTCGTGTTGTTCTTTGTCGGGTGTTCATTGGTGTAATTCCAACCATGGTTGACTGTGCAGGCAGAACCAAAGTTGAAGGGATAGAAAACCTAGAAAAGAAAAATGCAATTGCATAAAACAAGCTGGAGAAGTGGTAGCAGCAGTAGTCCAGGCAACGAGAAGGTGGCAAGAAATGCTAGGGAAGCCCAAAGGAGCATTGCCACCCATGTGACAGGCGCCAGCAGCCCCCATCCTCACTTGAGAGCAAGTGCATTACTTATGTGGCCTCTCAGACACTCATCCTCATACTTCATTGTGTGAAAGAGACAAGACAGGATGGACAAGAAACTCCATCACTCCTGCATAAAAGCCAGTCTGCACTGGGGAGCTCAGAGGTGATCTCTGCTTAAGTAGCAGTCACTGCCTGCAGGTCAGCCTGGGGCTTTGCTGTCATGTGTGTGTCTGCAGGTGCCTTGACATCCATCTTGAGCAGCAGTACTTGGGCGCGATGGAAAACGTACTCTGTGGTCAACACTTTCATGGGATCTAACAGCAGCCGCAGATGCCAGAATTAGTCCTCGGTGGATGACAAGGACCGCTGTCTCCAGGTGGATCGAAGCGGAGCTGGGAAACTTGCACCTGAGAAACAGCTGGGTTAAATGCAGGGGGAAATGCCTGAATTCAGCCATCTCACCGTGCATCTCCTCTCCTTTTATGGGAGCAGCAACCCCGCAAACACCCCGGAGACACGTCAGCGCCTGCACCGGCCCTCGGGGCAGCTGGGCTGCAGGCGTCAGACCCCAGCCAAAAAGGCAGCAGACCAGACGGAGGCTAATATTACTCTTCCCAGAGGTTCAGTAGGTCACTGCTTCATCCTGTGAGCAACTCCAAATTTCAGGGCAGTGAGAGAATTGTTTATATTGGCTACTTGTATGAATGCTGAAAAAAAGGGTATTATGGGACTTCTGTTCTTTAATTCCAAAAAGAAATCAAACATGTCTAGACTGTTGCATGCATGTGGCTTTCTTCCAGGCTTCTCCCACCTGGAGCAATAAGCAGGCTGGAAATTCTCCACAAAAGAGTTTTCAACACCCATTTAAAAATGCTCCCGCCCTATGCACGCCAGTCGGTATTGACCAGCCAAATCCTATTAGGAGGCGACGTCAGAAAGGGAAAAAGACTTCAGGCGCAGGTCACAGACAGCCGCTGCGGTGTCCCCGCTCTCCTTCCGCAGCGGGAGGCTCAGGAAGCAGCGGGCGGTGTGCCTGCGGCAGGGCACGGGCACCGCAGGGGGACACTTCTGGGGGGCTGTGGGAGCAGCAGCCAGGCCCCACCACACTGGGGGAGACACTGCCGGAGTCCAGCATCAGCTCATCCCATGGGATTGCCCCTGCACCCCCGCAGACTGTATTAAACGGGGCTGTGGTTCAGGCGTGAGTTGTTTTTTTTCTTGTTATCTGTTGAACTTGGAAGTGCTGCTGACAGGAGATGTCAGAGCTGGTTGGGGTGAATGACATCTTCCCTTTAGCTCGGAAGCAGCCTTAGCTCAGGCTTCATTCACATCAGCTCACTGAGGAGACGTGGTGGCAGAGCTGGGGGAGGACCCGCAGCTGGAGGAGGCTGAAGTTCAGTCTTCTTGCCAAGGTTTCCAGTCCCAGTCTTTCACTCTTTCTCCCCCTCCACCCCCCAGTATAGAAAGGAAGATCCCTCTTAACCTGGCGCTGTAGACGTTTGTCTAGCAGAGACTGAGATGAGACACCAACATACCTACACAACTAGTCAGAGATGGGAAGAGCCACAGGAGCTGGCTCCCAAAAGCCCCACAGCCCCATTCCCTCCCTTTTCTTAGCAGATCTATGAAGCTACATTTAACTGTTTCCCTCCTTGTCCTCGCTCACAAACCCTCAACGCTTTGCCATCACCACCATCACTCAGCCTTTCCTGAGCTGCCAGAGCACACGGGTACAGGACCTAGCCCCATGAGAGGACAGCCAGGGAAACGGGCAGCCCAGCAGCCTGGGCTTGCTGCGGGGTACCAGTGACTAAACAAGGAAAGGATCGTCAGCATTTCACAGGGACGCTGAAGAAGCAGAGACTGACCTGGAGTTCATTACCCTGACATATAAAAATGATTTGTGAAGATAACTGACTTTACAATTGCTTTTGTTTTACTCAGCTGCCTCTCACCACAGAGGGCCCCGCGCTGGGACAAGCTCTCTGCAGACAGCACAAGCTAACCAGCAGGCAAGAAGCTGCACTGGGGCATCCAAGAGGGGCCTTGGTATTTTATCTTGGGGTGAGCTAACAACTTTGCTCCCTTCCAGAGGGCAACCTAGGCTAGAGGATTTTTGCCACCCTTTAGCCAAACACAGGAGAAGCACTAGACGTGCAGTTTTTAGCATGTCAAGGGCACTTGGAAACCATCTGTCACGTCCAAAGTAGTGCAACCGCCCACAAGCCATAGGGCCATGCCATGCTAAGGGCTGCACCCAGCACCAGGTCCAGCGCTGACAAGGGTGCACAGTGAGCAGATCCCAGCATGGAGCACATGCCAGAGGCATGCAGCACAACTGGAGGATGGCGGTCAAGGATTCGTTGGTGTCCTACCAAAAAAAATGTGTCACTGGCCTAGCTGAGAGGTCATCATTCCTTTTCCCACCACAGCTATAGCTTGCAGAGCTTCAGAGCACAGCGTCTCCTGGCTGTACATGGGGCAAGGAGTCCTGTAAGAGGGAAGAGGGCCCCAGCGTTCACTCTTCTCTAGGTCAAAAAAAGTCCAGATTACTGGGTCTTTGATTGCCAGCTTAATTTTCTGGACATGATGCAAAAGACAAATATTTGAGAGAGGCTTTGAGATCTGGTCTCATAACGGTGAAGAGCTTCTGCACATAATGGCAGGTTTGGTCCCTGTTTGAAACACTGCTTCACACTGGTGGAACTTAACCACACTGCAGCAGGGTGTACCTACATCTAGATCACTGGCTAGGAAGCTTTGTAAAGCTATAAAACCTGAAATAAAGAGCTGGGGTCAGGCTGGGTCAGCTCCCCAGGGCTGGTAGCTTTGAAAGAGGAGCCCCCTGCTTGGGGAGGGGGTGAAGTACCAGCAATGCGCTCTCCCTCAGCCTGCATGGAGCTGGGGTCGGTCTGCAGGGCCATGGCAGCCACCCGTCCCAGCTACCTGTGACCGCGGTAGTCCAAGGCCACCAAGCTGCAGCTCCCTGCTGCTCCAGGGGGTGCTGAGAAGCAGGAGGGGCTGGCCAAGGCAGGAGGCAGGGACAGGAGCTCTTTGTCTCCTATGACCTGAGCTTGTCCTCCTCCTGCAGCAGGGCCAGCTCCCCCGCTAGGACGGAGGCCGCCCGGTTTGGGTTTGGTGGCGGCTGGGCTCTCTGCCATGCTGCGGCACCAGACCGCAGGTGGCCTGCGCGGGAGCCAGCGTTCCCCATCTGGCAGAGCCAGCAGCTCTTGGGCAGGTGGATAACACTGCAGTTACACAGATATGCTATGTCCCGACAGCTACTCATATATAATTCAGGATGTGTGTGGTGACAAACTTTAAGCCCTGTATAAGAATGCAAGGTATGTACGAGATTACTAAGTACTTTGATCGGTGCCCCAGCCTGCTGCCCTGTGGCACCCTCACAGCCTGTACCAGCCGTATCCCTCAGTTCAGCATCGCTCCGCCACCACTGTGATTTTCCATGGCTAGGAACAAGCTGGACAGAAGAGGGCAAGGCAATTATGATCTTCATCTTCTAAAAATGATTTCTTTGGGAAACCGAGTAATTTGATCAGATACTTCCATTTTCTTCCACCTAATGCCCAGGGCCAAGCACGCTGCTTCCTTCACCAGCAGGACATGGTATTGTTAACATTATGTGAGTTATAAAAGGATGGATGAATGATACCTATAATTATATTTCATTTCCTGCATGGGAAAAAAATAATTCGATTTATTTAAGAAAAGAACAACAACTGAGGCATTATTCATCATGGAGCACTCCACTGGGAAATGTTACAGAGCTAAGGAGAAAAAGCCAAGCCCCAGAGTCAGCTCTTTGTGTTAAAGTAATAAAATTTCACTAGCAACATTCATAGATCTCTCACTAATGCTAATTCAGCCTCTTCCTCTGTTTGTGCAACGATGAATTTCCTGACAGATTAAATCAACTCCCCCATCACAAGAAGGGAACACTGTCCAGTTTGGTTTGCTGAATGTGGCCAGGTACCACCTTACACAACATCCAACTTTTTGCAGAAAAATCTTTGAGCTGCTACTTTTCCGAGATTAACAAACAATAAACTCTTTAATAAACTTAGCAATCATCACCATGACCATTTAGTGAATTAGTTTACTGCCTCTCAAAGAGTAGGGATACTGCTGTGGAAGTAAAACAGATCACGTAGACAAAATACATCCCAATTTTCCTTAGTCTGTTGCCACAGAGAACCAGACGCCCCCATGGGTTATTCTCCAGCGAGATGTCTGAGTTAATAGATTTCAAAATACCAATTAACAATTGGACTAACAAGAAAAGGAACAGTCTCACTGCAGTGCTCCAAGGGGTCCTTGGAGACAGAATTCAATGATGTTACGACCAACTTTGCACTACTGTCAGTCTTTTTACCATCTCCTCATCTGGTCATGGTTTAGCACCAGCAGGAATCTTGCAGGGTCTGGCAGGGTGCTTCCCACAGGGAAGAACACCGCGCTGCAGAGCATGGGCTGAGCCGTGCTGGGTAGGGGTCAAGTGGAAAAAGCTGCAAGAAGAGAAGAATCACAGCCTGTCTTGGTAAGAAAATGGGCTGAGAGGGACTTTTGTATTTGTACACAAGGCAAACATGGCTTTCACAGCTATCTAAAAGCAGGCAACTGGACTGGCTAGCTGCTGTGCCTTAGGACTAGCATGCATTGACTTAACGTAGCTTCTGGTAGATGAACAGAGCCTTGTTACCTGAAATGACATTTTAAATGCTTTTTTCACCTCCCCCCCCAGGATTTCCTCTTTCTGCCTGCCACTTAGGTACAACAGGCTGGTGCAGGTGCACCCTGCAGAGTGTTTTTTGTGACACCATTAAGTTCCAGCAGGAAACTGGGCTGTTTAGCACATGATTTAGGGGGACGGGTGTCTGCACGGCTAGCATCATTGTGGTGCGCCCTGCCGAAGAGTCAGCACCACACAGCCACCCATCCACAGCGCTGCACACACGCTTCTCTTCATGAGGGTCCTCCAGGTCTGTCGTGCTGCAATAGCTGAGGTGATCAACAGCATGGCAATTAAACGCGTGAATAGTTAAAACTACTCAGAGTCTGTTTGGATTTGATTTTCATAAAAGGTGCTAGGAACAGGCAGGGTTTCCTAGAGAGGAAGGCCGCATTTGAGCCCGGCGCTGGTACCAGCCAAGTCATCTGCTGCTGAGGGGCTTGCCTGAAGGAGGGCCTTCTCCTGAAGTTTGGAGAGAGCCACCTCCTGCACAGACTGGGCACAGCCTGAGCTGCAAACTGCTGAGAAACTAGTAAAATTTAAGCAGAGAAGTGCAAAACCCTGGGGAAAAGCAAGTAACGGCTCTGGTATTTACTGCCTTTCAACACATCTCTTTTCTACCCCTCAACCGTACAATTCCCTGCTTTTCCGGCTGCGTCCCTCACTTGAGTCCCCAGGGTCTGCGTTTCCTCCTCCCGTGTTATTCCAGCTGGGACGTTAGATGGATGCTGCATGCATGGATCCATGCCTCCCGCCCGCGAGCTCTCCCTGGCCCAGTGCTGAGGGCAGGAGGCACCTGTGGCCCGGCAGCCCGGCCCGGCAGACAGAGCTTCTCCCCACAACCCTCGGATGGGACAAAGCAAGGCCCAGCCTTCCCGTGGCCACCTCAGGTCTCGCACACGTCCTCTCGCAGATGCTTGCTAAGAACCCTGTGTGAGGGGCGGGTGAGTGCCAAGAGAAGAAGCCTTGTGCTTTACCTTTTGTATGAAAGTAGTTCTTTTTTCAAGAAACAGGCTGAGGCTTGGCCTTTGGTCGTCGGTGGTGAGCAACATCCCAGTTCTCGGGCATCAGCAATGCTTTATTTCGGCAGCCTGAGAGCTGTTTTCCCTCCGTCTGTCTCGCCTCGAGTCACCACTGCGTTTTCTTAAGCAGCCATTCGACTTTGAACAGGCCAGGCCCTCCAAACACGGCACCCTTTTGTCACGTCTGGGACGTGAGAGACAGGGGCTCCGCAAGGCGGCCTGCAAACGCCGTGGCAAAGCCCCTCCGTGCCCTGGGCCTGGCGCCAGCGCAGCTCTGCTGGCACCGCCACGGGGCACAAACACGCACAGTAAAATGAAAACGACCTGAGTCAGTCGAACGCACAAAACACTTTTTCCACTCGTGCCTTCTCTACGGACAGCTGAAGCCTGCGCTGCATGGATCTCACTCCAGCTAGGCGTGAGGCTCACTGCCCCAGCGCTTCCACATCTATCAGCCGAACCCGAAGTCTCATGAAACTTGCTTGGCTCAACACAGTCTATTTTCTATGCCATCAGCTTGCACTATTAATTAGCTATGATGATATTTTCTTCCTTCTATTTCAGCTCCGTCCCATATCAAGCCTTCCATCGTGCTGTGAGCAGGCTGACAGGCCTGAAACGAGGTCATCCCACTTCTGTGGTGGCTTCCAGCCTTATTAATACCCCCCGTTGGGATGGGTCAGAGACCTCCCGGGTGGCTTGCTGAAGCCTCCCACGTGCAAGCTGCCTGCCCTGGCAGCACAAAGGTACCAAGGAGGAGCCGCGGCTGCTGCCCACGTGCTGGGAGGTGGTCACACCTGCACAGCCACTGCACACCACTGCCCATCCTGAGTCACTGCAGCAAAACGGCATTTCAGCTAACGCAGAGCAAGCAACAGGTTCCTTCCAACCTGGATTAACTGAACTGTCCTTCCTGCCCTTTCTTTGTTTTTTTTTTTTTTTTTTTCCCCCCCTCTCTCCTTTAGGCTTTTATTTCCCTCATTACTTTCCCACATTTCTGCATTTCTAATTTATATTTATTGCAGTGAACTTCCCCTTTTCACTGTTTGCTAATTATAAATATGTATTTTATTACCACTTTTACTGCCCCTGAACCTAAGCTCATTTGCAAACCAACAGTACCCATCTGTCTCAGTGTGGCTTTTAGGCTTTCTAGGAAAATGTCTTAAAACCATTTTAAGCCAGGGCTGGAGGGAAAGAAGCCACAGCTACCCTGGCAGCTGCGTTATATCCTACTACCAGCAATGAAATTGAGTTTTCACATCCTGAAACCAGAAGCAATGGTGTCATACAAAGCGGCATCAGTCCTAGTGACTCATGTCTCCTCCCTGCCAGGTAAATCACTCTGGAACAGGCTAACACTTCTGAGGAAGAGCCCTCTCCCACCACCTGCTGAGGATGAGGGGCAGAGCATCCCCCATCCAGCCCAGCTCCCACCAACCACTCCTGCTGCTCCCTGGGGTTTTTGCTTGAGGGTGAACGAGCACCAGGAGAAACCTATCAGCTTCCCACCAGCTGAATTAGTGCCCATGGGACATCCAGCAGAGCGGGCCAGCCTGCCTCAGTGCAGGAGAGGGGGTTTCCCCTGTGCAGCAGTTTCATGCTGACAGGCCTCAGCTGCTCATGAAGCAAACAGCCTCCTTCTTACCCAGGTTGCTTTTTACTTTTTTTTTTTCCCTCTCTCCAGCTGCACACAGATGAAATCTTTCCTTTTCAGCCACTATAATTGTCATTTAGTATGAACAGCTGAGGATTTCATTTGGTTTGAACTTGACAAATGTAATCAGCTAAGCAATACACTAAACTTGAGTTCTGTAAGAATTTTCATCTGGCAAAAGTAAGACTAAAGTAGAATTGCCCTTAGGCTGGAAACAAACACTGACTTCAGAAACAACAGTATAAAATTGTAGAAACATCAAAGGTATTTCAGGACCAGCAGCATGAGACCTCAAGATGTGTCACTCAGACTAAAATGCTCCCATGTTTGTGCAGATTTTCAATTTAAGATTACAGCTAAGTGATTAATGAGCCATTACTCCTGCTGTCTACTGCAATTTGTGTGTCTCCAGCAAGGTGATCTATCGTCCTAACCTGCTCATTAGCTGCTGGGAAGTTGGGCCACAGAAAGTCTGCATCTCTTGCATCCATATGATTAGTGAGATGAATGAAAAAGTACGCCCTTCCTGGCAAAACATATGGTAGAAGAAAGCTGAAGAGCCCTTGCATTGGGTGACAAACTGCAACAGTTTTAACTTTAAAAGTATGTGTAAATAAACAGAAATCTCCATGTAAGGCTTTAACTGCTTCCACTGTTCCTCAGATTATCCTAGCCAGGCAGTGATTTAGGAATTCAAAACATTGCCACAGACTTTCCCAGCTTAAAAATAAGTCTTCCACATCATCAGAAACATGTAAGGGCTTAAAAAAAAAAAAAAAAAAAGGCTTCTTTATGGAAAGACTAGAGATCTGCCCCATAAGACATTAAATCAGTTCTCGGTTCTCTCACTGAATTAAAAGGAGATATAGGACTGCTACTGTTCTCTGTCACTGTGGGCATGGAAGTAAATAGCATGGCACAGTTAGCTTGTATGAAGGGCAGACTGATAAAGCTGAGTTTCAGGAGGGCTCATGTACAACTTGAAGCACGTACGTCCTTTCATTCCAGGCTGGATCACCTTTCCTTTCTCCCTCCCCAAAGGTTAGATAGGTGGGAAACAGACGTTTCTCATGCTTTGGAGAAAATTGTATTCAAGGATATGATCCAAGCGAGAAATTCCACATCTGGCCGTAATATACAGGAAATGTCACTGAAGCAAAGAGTACTGCAACTGGGGACAGTTTCATTTTTACTTTATAGTCACCCAAGCACTGCAAGTCCCTCTAGATTCTCACCTAGAGGGGGGAAGAAGGTACCAGGTTCCTCGATGTGGTGTGAAAACCTCAGGAAGGGGAAGAGTGACTGAGAGGCAGCTCTTGTTTTAGAGTTCTCTGTTCCTCTTGCAAGGATGCTTTATTTGTTTTTCCTCAGTTTAACAGGCTGCATAAAGATCACCCTGAAATGAAGCCCCAAAACCTCTTTCTAAGGGCCAAGGCAAATATGAACTAAAAATGAAGTGTTTTTCTCTACAGATCTTTCTGTAGCAAGTCCCAGGTGGTACGAAGCTAAACCAGACAGCTGTAGGAAAAAGACAATCAGCTGGTCAAAGTCTGGGGAAACCTTCAGAACTTTTCCATTTGCATTTCAGACAAAAGAAGGAAAAAGCCCACTCCTGAATGATACAATAGGCTGATGGTTAGGACACTCAACTGAAAGGCAGAAGACACAAGTCCAAGTCCCTGGCTTGAATGATGCAGAGTACAAACGTCAATTCAGACTGCTTATTTCCTGCAGCGCATGGGTGTGAGAGCACTGACTACACGGACACTGCAAGCTCTTCTGAGATTTCGCTGCTTGTGGCCTGCACAGCCACTGAAGAAAACTTTGGCACACCTAGCGCCTGCCAGAACCAGTGGGATTTTTGTTTTGTTCTTTAAAGTACTGCCATTTTCTTAATGGGCAGTTTTCTTGAAACTGTTCTTGCTCATATTAGTATCGCATTAACTGCGATTATTAGTGCACCCTGACACAGGAGTACACTGTGTTTTATAAATGATGGATGTGCTAGAATTGGCTTATTAAAGAATTCCTCAAGAACCCCATATAGTAATGAGGTTATTATATACTAATTCACCGTATAGTACTTTGATTGTTACAGCTATCTGCATCACTCTGGTACTCTGCAGATTCTGCAGAAGTGCACACAGCTCCCAGGGAGTGGCAGAAACATTCTGAGAATCAGAGTAGGTAAAAATGAGAGAAAGCATCAGATGTAAAGGGTACCTCTCAACGGTACTGCCTGTAAAAGATGAAAACTCACTAACATGGAGCATTTTAACTCAACGAAGAAACAACAGAAATCCTTTCTCACTCTTGCTCACAAACAGCAAAATAAATTAGAAGTACAAATGAAAGCACCCAAGACCATAGCAGTATCAAGCCACATCAGCTTCTGACGGCCACAAGAGACATCTATCTGTTCACTAGGGTGGGGCAATGCAGAAAGGTACAAAACCTCAGAAGTAGACCAAACCGCATCAATTTCCTTGATACATTTAATGAAGAGTGATTTTCCAGCTTCCAAGTGACAAAACTTTTTAAACAGGGATCAGGATCAGGTTTCAATTACTTAAGAGTGGCTCTATTACGAAACTTAGAAAAAAATAATCCACTGCAATTTTTGGAGAAAATTAGATTCTGAAATAAGCTGTCCTTCCCAATTACTACTCCAGCTGAGACAGGCTGGACTTTGATGCAATCACCTGGTACACCCATGGTCAAAACCCTGTGCTCTTCTGTTCTCAAAGCAGCTGTACCTTTTCGCATGAGCCTTTGTCCATGAGACACAGCCACCCCCCGATAGCAGAGCGTGATCTCCATTGAGCCACTCACCTTCGAGAAAACTCGCCAGCTTTGGTAAGAGAATCACACAAGATCTGCAAAAACACGCTAGGACTTTGGTTGATCGATCTCATATGCTCTTGTGTCTCTGAAAGTGCTTAATACCCTAGCCCAGAAAAGCCTCATTTTTGCCTGCTTCAGAGGAAAAGTCAACTTTGTCTTGGTCACTTTAGTTTAGATGCCAAATACATTGGTTTGACATTAATGCTTTAAACAGAGAAATCATAAAAACACGCAAACATGTAGCTTGTGAGCTTATAAGAACATCAGAAAGAATTTCTTGAAGACCAATTTTCTCTCTCAAATATGCTATGAAGAGACAAAGGAAGGTTTTTCTTTCTCACTGATAAGGTTTTTTGGAGATGAACCGTACAGTCTGGCCTAGCAATTTGCCTGCCAATAACAAGCTGCATGAAAAGTCCATAGTAGCTAACTAGCAAGGTAATTCAATATTTACTCAAACTTTTTGTTTTTAAGCACTTGGCGCGTATTACTAGAAAAGGTGAAATCTCTTTGGATACCATCTTGTAAGGTTTTCCAATGGAAAGCTTACCCCTTCCCCATAAATGGGGAGTGGCAGTGCCAAACACCCGGCAACGCTCCAGCCTAGCGAGCCAGGAAGCTACCGGCACACAGCAGCTCACAACCCAGGGGAGGGGAGGGAGAGCGGAGGCATGCGTACGGATGAACGACAAAGCAGCCTTCGAAGAGCAGCTCTTTCCAGTGTTGTCTACCTGTAACAGACGTGCCTTTTCTTTTCCTTCCCCCCACCAAAAATAATGTAGCTGCCCAGTGCTGATAACATTATTTCTGTGAGAAGGTGAACCCACCGATTTGGAAGCTGCAATTCTTGTGTGCAGTGAAATTTCCTGTGAACAAAAGGTTAAGATTGCAACCTACCTTCCTGCTCCTGCTTCACAGAAACTAGAAATAACAAGCCTGCAGACAACACGGGAGGCTACCTTTGGGATAGCACAGCAAATCTTTATGCCCCAGGCTTGTAGAGGAGCGTTAACACCAAACTGGGGAGCTTTTGTTCTGCTTATGAAAACAAACAAAAGAACTAGAAAGCGAGACCAAGAGGCATCTGAGAAATGATGAGAAAAGACGACCATGTCAAAGGAGAGTGGAGATGCTTTCCAGCAATCCAGGCTTTCTTCAGAGGAGGGCAGAAATAACTGTAACAGCTGAGAACGTTTCCAATATACAGAACTTATTTTTTTTTTTAAAGGACAGTTTTGACACAGCAAACTTAATAAGCTAAAAGCATTTACAATAAGGTGTTTATATAACCAAGTAGAACACTCGCATAGGGATCCTGATTGCAGTGATCTAAAATATAACCAGTACAGAACGATTTTTTTTTTCAGTAAGGGAGCAATGTATCAGCTCGTTCTTATTGCCACTTGCACTGGTGTTTGAAAATGTCCCTTTCCCTTTCAGCCTCCTTACATGGTTCTCAAGCACTGCATCATGTGCTTATTCCAAGTTCTCACTTAGCAAAGCTGATCATGCGTGGAAGAAAAGTGTATCACACACAGTGGTTGTAACACAAATTTTTTTGGCTCATGTTCACATTCCCTCCCATTCCTTCCCCTCCCGATATTCCCTCTGAAGTTCTCCTTTACTTTCCCCATATACCAGGTAGCTATCCACATGAAATAATTATTCCGAGACCACTGCTCAATAGCCTTGTACTGCTAGAATCCTATCTAAAGCAAAACGTCCCCTACTCCTTAAAATAAGCTAGCCCTTTGCCACTACCGGGCTTGAAAGCCTTAACAGTCACCAGTGCTTTTGTCAGCACTGCAAGGCACAAACATGTAGTCTTCGTGTCCTACATACGTGGTTTCTTTTCCCTTCGCACGCTGACTCCTCTTACCTTGTTGCTACGGAAGCAAGCGCAACTCCACCGACTGAAGCCTGCCAGGACTGGGAGGACTCGCTCGATGCTCCATTAAAAACAGAGCCCAGATAGCGAGGCACCCAGCGCGCCGGCGCAGCATGCCAGCTCGCGGCAGCCGGCCGCCAGCGCTGCTCCCTTGCACGAGGTCAGGCTGCCCGACTCCGAGTCCTGGCATCCTCACACGTGGGGCCGCTTCTCTGAAGCTCTCCTACACACACGCACCTCTTGCTGAGGTGGAATCCATCTACCCACCTGCGATTTTAAGTATCTGCAGCACAGTGGTAGAACACCAGCCCTGCCCTCCAATGCTGACCTAGTCTGAGCTTCAAGCTAAGAAAGCTTTAGTAGCAGTCTCCAGACTTTACTGAGCAGTGCCGTTAACGGGCATCTCTTAAAAACATCCCTGCTTCCACTATTTCCTCTCTGGCCTACTGCCTCCCAAAAGTAAGCACACAGGGGAGGGGGAGGGCACAGTCAAGATGCATCCCAGCACTCAGAGCCATATTCTGAGTAAATAAATAATAGTAATAACGACTCGCTCTGTGTTAAGCTCACAGAAAGGCATGCTTCAATGCCTGATTTCTGATAGCCCTTGGTTAGAGCCAGGCCTACAGCATAATACCCTCCTCTTGCCAAACAATCACATTTCAGTGTAATGATGACACTGTGTTACTCAGTTCTTTTCTTCAACAAAGCCCACAAAATTGAATGTCACCATGGGAACAGCGTAAAGTTGATTTTGGAAAGAGGCTCATTTCCTATAGCTTTTCTGTTGGCATAAAAATAATGTCACTGAACTGTATCAGAAGCAAGTGCTTTATGAACATCTCTAAAGGTATCAGTAAGCTCTGAAAACATCCTTCCTACTTCTGAAGTAGAATAAAGGGGCCAGAAAGGTTTATTCCCAATTTTCTCCAACAAGAAACACACCCCAAGCTACCACAAATGTGATCTAACTCAATCATTCTTCAGCCCATAATAAGTGTCAGAATGGAAAAATTCCTTCTAAGAAGAACAATTAAAACTTAAAGCAGTCATCCTGGTTGGCTGGCTGAACAAACGACACATGTTCACACAAGAACTCAGTCAACCGTCTTAATAAGGATTTACTTTTAACAGAACCTTGTATGGGTACACTAGACTCAGTCTCAATAAGGAGTAAGTTGGATTTTTATACAGCATGAACCATTGGCAATCTAAAACAGACCCACTGAAGAATGGAATGGAGAATCAAACGCAACGTTTCAGACCCAAGCTCTATGTGCCTTTAATACTTTCTTTTTTTTCCTTTTCTTATTTTAGTTTTTTTTTTTTTGAGTGCACGCTATGACAGACATTTGCATTTATCATGTTTTTAACTTCTTTTCTAAGGATGAATTCTCTGAATCTGCATCTTCCAGCTCCGCTCTGTGTCTTTTCAGTCCTCCGAGAGACTGAGTGCTCTCACTGCCCGTAGGATGCAAGTCAGCAGTATCCTCTCTTGTGCTCACATTGTAGCTGTTGGAGTCCATTTCAGACAGGCAGCAGTCTTTGTGCAAGGTCACACCCATCTGTACAAGGCTGCCACTGTCAGCATTTGAGTGCACCTGTAGTCCTTGAATCACAGCCTCCTGCTCTCCAAAACTCTGTCCATTGTTGAAGCACGAAGGGCGAAGATGCAAGTGGCCGTTATTGTGGTTAACACAGGAAGTGTCGAGACTCCTCTCCTCACTGTCATCAGTCTGGTTTCTGGAGCAGTGACCTGACATGCTACAGATGGCAACAGCGGAGAACGGAGGGACCAGCAAGTGATGGCTTGATGCTGGTTGACAGTTCTGACTATTTTTCTGTTCCACGAGTCCAGCAGTCTGAATGCATGGTTCTTCAGTACAACTATTTAGCCCTTTGCAGTTAGCTTTTCCATTGAGTTTTTTAGTCTCATAAGAATGCTCTATACCTCCACTGGTAGTGTCTTCGGATGCATTTTCTTGACCCTCCATCCGCCGCTGATTGTCACATTCATGAGCTTGACCATTACTAGAATTCTCTATCAAACCACATTCTTTTAAAGTTTCTTTGTTGTGGCTTTCAGTAGAAACAGCTGGGGAACCTTGAGGAACTACTGTACTCAAGTTCCTAGCATCTTCCTTATTTAGTGAGTGTGCTGTACTGTGCCTTCCACTAGTTCCTGGTTTCCCTTCATCATTCTCCCCATCTCCTCTGGAGGATTCACCATCTTTATTAGCTGAATATGATATGTAAGAATAATGAAGCCATTTGTAGGCTTTGTAAATCTTTCTCTCCACTGATTCACTGTCTGAACAAGGAGAGGTCCTTTCTTTGAGAACTTCTTTGTTGGCTGAACTCCTTTCTGGTGAAGAAGCTGGAGAAGAAGAAAGATCATCTACTTTGATCTGGGGGTAATCATAGATATCCTCACCTATGTAGGGGGTCGCATTCTCTGTGTTAGTGCTAGTCCTTTCCTCCTTTTGCACCTTCTGGCGGCGTCTCAGGGCATTGCGTTGCCTCATAGATGTGCGTCGTTCATTCAGCTCCTCTTCATCTTCCGTACTGCTGCTGCTGCTGGAACTGCTAGATTCGTTCTCCTCGGGACTTGGGGATCGTGGCCGTGGGAAGAGGTCTGTATCCAGTTCTGCCTCACAGGTATTGTCGTCGGAATCAGACTCATTGGAGAGGGCCAGCAGACGTTTATCCTGATACTTTCTCAGTGCAGAGAGCCTCTGCTGACGGGAAGCCACATCTTCTCTGGCTGAGGGGGATTCAGCTGATCTTAAGGCCCTTAAGTTATAGGCAGTTTCATCAGACTCTTCAGCCACATGTGGTGGGGAGTGATGCAAAGAGGCAGAGGACTCCGACTCGCTGTAAGCGGAGCGTTCACTTACTCCTGCGTGGAGCTGCAGGATCGTGCTCTCACTGAGGTCGCTGTCTGAGTCAGAACTCCAGCCCTCTATTTCCCGGCGTACCAGGGAGTCAAAAAACGCCATCATCCGTGGGTCCTCCTGGACTGACTGGTTGGCATAATCATGTGACAAACCACTACCACTGTTCAGCACAAGACTGATGTACTCTTCATGAGTGTAGAGGCAACGTGAATCATCCTCAATTCTACCGTCTAGATCCCCTGTGCAGTCAGGCTGTTTATAAGGACTCCAGATCTGTAACAGGAAAAAAAAAAAAAAAACACACACAGCTTTGAATTCATAAACTACTAACACATTTGAAATAGGACGGTAGAGTAAATACTAAGAACAACTGCAAGTCGCAGATTTTTTCATTCATGTTTACCCCTCAGATCCACACTCACAAGCATTTGAGATTTTTTTTTTCCCCTTTACATGTGTTTTTCCTGCATGTACTTCACCCATCCAGAAACCTAAGAGCTCTCACACTGCAGATTATCCACCGTTTCAATATTTCAGTGTGTAATAATTTCTCCTAAATTGCAGGGCTCTATTTTTATGTAATAGGTGATGCTTACTCAGTAACTGTAAGAATAGTTTGTTGCCTACAATACAGCCTTAGTACTAATGAAGGCACTTGTTTCCCAGGAAACTAGACAGTTGCTTGTGTCAGTGATGTAGAGTAACATTTCAGTCACACCTGATCAGCAGGCAGGGAGCTGAATGTATGGAGGTGAAAAGCTGGCTTGCACTATTCCCTTTAGAAAACAGTTGTGAAAGAAAAGCATCCAACAACCTCTCAAGATGCAGCAGCAGGTTCACTTAGTGGGGAAAGGTGAAGGAGAAGTTTTACTGAAAGCTATTTTGAAGTGGAGAGAGGTAGTAACACTGCAAAATGAAATTATTTCACCACTATCAATAGCCATGACTGTGCTGTCAGTCTAGCATCCCCTCAGTTTTCCTAGTAGGAAGGGAAAAAGAAAAAATAAAAGCCCAAAAGAAGATCCACCAATATCCTTAAAAAACTGTTAATCCATAGCAAACAATAATGGATCTCCCCACCTTTCTCAGTTTTTCTCACAGATTCACGATTAAAACACTCATTTGGACAACTACCACCACCTTCCTCTAAATTGCTGCTAATCTCATGCACAACACTTACTGTAGGCAGAACTAGTATGTAGCTTGTGTGTTCTGATAAAATATCTGATTTTAGTCATGTTTTGGTTTTACTGTGCTAACAAACTCAGGGAAAATTTTTCTATGCCAGCTACCTACGCTAGGTTGGTCTTTTGGGATAGACCTTGACAAAAACATCCAACTCTTTTCCCAAGTTTTGTTCCAAGTCGACAAAACCACTAACAAAAAGAGTGTTTTGCTTCTGTAAATGGGATAATCAGTACTCATCTCACAGATGCACAGTTAACAAATGCAATCTCATACTACCATGACAAGCACTATAAAAAAAGCCCACAAGAATGCCAGTAATTCTGTATTCACTGAGGTTTGCACCAGTGTATAGCAAGACCTTATACCTTTATTATTTGAAGAATAACAAAGGTTATCTTGAACCTACTTGTTTAGTGCAGCCAAATTTAAGATGTAAAGGTAACGTTTATTCTGGAATTCTCCCAGACTTGAGCATTTCAGCAAGTAGATCAGACCTTTTTGTATTTAAGAAGCATACACCTTCTTGTAAATGCTTCATGCTGTATGCCTGGACAAGCAGGCTGGCATGCCCCTTCCTCACATAGAGGAACCTAGTGGCGTTAGACTGATCACTAGGTTTTATACAACTATTGTTCTGAACATATTTTGCCATCCAACTCAGCATCTCATATATGTTTTTGCATCTTGAATGTAGAATTGTCGCAATGATTGTTGCTGGTTTCCAGCTTGTGAAGGGAAGGCCTCCTCATCACTATGGCTTCCTGTTTCTGCCCTCCTACTTGGGTTGACAACTTTCCTCTGTTTCTCTTGTCTCTGTTGCAAGGATGGATTCCTGAACCTCCTTCAGGTGCAGTTTTGCCTGAGCAATATCTACTTTTAAGAAGAGATCACGTTTTAAGTATTCTTGGACATGCAACACCACTGCAAGTTAGCTCCTGGATTTTGCCAAGACTTTTTTTAAGCAAGAGAATTAGAAAACTCTGAGATTCTGTATGAACCAATAGAAGTGAAGGAGAGGTTGTCTGCTCTGAAGTCACTCTGGGAAAGGTCTTTTTTATGATGAAGAGTCATCTAAAAAGGTATAGAAAGTTAGCAGAGATTCCACACATTTGTTATTGCTACCAGATCTTTCTGCTCACTCAGCAAGCATCAGAAAAAAAATAAATCGGTGTTAAATATTGAAAAGATAGCTAAAAAGAGTCCATAGTGGGGCTTAGCCCTTCCGAGACGGATGTGTTTACTCTCAAGAGGGAGAATATGATCAAGGAAAGTCAGGAGAATTCAGGATTTATCCCCATGATTGTCTGTTTGTACAGGATCAGACGCCACTGGAGAGATTGATCTCCCTACTTTTTAGACATTTTGCAATGAGGGAGTGGAAGGGCCTGCCAGAGTCCCAGAAAGAAATCAGACTAAGATTCTTTCCTCAGCAAAACTGGGAAGTCTTTAAATTGGCACCAATTGGTCCAGTGCTCTCTCTGAAGCATCTGAAATGGGCTTCTTTGTAAATAGCATGCCTTTGCCTTTTTCTCATCCTCTGACTGATGCGTCAGGGAAGAATGAGAGCAAGTTGGAGAAAATAAGTTGGCAGATCATCCCACTGAAGCAACAATCTATCAAGAAGTTCTTTCCTTGTCAGAGGATTACGGAGCTGAATATTAGTCACTGATGCCCCAAGTACAGATACAAAAATAGGAACAATAACAGAAAAAGGGAGTACAAAACTGGTTCTCTACTTCAGCAGAGACGCTTCAGCAAGCATCTTTGAATTTCTTGTATTCCATGGTGGCAAAACTCCAAATTTTAAAAGAGAAGTAGTTAGGCCCTTAGCATGAGAATAATTAAAACCAGCTATATTAAATTATCTGATTAGGCAAAGGCAGCTAGCCACAATGACATTCATCTGTCACTATAGCAACAAGGGCAAATAGACTTTGCTATCTTCGATATACTGACGATTTTTAAACAAATGGGTCCTACAACAGTTGTCCTCAAAACAACCATTACGCAGTATTCCACTTCCAATACCAAATTGTATTTCTTTCTAAAAATCCTTATACACTTTACCTATTTTATCTTTTCTGGAACCATCTACTAACTGCATAATTCTCTGTGGCCCTCCTCTAAGGCCCACACATTAGAGGGAATGCCTCATTTATTTCTCCTGTAATGCAATTCATTTCCCTGCCAGCACATCCCAGTGTCTTACACTTAACTGAGGAAAAAGTGGTATTTTTTCTATTTTGTGTTGCTTAGCCATAGAGGCAAATGCTTGCTGCAAAATGATAATTTTAGTTCACAGCTGTGCTTTCCCATATTATTTTTCTGAGTTTCAGGTTTTTGAAATGGAGGACAATGAACAATTTATCTGGGTTGATGTGTCCAGCACGTCTGGAGTCAAGGCTTCAAGTATCCTTTATTAATGAGCTTTCTGAGTCTCATTTAAGGTTTCTAAAGCTTCCTCACTCAATATTCACACACACACACACTACACACACTCCAACTTAACCATTGTATCCTCATTCCTAGTAGAAATCAAACCCTAAACTACTGAGTTATTGAATTATATTCCTGCAGGTGCCTTAAAACAAAATTAAAATAAAGCAAAACATGATAACCAAAAAGGTCAAAATCATTCCTGTGAATACTATTCATTTCAGCAGGGCTAGCCCTGAGATGAATTTGTATCTCATTTGCAATCAGCATTAAAATAGCAAGTGTGTTGGCAGAAGCACATGGCGTTATTGAATGGCTTGTCTGTATCATGCCTTGATGCTGGTGCTATCAGTTCCTCACTTCTATAAGTACTAAAATTAGGCCAGCTAGTCTAAAAATTAAGGGCTCAGACAAACTAACTACTTGCTTCCACATTTTAATTCATCACAGAGTTTCTACAATTGAAGGAATGGAACACCAGACAACCACCATGAAGTTATCTCCTATGATTTAATTCCAGAGAGATTTTTAGAAGACACCTGAAGGACAGTGGAAGGAAGGACACTTCTTAAGAACTGATCAAAAAAAAAAAGAGAAATACTAGCTACAGTTTTTATTTATGGCTCTTCCTCTTGTCATCTCAGCTTCTCCAGGGAAGCACTTCAAGCATTTGTGTGGGAGAAAGATAGCCATACAAGGGAAGGACTGGTGTATTCAGCTGTTTTTAATGTAGTAAGCTGACCTCTTCCATCGGTTTTTGAGTTGTCTTTCTCTCGCAGGTGTCCCATTTGCTACTTCCCTCGCCTTCCTGCCAACCACCACCACATTTACTCCTCTATTTCCCCACTCGTATATTTTCCTCCTTACTCGCTCCTCAGTCCAGCCACATTTTCTTCTGCTCCTTCAAGACCTCTCTCCTCAGGTTGTTCTTGCGTCTTTGCACTAGACCCAGGAGACTTTCAGAACTGCTGGTGTTGTTTTTCCTGTTTTGCCTACTGCTAGCGAATGTTACTAGCCTCCAACCTATCTGTAGAAGTAGCTGGAATGAAGAAGAAACCACCATGAAACCACTGTTTACTAAGACAGTGCCTTTAAACAGTAAAGTAATGCAGAACAAACTAGATATGAGCCTTAAAACAACCTGATCACCAAACAAGGCACTTTACAAGCTGAGCCAAAACAACATACAACAAAAGCGTAAGAAGTTCTGGCTCTCTAAAGCTTCATACACCTTTCCCTTGATTTTTCTCTAGTTTGCAATGTTTGGGGAGTTTAATTGTTCAGAGCAGCTACACAAGTTTCAATGCACATACTGTGACACAACAGGCATTCTCTTTTAAGGAAGCACTCAAGCAGAGATGTCTTTGAAAGAGTTACACAACCTGTGACTGGACCCTTAATTGAACTAACCTTTTAATCACTAGGCAAGAAAAACCAACAAAACAAAACAACCCTAGCAGAAGTACACAAAAGCAACACAGGGGATGTTTATACCAATGCTAATCCAACAGTCTAAGCACACTCATGCAGGAAGGATTCACAGGGTGAAGGGTCAGCAGATCTAAAATCCAAAAGGGAGGCTTTCAGACTGTGTGAATCAAATTCCCAAAGCAAATAAACTCCCCTGGCTAAACTGCTTTTAAACAGTGGCAGACTGGCTACTTGGAAATTGAAAAGTCAGTGAGGTGCTAAAACTGTTCAATGCACTTTTGTTCAAAGCCTGTAACTGACAGGTTTGTGACCAATATATTTGCACACAAATACGTCAGAGGGACGTGGATGAAGTAAAATGTAGAAAAGCAAACTAACGTACCAGTAGAAGACAGAAGAGAAGAAAAGTTGAACTAGGATCTGATACCAAAGGTGGATAGTAGCTGTAATGCAAGTGATGCAGCTGGGCATTGGGCCACGGTCCCAGGAATCTGGGCCAGTTCTGGTTCCGAAGTTGCAGACCGTTAAAATATTCCTTGGCAGGACAAGTTCTTTCAGTCAACTTGTAGTTGACTAAAGCATTTATTTATTGTTATACAGATATAAATGACTTCATTTATAGCCATATGCAGGTAAGACCTTTATGAAGTCATTCAACAAAGACGTAGAAGCAGCATCAGTTCTCATCATCCTACTTTAAAACTAAATTGTTCAGGTTTCTTTCCTCTTGTTGATAGACATAAAATAGAGCAAAATTTCTATAGCTGCAGAATGCAAAGTGTTTTAGTGTAGCATAATCCCCCGCCCTCTCCACCCTCAACCTCTGCTGTTAAAAGTGACAAAAAGTTTCTGCCTTGCTCCCGCAATATTGGCTGCCTGTCCCTCTTTAAGGAAAAAAAAATTCCAGAGCGTAACGAAGTTTGCCATCTCTTCACATTCTACATAACAAGGCACAAACTTTCTAGAACTATAATAAATTGTTATAAGATTCAGAAGAGACATACAGGGTTTGGAAGCCACAGAAGGGTACGCAGAAGTGTATACCAAAATTACAGAAGGGCCCCTGAAGCAGTGTTTCGGCCAAGTTCGGCTACGTCAGGCTATGCTAAGGCTCAACTATACCATTCAGAGAGAATTTATTAAATTTTTCACCCATAGTATCAGAAGTTTTATGAGATCACATACTATGGCCGTGACCAAACTCTCCTAAGTTTGTATGGTACTTCAGCAACATACAGAATGAAACTGGGGAAAAAAAATCCTCTTTCGGAGGTACAAATCCATGAATCCTGATCTTACCCCTTCCCTCTAAAACCTTTAAAACTGAAATGGAGTTTAAAGTTGAAATGCCCAATAAAATGTCGTCATCAGCTTAGCCAGCTAATGAGACATCTCCTTAGAAAAGAACAAAATGAGAAGACTGGATGAGTGTGGAAAAGAATGATGCGAAGAATTTGAGCAAAACAAAGCACTCCTTTCTGAATTACTGAAAGAACACATTTTCTGATAATTAATCTTACCTTTATAATCTTTTCAACGCCAGAAGAACAGATCATGTAAGTGTGAGGATTAAACCGGACTTGGTTTACAATTGACCGATGACCTTTCAGTACCATAAAAGCACCATTGACGACCCTGCCAATGCCACCTAGGGGAAAAACAAACACAACTGAAATGAATAATTAAAGTTCCATATTGTTCTCATTTATAATAATTTAAAGTTATATTATATTTGACAATGTGCTTCAGCTTTATTCTGCAATACCTAAGGCCTGTGTTGGCTGCAGAATTCCAATTTTATGAGTAATGCCCCTATGAAAAGCTGCAAGTTTGATGAAAAGCATCCTTCCTGCAAATTAGGACTTGGAAGCTAGCTTTAGTCCAACTATCTAAACAAACAATGAAGGTTTTTGACCCAATATGACAAGTATGTGAATAACATACATACTTTATGAAATCATCAGTGAAACAATAGTGTCTAAGGCATGACACTACTCAGTTTGTGAATGTGAAGCAGAGACAAATAAAGAGGTTGACTTTTTAATAGCTTTTTTTTTGTTTTTAAGTCAGCAATTCATTGTTGTCACGATTAACTCCAGTCAGATGGGTAGGAATCTACGGGAAGCAACCTTCAGGGCTACTAACCTGAGTTACTGTATTACAGTTAGACTTAGTACAGCCTTCTCTAGACCAGAATCTACAACAACTCATATTTCTGTGAATCCAGCTTAAAGAGGGACCTGAAATAACAAATCTGACCAGTGGGTTATATCATTCTCTTTCACAAGGCAGGGAATTAAAGTGGACTACTTTTGTAGTAAATGTAAAACTTGAAACAGAAGCTAGACAACTTTTCTGCTTGGTTATTGACTCTTACCAAGTCTATACACCAAAGCAAGAAACTGTCACACTTTTCTTAAAATATATATTCACAAATTACGTATTATTCACATAAAGAAAACTATAAATTTGTTAGAAAGCATACCTTCATATCTGAATTAACAAGAGTCAATCAACATGCTATGATTAACAGTATAAGAGAAAGAAATGAAGACTTTTAGAAGATGGGAAGTAAAAACTGAAAACCACTTCAGAGGAAGACAATCTTGCTACTTACAACTTCAAAGGTCGTAAACACACCTTATAAGAAAGTTAAAATCACTAGCTTCCGTGCTACTTACTATCATCTTAACATTGAACAAGTGAACTTTATGTATATGTAAACTGATATGCATATGCAAAGTTTTAACATAATTGGTTCTTCCTGCTGCAAATGTTTGCTATCATTCTTTGTCCTCAAGACAAACTCTTTCAGCTGAAATAGCTGCTGGTTTGAGCCCTAAACCCAATGTTGAACAACCTATCTCCTGAAACAGAAAGTCACAGAGTCCTCCTACAATATATGCTTCCTGAAGGAAAGCTTGCATTAACACTGAAGAGTAGCAAGATATAATGGTCAAAAAATAAACAAAAAGAGAAAAAAGAAAAATCCTGTATCACCTTCCATTTGCCAGGTTACATAAATGGCAAAGAACTGCAGCTTGTGAGCTTGTGTTCAGCTTCTCTCCTCTTAGAAGCACTCCATCCCTTCCACTCATTACCAGTACACTCTACAGACCAGACTGATGCATACAAACCATGATACGGATTCAGAAATAAGGAATCATGCAATCCCCCAAAACCTCAAACCTATCTGCAAACAGATCTTTACAGCTTCTGTAGAGTGTTCTATTTGCAGAGACCAATTTTTCCGAGAACTTTGGAATAGAAAGAAAGATAACACGCCTGAGAAGGGAAGAGATGGTGAGCCACTCCAAAAACAACAAAAAAATATATAAAAATAAATAAAAAAAAATTGTAAAGACTGTCTATAAACTGAAGGCTCATTTAAAAGTCAACTAACTTGAAAGGGAGAAGATCATTCCAGTTAACTTCAAGATACGTTCACCAGAACTGCACTGAGACTGAGCTACCTGGAATAGTTCTCTTATTTGAGTACACCTGTATTTTCTGTAAAGGTTAGGAGACAAGTTCAGCCTTCAGCCATTCCACCAAGATTTCACCAGCGCAAGCTAAGTTGAGTGGTAAGTAACTGACTTCATTGAATTCATTAAAGTTCATTAAAGGTCAGATTGGGCTCTTTTGATTTTCTTTTCCTTTTTTTGAGATTCCTCATGCCCTTTCATTCTGCTCACCGTTAGACATTCATGACCACATCTGTGGCTGATGGCAAGCTGCCCTACTCCCACAGCATTCCTTCCAGCAAAATCACAGTTGTCAATCCAATTGCATCTATCAAGCCAACTGTACATGGTTACATCAAGTCCAGTTCTCAATGCATTTATCTTGACCTAGCAGACAAACGTTCCAGGAAAGAGGGCCTCAGGAGTAAAGAGAATTTGCTTAGGAAACATTTCCAAGTCTGTAAATAATGCTGAAAACAAATTTTAACTATCCATGGACTCTAGCTGCCTGAATTCAGTAGAAAACAAGAAATATGCCCAATGAAATGCTTACAAAATAGTCAGAAGTTAGAGAAACAATGAGCAAAGAAAGAACTATAATGGAGATGAAATACAAATTTAGGGCACCAATAACTTGGGCTGCATTTCCGAGTTAGTCATTGGCCTCTTGTGGGACCATTAGCACTGTGAATTAATCCACAATTATTTCCCTAGTAGAACAACGATAACAGTTATTTAATGCCAGAACTGTCTTCTGAAACTTTAAATGCTTATAAATTCACTAAGAGCACTGGATGAAAAGTGCACAGCATGCCATGTCTACAATACAGTTCTCCCCAGCCCCTATTCAAATTCAGACAGTGTAAAGGAACTCCAAAGCCTTCCACTTTAATATTGAAGTTCTCTAAATTTAAGATGACTCCTTTCAAGCCGTTAATAGTAAAATCAGAGGAAGCACTATACTAGAAAATGCTTCACTCCTCTTAGAGGGAACTAGAGTGAACTTCCCTACAAAGTCCCTTAAAACAACTAACTGCCAGTTACAGGAAAAGTCCCCAAGAGCTTTGTGATTAGTGGAACCACAGTTTAGCAGTCAGCTTTTTCCAGTAGTATGCAAGATTTTAATCATTCAAACTGAAAAGTATCGACTCCAGCAATGCCCTGATAATCTTTGTGTCAAATGTAAGATGCTGCCCCAGAACCTCATTTTTTGAGAACTCCCTTGCCTGATGCAATTTTAGTCTATCAACTCCTATTCCTTCAGTGATGTCTCTAAATCACTGCTTAATGCAGAGCCTTCTCCATCCTTATCCTCTCAGTGGTCCTTTCACTTTATAGTAGCCCAGCAAAGTTGATATCATATTACATGAGTATCTACGTGGCAGACACGCTTGTGTCCAGACTTGTCTGGAATCCCCTGGTCTCTCAGCAGGCCTCAACAGTCCAGGCTCAGCAGAGGCTTAGCTACAGCCGCACAGCTTCTAGCCATCTCACAGTGAGTTGAGTTTGTTCATGTCTGCTGGCAAAAAAATAAATAAATAAATAAATAAATAATCTGTACATTAAGTCAAGGTTGGCCACCAAGTGCTCAAATTCCTGATGCTGTCTTGATTTTTATATGTAATAATTTGTTTCTTTTTGCTATCTTCACTTCAACTGGTATTTTTATTTCCATTGTTTCACCTCTGGTATCCAACCAAAACTCAAATATTGCTTTTGAAGTTAGTTGTTTTTTTTTTTTTTTTTTTTTNTTTTTTTTTTTTTTAAATTGGGGCAGAGAGAAAGGGGGTGCTTTTGAATTCAGCAGCATTCACAGGTCCTGCAACTGGTTTAGCATGACAGCTTTTATATTCTTAGATAGTTACCACATTTGTACATGCAGTATTTATACAAAAGCCATGGATTTAGCTTACATATATATTGTTATTATTAAAGAAAAAGAAGTTTTAAAGTCTTCACAGGCTGATTATGCAGATTTAAGAAGTTTTCTAACTTTCTCACCACTGGAGAGAAGGGGATGGAGATATTGCAAAACCAGCTAGTATATTTCCCCCAATACTGCTATGCTTAAAGACAGTTCTGACTAGTGATTTAATGTTCTAGCTGTGCTGGTCAATGCTTTTTTGGTCTGCTTTTATTTGATACACAAAGTGAAACGTCAAGAAAATCCCTCTTTTTCTACACCCTGGAAATAGGTGCTCCAAAGAGGAGCAATACAAAGTCTCAAAAAATTCTCTAAACAATATCCTACTATGATATTTGACCAGCTGGAACAAACAACTTGTAAAAGGTTAAATGTGAAGTGTACATTTTAAATATATACTTTTAGAAGTGAATTCCTCTACACACATTTGACAAGAATAACATGGCAACACAGGGCATATCTACAGGCTCCAATACAGACAGAAGGAAACAATACTACAGTACCTTGAAAGTTGTAGATGTCTACTCAGTTGTCAAAGGGATTACATTTTGGCTTGATGTATTATTTTGTGTTTTAAATATTATGGTATCATTAGCATAATTAATCCTAATGAATTATGCACTTTTGCATATTTATGCAAAGGAGCTGGCATTTCATATATTGAGAACATACTTGATGGTACACACCAAAAAATTTAAAAAACAAAACCAACCAAACAAAAAACACTAGTAAAACATAATAAGGAAGAGTAAGCTATTTGGACAGCAATCTGACTTCCCATGCAGAAGTTCCAACACACATAACAGTGTTTAAAACAATCAAACGAATTATTTGGGGAATAAGGAAAAAAGGGAAGTGATTATTTGGAAGAGTGCCCTAGTGCAGAAATCCTGTAAGAGCATGGAACAGTCTCTAAAGTAATGGAAGCCGCATTGTTTCAAACATTTTTAAAAAAGTCAAAGCACTGGAGAACTTCCTGGGATAAGGAACAATCTCCATGGTCTCAGTAGCAGAGGAATTAAATGACCTCATTAAAAAGAAGTCCTTTCTATCTAGGACACTGAAAAAGAAGTCCCACTGGTTGTTCATATAAGGTAGAAAGATGCTCCATAGACTAATGCATAACTTCATACACGCCTTGTGAATTACTCAAAGTGCTGAAAGCTCCTGAGAAGAACCAGATATCTGCAGCTGCTGCCAGTGTGCCATCGCATACCATTTGACTGTAGTACTTGGCACTACAATAGAAAGCTAACTTAAAAATAATTTCGTTTTCATTAATAATAATACCGGACACATTTAGACCGTAGGCCACAGCCCTGGCATTTGAATCCTATGAAGTCATGATGCGTTCACGGAAGAGAGAGACTATGCAAGCAACAGCTCTGCTGAATGCTGAAGAATTTTGATGTTGCTTCATGTTCTTCCACCATCAAGCAAACATATATTCACAGCGTACAGGGCCTCTGCCTTCTGGGCAGCAGATTATTTTTAGACCTCTTCAAAAACTCTCTCTGGTCACTTATGCACCTGTATTTGTTTTGTACAATGCATGCCAGCAGATGGGTTTGCTCCTCAGAGACCTGTCTGTAGAAAAGCTAGATTAAACACAAACACTCTCTTGCCCTGACAGCACAGGTCCTTGCAACATCCCTTCTAGTGGGATCAGAAATCTGATTCCAGCTGTGGCAGTAGCCAGAGTAAACTCAATGTTTCTCAGCAGCACAGGCAAGGCTGACTTTGGTCACATCAAAGACGGAGTGAGAACAGCAAGGGCTGGCCAAGAACCCTTCTCCTCCCCGCAAGGTAAGAGAGAGTTTGGAGGATGCACCAGGGCAGTCTGGCTTAGCACTCCTGCTACTTCTGGAGAAAGCAAATGGGAGTGTCTCACCATAAGAAAACAGCTCCAACACCAGCTGCAGGCTGCCTCCTTCTTCACCTTCCAACTCACCTACCACCTCCACCTCCCAGGCCAGGTGAAATGATCACGTTGGCCTTGCAGAGCTTTAGCATAAGCACATGGAGCAGTTGGCTGGTGTCCGCAGCTGCCTCAGGCAACTTGCTCTTCCAGGCAATCCCCTACTTCACCTCGCCTAGGCCTCGAACCAGCCCTGGGGTGGTCGTGTACCACTATACAGCCTCCGTAAGCCAAAGAAAAAAATTCAGATTTAAACATCTAAAGAACATGCGGAAAGCTGTAGTAGTAGAGGCTATTTTTGGACATATATTTTCTCCCTTCTTTTGTTGCTGCTAAATATCTGCAATATCTATCTCCACCGTTTCTATACCAGCCCTCCTACCATTGTTATTGCTGGTAGGCACAAACAACAGTAGGAAAGCTAAGATGAAATTACTATAGAAATAAACTTTGGCACACTCTTTCCACTCTGACCCCCCTTTCCTGGTCTGAGAGAGATGACTCTTCTGGCACTGTCTCACCACTGACTTGCTGTGATCACTACACAGCTGTCCTGTGCTGCCGACACTAACCTGCAAGAAGAGACAAACTACAGTCCTAGAAGTAAAACAATGCCAAGACCATTCCTCAGGAAAAAAAAAAAATTAAAAACAAAAAACCCCACAAATGTTCCATGGCATGCTCCCTAGTGAGTGGATCAGAAATGCTTGCCCCCCTACCCACCCCCAACTGGTATGCATATATGTATGTGTGCACATACATAAAAATCTCAAAAATAACTAAATACACTTGTCAGCCTGGAACTTAGGAAGCTGAAACCACAAGCTGTCTCAAATGAGATAACCCTGTTCAAATGTTATGAAAAGATCTGTTGCTGAATTCTTCAAGTCTGAAGAGCCGTCTGCATTTACAATGACCAAAGAAAAAGGGAAGAAAAATTGCATCAGTTCTGCTGAAAATTGATGCAATTAGTTTAGTAACTGGACCACAATGATGGGTTCCTTCTTGCTAGCAGTTAAGGGCAAAATTAAAAAGAGGTTTTGAAAGTTTGCTGTTCTGATTTAGTCACGTTTTTCAGAAGTCTGGTAAGAGCCTGACAATGTAAACTGAAGGATCGCCAACCGTCTTCTCAATCACAAATATCATGTCCCTTACACAGCATCTTTAAGCAATATTTCAAAAGCAAGAGAAACAAGCCCTAAATTGCAAAGATGATTCAGAGTAGTGGGTGAGGAATGTAAATTCCTACTAAGCCCTCTATTACTCCACAAGACATGTCAGGTTCTGTCTTGAACGGGGACTCTTTACTAAGAGACCATATTTATGGGAGTTAGGTTTAAATATTGCCTGAAGTGCTTATGCTGTTTAACAGGCTTGCTGGGCAGATCACTTAGGGCTGATGTCTCCTCTCACTTCTAGTTTGCCTTGAAGTCAAATAAATGCCGTGGAAACTCAGGACTGCTTTTCTTCTACCAGACCAATGTATCTATTTTGCTAGAAACTCTGCCTCTGAAGAAAACTGGAATATATGCTTTAAAGAGGAAGTTGGCTAACAAATTTACCAAACAATTGGCAATTACTTCTGAAGCAATAGTGGAAAGCTGGGTAGTACTTAAATGGAGAAGGAAGTGGAATCAACAAAGTATTACATCTTCAAGAAAGGACAAAAGGTGGTAAAAAAGCACTCCCTTTTGGCATTGGAAGTCCTGGCTTATCTAGAACAATCTAAACTTGTGGAGGGAGACAGTCAGTAAGGCTCTTCAATAGAATAGCTTCCTAAGCAGCTTGGGGAATATTTTTTTCTCTTCCCCAGCTCCCAGATAAATCCTGTCTTAAAAATTTGTCTGAACAAAACCACTGGAGGAATCTCCAGCTGAAGGGGAACGACTCAATGCAACCTACTGGGAAGACACCTCTAAACTATAATTATTCGCAAAAAAACAGCAGAATTTGTTCCACTTTCCTGGCAAAATATCAACACAGGTAACCGCATTCCTCCAACATGAAGTAAGTTTGTAGTTGTCTGACTGGCATATTCTTTTCTACTCTTCATCATCTTTTGTGTAGTAATATTGCTAACCATTAGATAGCTACTACTTGCTATACCTGGATGTAACCAAAATGATCTGTTTCAGAGTTGTCTTTAAGGATGCAGCTCTATAAAAAGATTTATGTCTGCAAATAAATTGGTATTTACTAATAACTGATATAATTTAAGGGAGTTGTACCATAAATATTTATAGCAACACAATGTCTGAATTCAGCTGGAAAGATAGAAATCAGGGCGATATTTTTATTTAAAATATCAACCAACAGTACAAGACATTACATCATCCAGTCTAGTTTGTATGATATTTAAATGAAAAACCACATTCCACCCCCTCAGATTACAGACCCAAAGACATTCCTATTTTAAGCTAGAACATGAGAATAAGGAGTTTTCCACTGAAGCAGAAGGTTTCTAAGGTCTCCATACGCTACAGCTAGACTTCTTCGCTAAGAAGGAAGCAAAGTAAACTCTCTAGCTGAACCAGTATGAAGCACAGGATCAGATTTAAAAAAGGATGTTTCATCACATTCAAAACAGGCACAACCCTTCAAGAGCTGAATGAAGAAAAGAATTTCAATAAGCCTGTCACAGGTGACTTGGATGGCTGATGAGTTATTTGCCACAGAAACCGAATGTCTAGGTCTATCAAAACTAAGCTCATAATGTTTTTAAAAATCTTTCAATAAGTTTCATGTAAATTGAGCAGTTCGCTAAGACATACAGGTTCCTACTAGAGGATCTTCTGATGCCATTAAGCAACTACTGATGGCAATTGACATTAAGTAATTAATTTTGTAACTGAAATGTTGCAAGTTTACTGACTCCTTTCCTCACGTTCCAAGAACCAGAAACAAAAAAGCTGACCAAAACACATATGACATGGTTTTGTGGTAATTCTAGCTATCAGTCTTTGTGCAAAGGTTCTAGATACAATGTTTGTCATCTGCAGCTGTCTGGAAAAGGGTTTTCAAGAGCATCACAGCCAAACACAAAAACCCCAATCCAGAATTTATAAGTGCAGTCTGGACTAGTAATATATATAAAATTAAATTCTACAGTGCACAAGAAAACATACACATAAATAACTAATTTAAATGTATGTAACTTTTGTTTCATATAGGAGGAAATTCCTTAATTAGTAATAAAGCAGTAGCAAATGAAAAAGGAAATCATACAAATTAAAAGCTGAGCAGAGGGACATCTCTATAAACCCTATAAAAAAGACAGAAGGCCAAGGTACTCATGTTTTTAACATGACCATCTTCAGGACTTCTGGACTGCAAAACTAAATGTTCATTAAATAACCAATCCAAGATTAGAAAGACATTTTCCTCAAAACCCTGCCATTAAACAAACCTTTTAGAGGCTAGACACCACTGTGTAATCCACAGCTAAGAGGATGATTAATGGCCTTTCAAAATGAAACAAAATCTTTTCACTTTACCTCCAAAGCAGATTGTAATTTGCTCACGCTCTTGCTAGAGCACCTAAGACCATGAAAGAACTCTTGGTTGTACTTAATACCGCTAAAATGTACAGTTTAAACTGTGAGAGACATTAAAAATAGAAACTGTAGTCAATTTTTCTAGAGTCTTCAGTCTTTCAATGAAGATTCAACACCACTCTGAAAGAGCATTTTGATTTGTTTCAACAGAAGAGAGATGCGATGTATGGCCTAGAGATAGTAATGGGTGATGTCCTGTTGCCAAACCCTACACAGTACTAGACGATATCAAACTAGGCACTGACCAACTGTGGCATCTGCAACACTGCTGTTACATCCCACACTGCTGCTTTTCTTTAATACCCCACCTCCTATTCTTCACAGACTTGAGCTACTGCTACTTGCTTAACCTGTCTGCCCCAGCTTGGGGAAGTGTCAGAAATAGTCGAAAGTGGTTATTTCCACCAGCTACAGTGCTCCTCCACCCAGAAGTCCAAGAGCATAACTGGTGTGTGTTGGAATTCAGTGGGAAGGTTTTGGGGTAGGAGGAAAGGAAGAGGGTTGCACTGAAGAAAACAGGCCAATGCACTGGAGCTCTAAGGAGCAGCCTGGGAACCCAGAACCGTTTTACGCTGCTGTATTGGGTTTACGTGGCAAAGGTTTGGTAGCAGGAGGGCCACAGGGGTGGCTTCTGTGAGAAGATTCCATAAGCTGCCCCATGTCAAATCAGAGCCAGCTCCAAAAGGGACCCACCGCTGGCCAGAGCTGAGCCAGTGAGCGATGTTGTTTGCGCCTCTGGGAGAGCAGGTTTAAGAAAGGGAAAAAACTGCTGCGCAACAGCAGCTGGGAGAGAGGAGTGAGGAACAGTCCTGCAGGCACCAAGGTCAGTGAAGAAGGAGGGCAGGAGGTGCTCCAGGCGCCGGAGCAGAAGTTCCCCTGCGGCCCGTGGTGAGGCCCATGGTGGAGCAGGCTGTCCCCCTGCAGCCCATGGGGTACCACATGGAGCAGATCTCCACGTGCAGCCCGTGGAGGAGCCCAGGGAGGAGCAGGTGGAGGTGGCCTGAAGGAGGCTGCAGCCCATGGAGAGCCCTCCAGGAGCAGGTTCCGGGCCGGAGCTGCAGCCCGTGGAGAGGAGCCCACGCAGGAACAGGTGATCCGGTGGGAGCTGCCACCCGTGGGGGACCCATGCTGGAGCAGTTTGCTCCTGAAGGATGGACCCCGTGGTACGGACCCATATTGGAGCAGCTCTTGAAGAGCTGCAGCCTGTGGGAAGCCCACGCAGGACCCATTCGGAAAGGACGGCATCCTGTGGGAGGGACCCCACGTTGGGGCAGGGGCAGAGAGTGACCACGAAGGAGCGGCGGAGATGAAGCGATGTGGGCTGACCGCAGCCCCCGTTCCCCTTCCCCTGCACTGCTCGGGGGGAGGAGGTAGCAGAGGGTGGATGGGGGGAAGGTGTTTGTAGTTTGCTTTTAGTTTCTCACTGCTCTAGTCCACTAGCAATAGTAATAAATTATATTAGTTTCCCTATGTTGAGACTGTTTTGCCCGTGACAGTAATTCGTGAGCAACCTTCTTGTCCTTATCTCAATCCTTGAGCACTTTTCCGTCGTGTTTTCTCCCCGTTCCTCTGAGGAAGGGGAGTGAGAGAGCAGTTGTGGTGGAGTTCTGCTGTTTAGCTGGGTAAAACCACCACAGCCGCAAGCTTCATTACAGAAAGAAATTTCTTAGTAACAGATCCTGAATATTTCAGTGAGTTAAGATCAACTTAGAAGGAGCAGAATTGGTAGACTCTTATCTACCAAACAAAGGAGAAAAGACAGGCGCTGCCTCCAGCCACAGCTCTCTCTCCATCAGCTCATCTAGAAGATTTAAATGATTGTTATGAGAAGAGAAATAAAAAGAAAATCACTATGATCACAGATTCAAATAGCATTGTCCATTACTACCCAGAGACTGGATTATGCATTTGTAAATTCTCCCCATTCAACTTTCATCAGAATAATTCTAGATTTAGTGGCTGAGAACAGCAATTTTTCAAAAAGCAGACTAGTCTTTGTCAGACACATTCCCCACCCTAAACCCCCAAATTCCAAAACAACAAAACTTACCTGCTTCTGGATCTGGAGGAATCCTCCACATATATAAATTGAAGTCATCAGAGCCCGAAAGAATGTACTGTTAAGAATAAAAATAAAAGCAGTTTACCACAAGGTATCACCTGAATTATGTTATTTTATTGTTGAACGGGTTTCTCCAAACACAAAGAGAAAACAAGATAATTTTCTCATTCTTTGCACCTCACCGATCAACTTATCCCTAAATAGGGGTGAGGTACCAGCAGAAAAATGCTGTATGTTTATAAATGGACCAAAGTTCAAAAGCATTCTTCACGTATCTAATGCCTACTGACCTAAGTGTGTTTTCTTTGCTAAATAGGGCTACAGATTATGGCTGGCTTTAACACATATGGGTCTAGATGAAACTTGGATCTTGCAGCCTGCAACTCATCTTTTTTTTTAATGTCAAAGTGATTTATTCTTTTTTCCTTTACTCCTGAACTAGTGAGGGAAACTTCTTCAAACACATACCTAAGAAGAGAGCTAGCACTTCTGTTACACACAAGCACAACATGTATGGCTCACAGCAGTCTATGGAAGACCATCAAAGGTCAGTCAGCGATGATGATAAACTTGATCACTGAACAAAATCAAAGCTAAACACTGTCACCAACTCTCAAACTGTTCAAAAAACACACGTGAATCATACTGTTCATTTTTTTCCTGGTTACAGTTAGTCTGAAGAGATGGACAGTTGCCCTTTTTCAACAGTACATGAACAATAAGCAAACTTTATATTGTATAAAAGTTCAGGCAATAAGCAATCTGAAGTAGCCCTAGTTAATAAGCTACAAACATGCACTGGAATGACAGGTGATATCTGACATGGTAAAAAGCTTATGCCCACCAGTTAAGAGGCCATAAACTGTGCCTTGTCTCCAAATACCTTTTATCCAATAAACTGTAAATCCCAAATTAAGAGAAGAGATGACATGTAATGGAAACACTGGCAGATACCAATTCCAGTTATATTATTGCAAATTGTGTAAATCTAACGTCCCCAACAGACTTAAGGCTTCTGCTTAATCAATGCAGGTTTTTTGTTTTTTTTGTTTTTTTTTTTAATTTTATTATCATAATTATTTGGAGAGAGGTACGGGAGAAAAAGAAATACACAGAGCAAGTCTGTCTCTTTTCTAACCTTTGACAGGAGACAAATTCTGTTTTGTTTGGCTCAAACAGTTTGGTTTCTTTCGTTCTCCAAGGAAGCATAAACTCATCAGACAAAGTAACATCAAACAGTGAGGAGACAAGTCCTGGAATAACACAGGACTGAGAAGCAAATAAACAAAAAAATATATAGCAGCATGGAGAAAGCTGCTATAAATTTGCATGTATTCTGTTTGCAATGCTAATTACATTCTTGCAGAGTTTGGACGTTTCCAGCCACAAAAGATGCAATTACTATCCACTAAAGTCCCTTCTCTGGTGTCTACCACAATCCAACCATTCTTCTTTCTCTTATTTTTAAGGATGTAGGATGTGAGTAAGCATTTATGAATGCAATTCTGCACATTTTCTGACAGATAAGCAGCATTGATCAAACACAAGTTCCATTAAGAACTTGTGCGCGCTAGTTCTGCATCACTCATAGACCCTTCCTTTCCAAGCCAGAAAGCAATTTCTACAAGTCAACATGTTCAAACACTTAGGCAGCTTACCTCTGCCAAACTGACCTGATGGTGCCAGGAATACGTGCTTTCCTTTCATTTGACTGCTTATAAATGTTAGCCCACAGCAGGCTGAGCCACTGTGCCAGATCTACACAAATTAGGGCTCTCATAGGCAACCTCCCAGCAACCAGAAACAAAGCAGCTCTCATATGTTTTGTTACACAGAAAATTCTTCATAGAAGAAAGGTCTTGCTTAAAGTTATGAAAACGTTGCCAATTGTTGGTATTTATTACCAAAGTGTGCAGTTGAAGCAACAGCTGTTTTGCCTAGGACATGTGGTTTTAAAAAAAAAGACTTCTAAAAAAATCTAAAAAGCTCAGTATCTTGAATTCATGACCATATGACCATAATGCATAAACAAAAAACAAACAAAAACAAACAAGAAACCCACAAGTTCTAATAACTCCTTAACATGAATTTACCACTTCATGCAATAAATCAAACAAGCCTACAAACGACAGGCCCCAGAAGTGACAGGTTTCAGATATCCTGCACCAGACACACAACACAGAAAAATCACATTACATATGTGCAGGGAACTAAGCATCTTTGAGACTCTTGAAATCAGCTTCAAAACTGGTTTGCAGCTGAAAACACTATGTCCTATAAGACTCAATGGCCAATTGCCTAGGAAATCTGGCATATCATTGCCAACTGAAGAGGAACAAACTACCTCTGAAGACGCCTGGTTGAATACGTTCCGTCTTACTTTGCAGAAAGCAAAAATTAGTGTGTCCTTGCAGCAACGTGGACTAATGGCATTTTGACTGCATTGTCGAGACAAGTGATTTTTCCCCTTACCTGGGGAATAATCCCCAGGTAACACACCTCGTGAGACCACAGCTGGAGTATTGTGTCCAGTTGGGTCTCCCTGATACAAGAGTAACCCTAATAAATTGGACAGAGAGTGGAGGATGGCCACCGAGGCTGTGAATGCACACGACCTGTGAGGAAAAGCTACGGGAACTGGCCTTATTTATAGCCAGAAGAAGAGAAAGTAAAGGGACAGAGTGGACCCCAATAGTCTTCCACTGCCCAAAGGAACACAGAGCAGTCACGGACAGACTCTTCTCAGAGGTGTGCAGTGAATGCTCAGGAAGCAACAGTCACAAGTCACAGCAAGGGAAATTCCAGCTGAGCACAAAGGAACAACGTGTTCAGGAGTGTGACAAACACCAAAGCTAAGCTCCAGAAAGGCAGGGGAATCTCCACCCTTGCAAACCCAAAATTTAACCAGGATCCCTGATCAACCCGATCTGACTTTGAAAATGCCTGCTCTGAGAAGCAACTCTGGACAGATAACTTCCAGAGGTCTTTTCTGATTCAATTTTTTCAGTGATTACCAAAGTAAAAATAAAAATAAAAATAAAAAGAATTGTCTTGGTGGAGTGGGTTTGGTTTTTTTTTTTGTTTTTTTTTTTTTGTTTGGTTTGGAGAGGAGGGGGCACAGGCAGTGTCAGGAAAATGCCCACCTGGAACTTTTACAGTACATCACACATCACAGTTTCACAAAAACTCCAGTGGGAAGACGAACTTTGCCACACAGACAGAGGCACAAGCTGTAGTTCAGCACAAGGACTTGCATAAATTCAGGTGCTTACAATTCGGAGAGTTTAATTTAAGAAAAAGAAATTGGCAGTGTATTTTAATGCAGTTCACAGAATCACAGAACGGTTGAGGTTGGAAGGGACCTCTGGAGGTCCTCTGTTGCAACCTCCCTGTTCAAGCAGGGTCGCCTAGAGCTGGTTGCCTAGGACCATGTTCAGACAATGTCTGAGTATGTCCAAGGAGGGAGATACTCAACTCAACTATCTGTAAGGGAAATAGTTCCTATCTACTTAAAAGCACCACAATGTCCTTCAGTTAGTCACCCTCTTCTGGCTTAATGACATTTGCAACAACTAAATAAATACGGCCAAAACATTCTGGAGTGAATTAGGAGGCAATATGTGTGAATGAATACAGCACCTGTGTTGCAATTTACGTGTCATCACAGAACAAAGCTCAGCTTGGGATGCAAGCCGTTGTTCTGAAGTAGCTGTGTGTCTAACCTTGCAACCAGGACAGCCATACATAACTGCCAGAAGCATTAACTGATAGTCTTCTATACAAGTTTCATGTTTTAAACCATAGACTGTCAGTTGTGAACTTTTTTTTACATAAATTCAAGTTTTATTTCAATAGTTAGCTCTGCCAGTAATCCTTAGAAAGGTACCATATTCTGCGAAGTGTCCAGCAATTTGAAATCTTCACCATTCTACTGCCACCACTGTAGCAGCCAGCACCATTTTCCATTCTCCTGCCATGTTAAGGATACCTCTGGTGTACATGTTCTCCTGCTGTTCTCACAATATAGAATTGAATCCCCAAATGCATTCTTTTTGCCCTTTCCTGTAAGATCAGGTGATAGTAGAGATCTGAGAAGTACAACATGGCTTTTCAAGTAGAGACCAAGAGGCAGCCAGAAGCACAACTTCATGACTGCCGCTATTTGAAAAACGATGCGCCAGCTGAAGCTTCAAGAGCAGACACCCAAGCTGCTAAAACCAGAAATGCGCCTTGACATTTGGCATTTTGACATTTGACAATTCCAATTGGTAGTGTCTGCACAAGACAATGGGAACCCAAGGCCTCTGGAGAACACAGCTGGACTGATGTTACTAGGACGTTTGCATGATCATCTGTGAAATTTTTTTTTCACATATTTGTTATTAGCATAACAATAAGCCAATAGTTTTCTACACTAGTTGAAAGCTGCAGGATAAGTATTGAGAAATTGCAAAAGTCAGTCCATACTACCAGAAAATTCAAAGAACTAATTGCTATTAAGTGTACCAAGCCCTTGCTAATAAGGCTAAAATCCTGAGGGAATGGAGCAGACTTTTTAAAAGGAAGGAAGAGAAAGGAAAGAAAAGGAGTTTGGAGTGCGGTAGATGGAAGAACATCATGCTGCATATGCTTAGACTCCACTTTAGTTGTGTCCAAGGGTTTTTGGTCCTGAGGGGATGTGCAAAGAGTAATTCCTCACAGAGTACCTTCTGCTAAGTTACCTCAAGAACAAAAGTCCAAATCAAGTCACAGAGGCAAGCTAGTAAGAGGCAAAAAAATGTGCATCCACAACGACAAGCACAGGCTAAGACAGTGTGCACTCTCCCTCTTTCCACCCTCCTCTCAAAAGCCGAACTCTAAGCAGAACATAAGCCTGTGAACTGGTGTAGCACTGAGTTCTGCATCAGACCAGACACTGAGCAAAGAGTACAGATGCTCAGATGTCTGGGGGGAGAGACCAATATTAAAACCACCTGTTTCACTGTCTGCATTTTTGCTGCTGTATCTGACTAGGATTTCGGAAATCAACATTCAGCATATTCACATGAACACAAGATTATACAGAAAAGCAGTTGCTAATTTATTTTTTTTATAAGAAAGGAAGAATCAGCTTCTGCGTCTAGCTGCTAGTAACAATGACAGGAAAAGGCTTCCAGATGACTACGAGCTGCTGATTCAGAAGTTTGCCTTAGAAGGAAGAAAACTCTCAGGCATGGTTAGAGTCTGCTGCTGGAGAAACAAATTCAGTCTGAGCTTCAAGTACGTATGAACTGATTAAAATGAACTATCATCAGAAATCTGGCAGCATTACTTCAGACTAGCAATCTCCACTCATTCCACTGCAACTCTTCTCGTTTTCTCTCTCCCCAAGGAGATTAGAACAGTTGATATAAATAAGTGGAGATCAAATCTGTTACTGCTATAGTCTTGTAACAGTAGCATTAACACTGTATTTTCCAACACCACTCTGGGGAATTTATTTTTATTCCTACCACTGCTGGTTTCAAAGCTTTCAAAATCCCACAAGCTACATTTCCTCAGGTACTACTGAACATGGAGTATTCCAATAAAATTATCTCCAAACCAAGCCTTATTCTATGTTTTATTAACATCCACATTTTCTGTTTCCATTAAATTCCCTGTTATTCATAACCTAGATCAGAGATATTTTCAAGCTTTCAGCCCTAGACAAGGGACCAGCAGACATGGATCATTTTTCCAAAAACATAAGCAGATCTTTTGAATGGCCCTACTAAAGTAGGGGGGAATAAGAAGAACGTAAGACAACTTGTCTTAAAAGCACAACAGAAAACACACCATCACCATATAATTATATATGGATGAATGAGACCATGGTTAACAGTATAGAGATGATAACCATTTGAAAAGTGACTGTTTTTAAGTAACTAACAGGAACTACCAGACTGCACAAGCCATGAACATGTCTACCGATGTCCAAATTAGAGTCACTCACCCTAAAGACAGCAAGGAGTTAGAGAGATTCAAATTCCATGCTGCTGCTTACAGCTTTACCAACAAGCCAGCTCTGAAAAAGATTAAACTTCTTAAATCTCAATTCCCATTCACTTGAGCATGCCTGTCCCTTCCTCAAAGGGGCCAACAAAACTTGGGTCACAAAAGATCACATTAGAAAGAATTTTCCTCAGGCTTTTAACTTCCTTAGCTTCTTGAAGTAGTTCAAAATCCACACACTGGGGAAAGAAGTACAAAGGCATCCAAATGTGATGGAGTTCTGCTGGTGCTTTGCATAGCTCCTTTAAACAGCAGGAAGTACAGTCCTCTATTTATTGCCTGTAATATAATTCATGGTTGGGGTGTAGGCTTTTGTTTTTATCCCTAGTGACAATGCATAAAAAAATCTAGATTGGTGATAGTCTGCCAGGCTGAAGTCCTAACTGCTCTTGAGCATAAGAGAAGAGATACCTTAGACATCTTCTCTGCGGTAAAGTATGCACTGAAGAAACCACAGTTTGATGTCAAGTCTGAAAAACATTAACTACTTGTCCAAGAGATTAAAATTCACATCAATCAGCACTCTGGAGAAAGAAAACATTTACATGAAGAACATAAGAACCGAGTGTTTTTTCCAAGGAAAAAGGTCTCCTAAGGAAACAGGGCTTGTGCTATTTTGTTCTTTGTGGCACCAACCCGACCCCAAGAACTTTTAAGCCTAGTGGCCTATTTCAAATTTGATACAAGACCTGAGGGCTCCATAATGATGAACTGTCCAGATTTTTATTTTTATCTTTTAAATAAACAGGTAGCCACACAGATGACACCCTGTAAGCAGCCACTGAGAGAAAGGCAGTACCACAATGACATCCCCCTACTGAACAACAGGAAGCTAAAATGGGAACTCAACCTTGAACCAAACAAAATGCCAAAGAAATCACCATGATCTAATTTCTCATGAAACAATTTCAAAGGGGATGAGAAAGCAAACTATAAAGTCAAGAAGTAAGAAAGGTCACCTCATATGTACACACATTTGTGCATGTGCTTGTGTATATACATATAAAATCTCATTCATAAATAGTTCTCACTATACATCACATAATTAGCATGAAAAATGCTTGACAAAAGACAACCAGGTGTTGTGGTTTTTTTTGTTTTTGTTTTTGTTTTTTTTTTTTTTTAAAAGATGCTTCTTGGCCAGAGGAGTCTCATTTCTAAGGAAGATGTGTAGAGCAGTATTGGCATTTCAAAAGGGCCAGGATTTTTTTTTTCTTTTAAATGACTGATACTTAATTTACAATTTCAACAGATTTTAGTGTTAAGTCTGCATTTTTCTGCAAGTAGAAAGCCTGCAGATTTATTTCCAAGTTATCTTTGTATTGTTAGAGTACCCACTGACCCAGAGAAAAACAAGTTAAGGACACATATATGGCTGATGGTTTGACTTGATGATCTTGAAGGTCTTTTCCAACCTAAATGATTCTATGAAGGAGGAAAAGACTTCTTCCTATTCAAGAAGCAACAAAAAGCACACACGCAAGGCAGCAAGATAATGGAGTTTGTTTGAGAAGGGCAATTCCAGAGGAATAAGAAAGATCTCCCTCAAAGCAGATACATAGCCCTTTCCTTTCTTTTATCAATCAAGAAGTAAACAACAGTTAGTTGGTAAATACTCCATCTCTTTTCAAGTCCTGATCTTTTTATCAGGCTGTTTCTTTATGCTGATGAATTTAGGTTTTCAGTATAGAATTCCTACTGAGTACAGCCTGAAAATCTGCTCTAATGATCACCTGCCACCCTCCTTGGTAGGTACGCTCCCAGCTACATCCCTTGTACCAACATCAGCGTTCACGATACAGTAGTGGCCTGGTTCAGTAGCAAGAACACTAAAATCCCATATAAATCATAATCATTCATTCACTTCCTCTGCTTTATCTATTTCAGTCAGCTTGTACAAGGTTCAGGTGAGTGCCAGCAGAGCCCAAGTAACAACAGGACCTTCCCTCTCAATGACATACTGCCTTGTTTGTACCCTCACACTGCAGCCCCAGTCCGAGCGGCTGCCTCTTCTTGTTTTAGAAGCTCTCGCTGTTATCAGCTAAGAAATTCCTCCCTCCAAGCTAGGCAACCAGGTGGTAGGGTGGGGTGACATAAAGAACAGTCACCTGTGCAGGCTATTAATCTCTTGTTGCTGTCTCTCAATGACCAAGTAGAAAGAGAAATAACTTGGAAAACTATTACTGAAATGTGTTTTGGAAAGCTTATGGTTCAGAAAATCATTTATCTACTGAAAAGGATACCTATATATTCTTTTATCTTCTCCTTTGTAATAAATCCTGTGGCCTGAATCATATCTTTTGTGCAGTGTCTGGCATAATGAAAGACTAATCTACAACTAGTTCTCATAGCACTGTGGCATTAAGAAACCTTTGCTTTGAAAACAGTCACCTTTTTTCATACGTGCAAGGAGAACAGCTTGCAACCTGCACCGTTTGAACTGTTTTTCAGGAGGGTTCAAACTGGCACAAATGAGCTTAAGAGACTTCCATCTTGGCCTGAGAACCAGGCAGGTACCTCCAAAGGCTTTTTACAACAGTAACTTTGTTCCTCAGCAGGGACTATGCCTACCTCATGAACTGGAAACAGAAAAGCTGTGACACAGCAGACTGGAGAAACACAAGTTGCTTCTAGTACATAAAGTTCAAAGCCAAAAATTTGTATTCCTACTCCCTAAATCCTTAATCTTATGAGCAGCCAACTCTGTGTGGGGCAGTTCTAAATGCTTACAGAAGCATCATCAGGAGCAATCCATCAACATTTTTACAGCTGCCTTTTTGCTATGCAGAAGGGCCATAACAGTGATTATATTCATGAACAAAAAGCAACTTAGAAACTCTTACTGTGGATTTCTATGGCAGGGAAAATACTCCTATTACGTTCCAAAGAAAGCAACAACTATTATCTGAACAAACGAAGGGGACTCTTCTGTACTTGGCTGAAACCGCAATGTACCCCAATTGCTCTGCGTTGCTTTCTTCAGCCATCTGTTACTTTACTTTTTCAAAGATACACTAAATCAAATATTCTATTAGTCAGGATCATCCAGAACTTACAGTTGCTTTTTCATTACCTAGAAAAGGCCTAGTGGTCTAGTTTCAACAGCTCAATAAGAAGCGCTGTCAGTACAGCTCCCATTGCTTGACATTTCTAACAGCGCACTCTTGCTCACTCTCCCCGGTCCTGCAACTGATGCTACTAAACTGCAGGTCTCCTGTGATGCACTCACAGGGAACATGAAGCCTGCAGACCTCAAAGTCTTCCGAGTCAGGGATCCAAAATTCAGCTTCAGTATGGGTCCCTTTGGGTTAATGCATTACTATCCAGAGGTCTAAAAACCTCCACACCGAGGGCTTACAGGAATTCAGAAGAGAAGGGAGAGAGGAAATAGGGCTGGCAGGATGCCCCAGGGAACAGGGGAAGAGGCGATCAGAACCAGAAGGGTTAGAGGAAACTCCCAGCCCCTTCTGCCAAGACCCAGACTCTGAAGAACCATTTTTAGTATAAGCCTCCCATATGTCAATTACCAAAAACAACAGGGAATAAACAAATAAATCCATAGCCAGATGCATTACTCATGTATGTATTTCATATGAATGTAATCTCACGCGTATACCTGGGATTTAATCTGCCATTTAGATAAGGTAAAAACAAAATACCACCTCATCAATAATTCTTGAAAGACAGCAACTTAAGACAGAGTAAGACACTAATTTTCTTTTTATCCAAGCACAACAAAATATTTGCACACTGACTACTTTTCATATATTAAGTAGTAATGACTGCAGTAAGCTACTATTCATTAAAGTCTTCTATGTATATGAAACACAAAATGTACTCTTTAGGAAAAGACTTCCCTTTTTTCTTTTTCTTTTTTAAAGCTAGACATCGGTAAGTATTATTTCCTGAGATAAATGGTCCTTAAATTAGATGACACAAAGAAGAACACAGAAGAAAAGTTGTATTTCTTTAGAAAGGCAATACACAACCATATAAGACCTTGGCACCTATACAACTAATCCTGTTCTTGGAAGGGTTGTGTTCATGCAGTAATTCTGTTCTGTTAAAAACTGGGCTGTCCCTACCCAAGGCTATTTAGTACACAGACTTCAACATAATGAAGGCTGTAACTTTATAGGGAGTTGGAGCAGTCTGCAGTACCGTGAGTGGTACATTCCTGAAACTCTCCTATACCAGTGTAATGTCAACAGAAAAGGCTGAGTGGTGATGTAATGTCTGAGGGCATGCCAGAGTCAAGACACTATTTGTTTGATTCACAGGGTACGAGTTATTTCTCCCCACCCCCACCTTTTTTAAAGCAGGCAATAAGCAGTAGATTTTACAGCTACAAGTGTTATAGAGCTCCACATTATCTACACAGTGGAAAAAACCACAATGAAATGATAGCATTCATCATTGTGACACAGGCAATAGTTCTTGAGCAAGAAAAGCTTTTGGTCTATTTTAGTTTGGAAGGGTTTTGGAGTTTTTTTGTTTGTTTGTTGTTTTTTTGTTGTCTCCTGCCCATCACCATAGCCTCTGAGGCTCCTACACTTAAAAATGCATTTGGGTACCTGAAGCCCATTAATACTTCCTATATCCTCATATCCAAGAAAATATTTTCCATACTAGTTTATCAAGCAAAAATCCGTAGTGTCTAAACAATATTTCCCAAATTCTACTGCTGACAAGAAGAAAGGAAACTCTCCTCAGTTCTCCTGACACAACCTGAGATTCTCACACATTTTATTTGTAAGTAAATGAACACTTGCGCACACTAGGGTAAAATCAGTGGGAGATAGGTGCATAAATAAACTGGCTTTAAGAATCTGGGCCTGGATGCCTGTACCATTCTGTACCAGAATGGTGGACAGCTTATGCTCCCATGTAAATCTCTACAGCAAACAGAGAGTGGGCAGCTGGGGGTCATGCTTGATCCATCTAGTAGCCTATCTTATTCTTCCTTTCTTCTACAGCTGTATGACTCAAGTGAGCTCCTAGATAACACCAATGGCATACAATTTTGAACTCATTTATCTGCCAACATCAGAGCTCTCCTACAAAGAAAGGAAAAATTAGTGGCATGCGACTGAGGTCATTACACTCAGGACATGGACAAAAGACAGCTCTGAGAGAAGCAAATGAAGGCAATTACAAATAGGTACAAACAAAGCACCAGCTAAACATTGCCTCCCAGGCTTTGGTAGTTGGAATAAACAAGACTGGAGCATTTCTAGGAAACATGTTTGCATATACTGCTTGCTGATTTTCAAATCAGACTCACAAGGACAATGGCAATAATGCTTTTGGAGGAAAATAACAGTTTGCAAGGACACAAAAAGAAGCAAAGCTCTTTGTCCTCCAAGACCTCTGTCACCTGCCCTGTGCTACAATCCCCCTACCTCCAAAATACCTCCAAGACCTCAAAACCATCTAAAGCACTTCAGATTGTGTTGTTTTAAATGAAAAAAAAAAAATCAGTGGAATTAATAAGCTATATTTATAGCTTTTGTTCCTTAATGCATTAATGGTGTTTCATTCATTGTTAAGAGGTTTTAATCTACTTGTATCACAGGTGCTTCAGTACAACTAGGTGGCATGCAGATCACTGCAAACCTGCTGGTTGCAGGCTCCCCTCTTCAGTGACAAGCCAGGAGCGTTGGATCCCAGTTCTGCTGAGTACCTGTCACAATTAGTGGGGACTAATGGGAATACTGAGATAAGTTTAGCATATGTAGCCCAACTGTCAGCAGACAAACTAATCAAACGGTTCCCCAACTAGTAGTCTGTGTTTTATTTGTGCAAAGAAATTGAATTTATTTAACTATATATTTAATACATGAACACACACATACACATAACTTGACAAAGTAAGAATAACACATCTGATTATTAAGGGAACTTAAGCATTGAATTTCTTAAAGTATAACTGTGATGTCTAAGAGAACTTAGAAATTGTGTATATGCAGCTAAGAATCTGTTCATTTTTGCCATACTAGAATCCGAAAGCTCCACATGGAACATGGTTTTATTTACCTTCTCTACAGATATCCATCATGTTGCAGCAAAATTACAAAGGCAGGTACTAAGGTACTAACAGCTGTGGGGGGGTTTAAACCCCAATGGTTACAATTCACAGGGGAACTTCCCATGAGTAAACCATTTTCCATGTACAAACTTAATGGAAAGATTAGCAAAGGCTGTAGCTGTGAGGAGCTGAGCCTCACAGTGCTGAAAGGCCACCTCTCATCCACCCACCAATCTCTTCCAAATGCTCGCCAGAGCCCTCTAAGTGTCAAAATAAGTCATTAACCCAGAAAAAGAAGTAAATACTTCTGCCAGGTTAGGAAGTTGAATCAATGAAAGGTCTTGCATCTTGCTGGATAAGAAAGGCCTCCTCCTTTCAGCAGTTCACTTTTTTTTTTTTCAATCCAACTGCACTCTAAGTGCTGATGAGTTAAGGACATGCCTTTTCTTGTTAGGGTTAAAATATGAAATTGAAATGCAACTTTATCAGATGAACTAACTGTGCAGACAGCACAATAGTTTTTGAATACAGGAGAGTCACATTTTAAAATTACTAGAGACTCTGTATGAAGTATTAAAACATAACTATTTAAGACAGCTTAAAAGAAGAAAAAAGATCGAATCATCAGTTTAATAAAGATGAAAAAGAAAAACTGAAGACAGATAAAATCAGAGNTTTTTTTTTTTTCAATCCAACTGCACTCTAAGTGCTGATGAGTTAAGGATATGCCTTTTCTTGTTAGGGTTAAAATATGAAATTGAAATGCAACTTTATCAGATGAACTAACTGTGCAGACAGCACATAACAGTTTTTGAATACAGGAGAGTCACATTTTAAAATTACTAGAGACTCTGTATGAAGTATTAAAACATAACTATTTAAGACAGCTTAAAAGAAGAAAAAAGATCGAATCATCAGTTTAATAAAGATGAAAAAGAAAAACTGAAGACAGATAAAATCAGAGGTGCAATGAGAGAAAAATTCTGAAGAATCCTTTCTACCACAAGTGACACTCATAATCTGAGCACAACTTTCTTATCCCTAGATCCCTTCAGACGGCCCCTGCACAAAGAACCTTAGCCCACACAAAGTTTTGATCCTACAAGGAAATACAAGCAAGGAATTCTATGAAGCTCAGTAGGGACTTCACATAGATCTCGAATGAAAGACATTCTTCATTAAGGTAAAAGACAGCAATATTAAAAGGGCGGGGGGGCTGGAACCAGATTAAATTAGAAACAGATTTTTTGTTATTATTGTCAATTCTGATTTTGGGGGCAGTTCTTGTATGCATTATTTCATACCCACAAAACTGACCAAAAAGCAGATGCATACTAGTTATTTAGAAGGACTAATCTCAAAAACATTGTATTTTTTTTTCTTTTTTAATTCAGCTTGTCTATCTTCAGCAGGTTCCAACTCCAGCCTTCTTTTCTAGACATACCTGAAAATGGAATTGGGTTCTCTGTAAAAGGCTGTCTCCAAGGAATATCCATAGTGCTGACAACCTCAGTTATCTGAATTTGAGCATTACTGGACAGTTTCAGACACACAGGTGGACCACACACTGGCATTTCCTGCAACTTCATTATTTTTCTTTCACTCCAGTTGGAGGACAGGTACAAGCCTGTATCTAAATGTCAGATTCCACCTCTTGAATACTCCATATTAAACCTCATATTTTCTATTAGCTTCTTAGAGCACTTATAAAGGAATAGAGCTCCTTTTGCTCTGGTTTCCAACTTGTTAGCAGTATTACGTGCCGCTACTTATCTCAACAAAAGGTCCATCAAGCCAAAAGAGTACCAAGTTTTTAAAAAATGCAGGCTTCCAAAGCACAGCATCAACCTGATACCAAACAGCTGTATTCTTTCCATTAAAACAACACTGTACTCATAAGAAAATAGTTTAAAAAGCAGAACAGACAATATGGCTTTTTTCTAGACTTTCAGTAACAGATAAGAAGCAAAACTATTTGTCAGTGTACACAGTTCTACTCTGACTTCTGAAAGGAGAAAACAGTGTCATCTTTAGGCTGACTAAACAATGGACCCCTAAATCAACAGCACTTTTTTTCTTAAACAACATATGTTTGCCATTCTTTACAGCAAATACCTCTATTCTTTTAAGATGGTTTCAGTATCGCATTTTCATTCTCCTTCTGCCAAAAAACTATGTAAAACTCAGGAACAACATGCAACACACTGACTTCCCATGCCTATTTGTCACAGCACTCAAGTTCAGTGACGCAAATACATTTCCTACTTGTTGTCTGAAAGAAGCTCAACTCTGCCTCCTGCAGCAGCAATACAATTAACGACTAAGTTCTGACTACAGGACTTTTATTGATGACAGCAAAGAAATTTTCAGATCTTAGATAGTTCTGTAGTAATGTGTTTTGAAAATATATCTTTTGTCCCTAAATGTCATTAGTGTTTATTAAATACAGCTGTCCAAAGACAATGTTCAGATCTAGAAACATACAAACTGCTGTTAGTCACTTTATGTGTGACTTCTTTTTTTGTCATTAGTGATAGAGACAGTCCTGCCTCAGTAGAGGAACAAACTATTCCTTCATAACACCGTTGCCACTTACAGAACACTGAACAATAAAGACCTATAATCTGATCCAGCAGCATAGTAAACAAAGGAGAAACATAACTGGAAATAAGAATTAAAGACTTTATAAATCCACACTATTTACATTTTGTTGGGATTGCTTCTACTACACTCAAAAGCAATATTGAAAGGAAGGTGTTTCCTTACCACACATGGATAATATCATCTAGTCATGGTTCTAAAATCGTATTAAATGCACCTAAAAAGCCTCTGCAAATATTTTTCCTGTGAATATCACCTTCCAATTAAGCACTAGATCACATCCATCGAGAGGTAAAATCATGTGCTTTGGTATACATTTTTCTTCATTCAGATCCTATGTTGCAAAACAGTTCTGAAGTAAGCCTGTACATGTCCTGTCTCCTGTTTGATTAACTGAATCAGAAAACAAACAAAAAAAACCTGTGAAGGTGTTTTCAAACACTCATGGAAGCTCTGCAGACTCAAGATGTTACCCGCTTTTTACCTGATCACGATCGCCTGCAAAACAGCAGCTCTTCATGGTACATGAGTTGAAGTACCCTTGGTTGTCAAACTGGAAGACAGGCAGTCGGCAGTGGATGTCATAGAGGACAGGGGGAAGGCGCCGACGCAGTGCCAGCAGCTGGGTTCCATTGCTGTTGAACCGGACACTCATGGCACTCTGAAGGGAGAGGTTTCCACCATAGCGCAGCAACGAACTGAGAGAAGACAGAGGAAACAAATGAGATGGGCCACACAAATGAACAGAACTGCGTAAAGACAAAATTCTAATGTTACTGAGTAATTTCAAACTGACAAGCCCCATAAACTCTATCTTGTTTAGTTTCTGCTTCAAAGCATAGATCCCTAAACAAACTTCATTCAAAGCCTGGATGACAAACTATCAAAATGCTAAGACTATAGTTTTCAGAAGTCTGAAGTTAAAGATTGTGAATAGTTTTGTTAATAACAAATACATTTCCTGCATGGGAGCAAAGTCTCACAGAGTAACCATAAGCCTTAAAAAGACTATTCTTGTACTTCTGGAATGTCTGCATCTGAGACTAACTGTACCAGCACGCAGCTCTTTTTGTTCAGCTGGTGCCCTAATCCAGCCAAGTCAAACTTTTTTCCCCTCTACTCTGGCACTGGATGGCATTTTCTCCAATTGTAGATACTCTGACCATTATCTCACTTCTATTTACATTTCTACAGGGCATCAGAGGATGTTTGAACTCTAAAATCAGTTCCAGCTGTCTTAAATAAAAGGCCACCTTACTAACAAGTTATGGCAAGAAATGCTAAAATAAGACACTTAGCTAATCTCAGACTTGCCTCATGTACAAATATTGCCAAATAGGCAGGACAATTATGCTAACACATGACACTATTACCTAAAAATCTCACACGGTTAAAATAGCTAGTTTCCGTATCCCATATAAGGCCATATGACCAGAGCTGGAGTATCTGTATCAGTTCTTACTGACATATACAATACAAAAACAAAGGGTCATAATTTTCCAGACTCTCTCTTTAAAGCAATAACAGAATATGGAATTTGTTCCATCCATGAACCTAATGATAATCAAAGCACACCTGAAATTCGACTTGCACTGAAAAGATGAGAAAGCTTGTACAAAGACTTAATCCCTGTATTTGAAATCATCACATGTATGGATAGGGAGGCAGAACAGGAAGATATTTTGTCCAGATTTTTTTGTTCATAGATCACTGAAACTTCCTTAAGCAGCACTGGAACTGGACCTTTTGTTAACAGGTTTTGAGCAGTCTCTATCAAATCTTGTGTTAAGAGCTGTGACTTTTATGCACCTTCTGGACCAGACAAGGCATGCTGGCACATAATTTGTAGATTCTAGAAGGAAGTTCATTCACTGGTTTTAACGCATTATATTTTCTGATGTAGCCCTCTGCCTCAACGTTTGTGAAAAATGAGTCACTCCACATGCATGGCAAGCCACATTCCACACAGGTTGAAGCACGCATCATTACGTGAAATTCTGTAAAGTTAAAAAACTATTGTTCCTAAGCCAGAGTTAAACAAAACCAAAAACAAAACAGGAAACTAGGCTCCACATAATGAATGCACTAGAAATACACTGTTCCCACACACACAAACTTTGTGAACTGAACAGTCAAAGCCAGGGTGCCATGAAAGAACCAGAAGCCACGTTTTCAAAGCCAACTATAAAGAGCTTCAAGCTGGGCACCAAAAATTCTTAACACATTTTGCTGTGTTGCTGTGAGCAGAGCAGTTAGGCATATAGCTTCTTCACTCTTGATGAATCCAGATTTTGGCTATATGGAAACCCAGCGCAAGTAAGATGTAAACGAACATTACGTAAGACAGTTGTGCCAGCCTGTCAGCTTGTTTAACCTCCTTCCTCTTGACCCTTAATTACAGTCACTTGCTTCCATTGCTTATCTTGCGCCACTGGAGATCTCCATAAGCCAAGTCAGCTCACTAACTTCGGAAAAAAAAAGGTAGGTAGTTCTCCACTTGTGCCAACTCACTGAAGAGCTTAATGAGTATCAGAGTAAGGGGGGAAGAGAAGGGGCAAAGCAAGTTGTCCATTAACAGAAAAAGACGACCCTCACTTGGCAACAGCAAGCTATCACATCAGATCAATCAGCTTGTCTAGCTTCACCTGCAGTTTCATCACCACTTTAAGTCAGCCCACTACTGCCAAAGCAGATGATGCCTTTTTCACCTTTCCCCACAAGTGCTTGTGGAGCAAAACCACACCAAGGAACTGATTTGAGCAGAAAGTAACCATGCAAAGAAATAAAGAAAGTTAAGTTTTGACCCCACTCATTTCCCCTTTCCTGCTCAGGGCACAGAAGCATACATTGCTATTGGGGAGAAGTCATATGAAGGGAAGAACATGCAGACACAAGAGTGAGCGGGACCGTTACATATCATGGCAACGCTAGGAGAAGCGTGCCCACCCAGAACGGTGAGCCAACTAAGCACACATATCCCCTGGTGGGACAGAACCCGGGCTGTGAGTATCTGCCTTCTCCTGTCTCCAGACCCTGTCCCCTCTCATGCTGAGGCTAGCACTTATGCTGCAATCTGGCCAAATTAATCCTAGAGAAAGGAAGAGGTGAGGTACCAGCTAGAAGGGCCCTCTGCAGGAGCTCTCTCCACAGCTCTGTGAGCGGCAACAAGTGAGGAACTGAGAATGCCTCATTGGTGGCAGCAGATTAACTTCATGCAATTCTGACAGCATCCCAAACCAGCTTCCACCACATACTGAAACTTCATAGGTTGTTAACTGTTTTAAGTGCCACTTACGCGTTAGTTTCATAAAAGCTCTACAGAAATGATTCTGAACAGCGACTAGCTTTGCCATTTAGGCACAAGATGTGGAATGAATATTTTTCACGAGGAAGTAGGAATTCTGAATGCCTGCGTCAGCAGGAGGTCCTGCCCTCTCACTTGTGTGCATTCTCCTTCTCCTAGGCAAAGCTGCTGAGCTTCTCTTACTAGTGCTTATGGTTTTTAATTAAAACATGAGAAACTATATTAGAAAATAATAGAAAATAGAAAATATTAGAATAATATTAGAAAATAGAAAATATTAGAAACTGTAACCTGAAAGATAAGCATTTAGGATCCCCCCCATCAGCCCTAGTTTCTGTTCATGAAGATCAAAGTACTCAGCAACTAAAATGCTCAGACATTTAAAGGAAAAAAGTTTGTTTTTTTTTTTTACCCTCTCCCTCTCCTGATAGGATTGTATAAACCAAAAAGGTTTTCTGTTGAAATTTCCACTTCCAAAAAAAACCAAAAAACAAAAACAAAAAAAACCCACCCCACCCCACTACAAAAATAAAACCAAAAATACCTTTCTTAACCAAAAAAATATGAGTTTATTTCTTCTGCGGTCAGTTTTTCTATAAAAACAAGTTCACCACCACATAAGGACACCATTATGTACATGCACCAACCAGACTTGATGGTAAGATGCAGGCCAGCGCGGCACCAAGACTAAGCCCCTTTCCTCATTACCAGTTGTCAGGTCTGAACTTCAGCTGAGATTCTCTCCTGCCTGCAAGTGAGCGAGCATACCAGATACCCATCCTTTCAAATCTCCAAGCAAAGTTTCCATGGTTACTATTATTATGCCCTGTCTGAAATATTTTGAGATTATATTTTATAGTAATAGTAGTGTAATATTAAACTAGCTTCCATTCTGCTTACAGATGTTTTCATTAGGCTCCTATAGCAGCCAAAAGCTATCAAACAAAACACTTCTTGGAGTTGAATTGTATCCTATTTCAGTAACTTTAGTGAAACAAAGCTCTATAAAAGAATATTTTATTTCTGAAACTAAATGAAGAAAGAGTACAACTTTAGAAATTGTGATCACATACACACGAGAAGTCTAGTATTCAGAAGCTGCACAGCTAAGACCCCTCAAAAGCCCCATAGCTTTGCCTACTTCATACCCTCACTCCACGCAATTCAGCCACACTTGTAATGGAAATAGTTTGTGCTGTCCTTGACCATGACATTTGGCTCAAAGAATAAATAAAAACACCAATAAAAAAGACAGGGGGCTAAGTATGGCTGATGGAGAAAGAAAGGCTAAAATAGACATTTACCATTCACATAGAAGAGCAACATGCTGATGACTTTCCCCACTTGCCTCAATTTTGCCCCCAGAATCAGACTTTTTGTTTTGCTGCACTAAGCATAAGACAACAGTTTTCTGTTTTTCCCACAATGCTGTGTCCTGGTTGCTTCTGTCTGCCTCTTTGAAACTTAACTTTTCAACCACAGCTTGTTAAAGCATTTACCTTTAACAAGCTATATAAAGAGGCAGCAGGTAGTTGGGTGAGGATGAAGAGAAAAACTGACACCAAAATGCCCCAAACATCCACTTCCTGACCAAAACATAGCAGAAGTACTTCTCCACTCTCTAATCCTAAGAGAGAATGTCTGAGAGATGTGGTCAGAAGTACAATGCGGAAGGTAACTCATGGGCCCACACTGGTGGAAAAGCTTGGAATGCAGCCCGTAAATGGAGGACACAGGATGTGAGAAATCTCTCTGCCTCTATATTTTACTCTAGGCAGTGTACACGCTAAGTATCTAGAACTGAGGTCCTCATTATCTTCCATTATCAAATTATATTGATTACAGATTCAGGAAAAAAAAATATTCCTAAGACATCTTCTCGAGTATTCCAACTCCATCAAAATTGCAGGAAAAAGCAGTCTCCATCTCCAACAAAGAAGCTGGGGGAAGTTTTGTTATTTTTACAGTATTAAACCATTACTAATATTCATTAATACTTAAGAGGATGTCTGAATCAAGAAGCTCTAAAATCTTCAATAAATCAGAACCAGAGCCACCAAGGCAGCCTCAGCATCAGAGGTTTTGCCCCCCCTCCTTTTTAGGGGGTGGGCAGGTGGGCAGTAGGATGAGGAGGGGAAAGCTGTGCTTAAGCATGTTCAGTGTTAAAATGACTACCCCCACTTTTCAGATTGCATCACGATGCTGCTCTGTACCTTTAGTCACTGCTACTTTTGGATTTTTTTCCAGATAGGATTATGTGGGGCACTGTAGACATGCTTGGATATTTTGCTCATATTAGAGCTGCCACTTCTGCCTGCTCCTTATTTCATACTCCAGCAAAGAAATTTCAGAATCAACACCTTCTTGCAGTTACTAAAAGCTTTACTGATGTGTCAGACTAAAACCAATACTCCCATGACTCCAGAAGACCCAGACCATGACATCTAGTGAGAAATCTGAGGGCGATCCTAAAAGAGCGTGTCTGAGCAAGATGGGTAGCACCCACTTTCTGCCACAGGCATTATCTTCATGCACCCAGACCCAGACTACTCCAGGAGTCAGACTGCTTCCAAATTTGGCCTGCCCAGGCAGCCACGGAATGCTGGCGTTGCCTACCAGCTCTGGAATTAACAGAAAGACATACGCACTTCCGAGTTTTTAAAAAAGACATCTTGTATGATTAAGAGAACTATGTAGTCCACAAATGGAACATTACAACCCAAACACACACGCTGGCACTGGAGGGAGGCAATGGACAGTTATGTGCAATATGGTCATTTCTGTAGTTGGATATGCTGCATTCAGGCAGCACTCAAGTGTTAACTAAATACCAGCTCAGCCAAACAATGGAAGGCTTTCAATCCAAGAGTAGCACCACTAATGTAAATAAATCCGTCTCTACTGGCAGCTAGTGCGTGAGGGAAGAAGTAGTCTCACTGCAGTCAGAATCTGCATCACTTAAACGTTTCCTTTGCAGGAAAAGACTATATACTTGAAACAAGCATTTCCCTCTCCTCCTCTTCCCTGCTGCCTTTAAAAAAAAGTAATTTCATCCTTTTTTGAAAGGTAGCTGCCTGACTGGTAACATAAACTTAACCCAGACTATTCAAGAGTTTGCTTGACAACAGACAGTGGCCATTAGAACTGAGAGAAGATCAGCGTCCTGGTAAGAGTAAAATAAAAGCAGCATGCATGACAGCATTAAACAGAACTATTAAATAAAAACATCGAATAGTTTCTCTTGATAAGCTCTAAATCTGACAATGAACTGCAGTAGAGATACTGTCCTTGGGAAATTTAGAGTCAGTTAAGAGGGAGAAGGAAGGAAGGAAGTGAGAAAGTGCTGGTATCATAAACAGCAGTGTGTGAAACTAACTTAATGAAAGAATGACCTTAAAAGGAAAAAATGAATTGAATGCTTGTAACTAATACATATGATTGCATACAACTGTGTTTGTCAGCATTTCTGTAACCACTAAACTGAGGAACTTCTAACTGTGCAAAAAGAACTGGAATGAAACTTGGCAAAGAGAAACTTGGCCTGGAAAAATGCAGAAAGGTTTGGTTGGGTTTTTTTTTTTTTTGGAAGAAAGTAATTGTCTGTGTGTAAAAACACATGCAGTTCTTATTTAGTCTGGAACAAACACTTAGGAAGAGCCAAATTTACGAATGATAGAAAAGCAAGCAAAAGATCAATTAACATGCATACATAAAAAAAGGAGATTAAAATTCTTACAGAAATCTCAAGATAGTTTCTTTAAAAAGCAGCACAGTCATGTAAAAAATGGCTGGAGTTTCTCTATACTTATTCAGAAGTGTTAACAAATCTGAATGAAGTCCATCAGTGTCTTAAGATTAAGAAAGTACACAAGCCATAGCCAACATTTTACTATTTCACAGTAATATGCTCCTTTTACTAAATTCTGTCATCACTATTTCTGATTATCTCACTACCTTCACAAGAAATCTCTTGTAGAAGAACAACATGCCCCAGAATGCGGGATGGAAAGTGAGGGGTATTTGTCTGAACTTTAAAGAATAACCAAATAAAATGAAGGCTGTGTATTGTTAGTAAAACTAAGTACCTTTGCTTTCCTTCAAAGAGGACATGCAAGTAAAATCACTTGCATGCATGGAAAAGTAGAGAATTTAGGATTAAGATTCTGTATGTTCAAGAACTCTTCATTTTTTCTGACCTTTACTGTTAGGCTCAGGAGCACGTAAGTTATCATAAAAAGGAATTGCCCAAATTAATAAACTTTTGTTTTTTGGCAAACTCTAAGGTGAACAGAAGCTTGATCTTTCCCTCCAAGCCAGGAGGGCAATAATTTTATTTATTTTAAATAAGAGATTCTTATCTAATAATTGACTTCAGAATCTGCAGCCTCAAGAATGTCAGACATTGCCAGATTTATGTACCCAGAGCAGCCAGACCTCGTAACAGCAGAGGCTTGCGTGGTTTAGCCCTTATGATCTGATTGAGCTGCTGAATGCTAACGTTGCTTCACCAGTGATCTCAGGCAGTTCTCCAGAAAGCATTGTTACATTTTCTTTTATTCTGCCTTTGCTTACAGGAAAAACAAACAAACAAACAGAATTTTATTATTTTGAATAGCATGACAGAGCAGAGACAAAGCGTACTAAACTCTTCCCCTCATCCGTATTACTTATATTCTTTTAGGGCTTAAGACTATTATAGCTATTAAGTATTAGGAAATGACAACAACAAAAAAACCAACCCTATTTGTTTGAATGTTTCACATCCTCCTTCAGCTCTACTCAATGTTTGTTTTAGTCTTACTACAGACCTGTTCCCAAACATTCTCACCAGCCTAGCCTTGCCCTCACTACAGATCTGAGTCAGCAGGCGCAAGTGCCCTATTCTCACTCTGCTTGAATTACCTAGGTGTTACTATAATGTAAGTAATAAATGAGATCTAGTAGATATAGTTTTGCAAGAAAAAACATTTAGCCAGATTTAAAAAAAGCAAAAAAGTAGCGAATACAAAGTAAAGAGTAACTGTCCAATAACCACAAGCAAACTAGCTAAATCATCTCATCATTTTCCTCTTTTTCTAATCTCTAAATTCTACAGTCTATTACTCACCCTGTTCAGAAATAGCACATTGCAGGACGAATTATAGACTGAGAGAGAAAACACTGCTCATCTGCATCCAGCAAAACAAAAAGGAGTAGGTTCCATCAGATTATCAGACAGAGAAGATGCAAATACAGCCAGACGTGGCATGGGAGATGACCTTTAGGCCAAACGAAGGAACAATAGTTGTTTCCAAAACAAAGCACACACCAAAGTCAGTATAACAAAACACACAGTTGCCAGAGAAAGTTACCTCAGAATGATAATCTGAGTGCAAAAGATGGTAATTCCTCAACAAAGAGTAAATCCATATTTATGCCTTGGTGTTTCAGCAAAAGCAGTCATGTATCAATAACACAGTCCTATGAAGCATCTTCTCCTCTAAACATGGTCCTGTATTGTGATTCTTGTGTTGCATTAAGAAAGCTGAATAACATCATCTACAGATTTGGTCCCTCATCCCATAAAAATATATATATAGACACATACATACTTTTCTTTAGCAAGCTGCTCCAAGTGCAAGACCCTGCACCTGGGCTGGGGCAATCCCAAGCACAAACACAGGCCGGACAGAGAATGGACCGAAAGCAGCCCTGAGTAGAAGGATTTGAGGATGTTGGTTGATGAGAAGCTCAACATGAGCCGGCAACGTGTGCTTGCAGCCAAGAAAGCCAACAATATCCTGGGTTGCATCAAAAGAAGCACGGCCAGCAGATTGAGGGAGGTGATTCTCCCCCTCTGCTCTGCTCTCATGAGCCCCCACCTGGAGTCCTGCACTCAGCTCCCAGCATAAGAAGGACACGGGCCTGCTGGAGTGAGCCCAAAGGAGGGCTACAAAGATGCTCAGAGGGCTGGAGCACCTCTCCTATGAAGACAGGCTGAGAGAGTCGGGGGGGTTCCATCTGGAGAAGAGAAGGTTCAGGAAGAACTTACAGCAGCTTTCCAGTACCTAAATGGGGCCTGCAAGAAAGCTGGAAAGGGACTCTATCGGGGAATGTAGTGATAGGACCAGGGGTAATGGCTTTAAACTGAAACAGGGCACATTTAGATTAGACATTAGGAAGAAATTCTTTACTCAGAGGGTGGTGAAGCACTGGAGCAGGTTGCCCAGAGAAGCTGTGGATGCCCCATCCCTGGAAGTGTTCAAGGCCAGGCTGGATGGAGCTTTGAGCAACTCGGTCTAGTGGAAAAAGTCCCTGCCCATGGCAGGGGGGGGTGGAACTAGGCGATCTTTAAGGTCCCGTCCAACGCAAACCATTCTGTGATTTTATGATTTTTTTTAATTTACCTAAGCAATATAAGCTGAAATTAAAGAAAAGAACAGCAACAAGAAAGTAGGGCTTTCTTTTGAAAGAAAGAGTGGCAAGATCTAAGGTGCTCCTGCAGAAGCACAGTCTAGTCTCAAACCAGTAAAGCTTTTGCCTTCCAATATGTACAAGATGAACACAAATTGGCATGTAAACCCAAGTGAATGCAACTCCATGCACACCTCTGGTCTCATCAAGTTGGTTCTACCACAGTTTCCTATAGATTTATATTTCAATGACTAATTCCCATGTCTTACAACAAGGCTGAACTAACCTTTCAGATGTTTTCCCACTAAAGGGCCTAAAAGGATCTCCTCCTTGTATTCAGACACCAATTCTTACAAAAAAAAAAGGTATGTCTTATAATTCCTTTGTATTCCTCTCCTCGTTGAAATGAAGGCAAGGATTATACGATCACAGACTTATTTCCTTCAGAAAGCAGGCTACCAACCGCCCCCCCCCCCCAAAAAAAAGATACACCATGAAGTCATAGCTTCTTCTGAACAACAGATTACTACTATATTTATATTTTTTAAATTTGCATTGCAAGGACAGTACTTCGCATTTCAAATTCTTACTTATGAAAAACTTCTGTATTAGAGAATTTCAAAGCTAGCTAGCAAAAAGATTAAGTGTCATTATGCTTCTGCAGTAGGGAGTATTCTCATTCTTCAATACTGGAAAAGCTGAGGGCAAGAGAAATCAATCTACAGACCTACCCAACACTGCAAAACAAAACCAGGTCTACTGACTTATTTGCTGCATGAAGCTACTTGTATTCCTGGATCCCACAGAGCAAAGAGAGAAAACCTAGCTTAATGTGTGTGGCTAGAACTAAACCAGGGCTATTGCAGGGATGCTGCTACGTATGGAAAAGTTTAATCTTCTAATCAGAAAATCCCCACGCACATGGAGTGCCAACCAACTGGAATGGATAGCATGATATTAACCAATGAAGGCTTGAGAAAACTCTGCTAAATCAGGATAGGAAAAGCTGAACAGATGAAGAGTCACAACAGCCCTGTCAGAACAGTAACAAAGAATTAAAAGTTGAACTACTAGCAATTACACTTTTTTTTTTTTGAAATATAATTTGAACCTCAGTACCCCAAAAGCCAAGTTTTGTGTTTGTGTCTGATGAACAAATCTGGGGATGTTAAGTGGAAGTCAATTTTTTTTTCATTCTCTCCCTGAAAAAAACTTCAAAGAGCTTCACCTTGCACATCAGTGCACTAACCTGAACACACTCCAGGACAGGAAGGATGCCAGCCTGAACACAGAAAAAGCTCAGCTAAACCCTCTACCCCAAGCAGGGCCCACGTGATCAGGCATAAAGCAGGACTGCAAATAAGATAAGGCGTGTGTACACCTAAAACAGAAGCCAAACGAGGGGGGCCTTCATACGGTACTGTCCTAGTTAACTCTGCAGTAAGGGCATGACATAAAGGTGGGAAAGAGACTACAGCACCTTCTTCATGCACTTGAGTACCAGGCAGTATCCAGCAGACTTGCACACATTTAAGTAATACTAACTAGGTATTAGTTGGCACTCACAACAGCAACCAAAAAGACCACTTACTTCAGAATAAAAATATCTAGCAATAAATTCACTGATTTACATCTCTTGCAACTTTAGAGTAGCACCTCTGTCTTCAAAAGATAAAGGAGCATCAACTGGCTGAAAACGGCAACCACAAGAAAGAGTCCATATGCAGGAAAGTGCTCGTCCCAGCAGAAATACCACTCGTATAAAGCCTTAACAATTGTAACCATCTCTCTTTGCCCAAAGTCAGAAAGGTTTATTTGAAAGTACTCCCTTTTTTCTTCAGCAGCGCCCAAATAGAAAAAAAAATAAAAAAAAAATCTAAGTTTATGTTCTGTCATTTGGGGCAACCAGTCAGGAGAGCTTCAAATTCTAGGTTCAGGCAAAAAAAATCATTTGAGCTGCCTCAGTAACACAGAAGCAAAACAAATGAGGATGCTACAAGTGTGGGATGAGTTGTATTCCCTGAACTGTGAGAGAGGATAAATAGTTATTTGAGGTGGTATGGTTGACCCATACTGGTGAGTGCCTAAATAGCATTTAAAATTTACATTGTAACCTAGCTAAATGAGTTATTTTAAGCATCGTAAAACTAGTCAAAATTCACAGCAAATGGTTCAACTGGGAAGGGAAAGAAATGAACTGATAAGCTTGACAAGGAAAAATGGTTGCCAAGATACACACATTTTTCCTCCACTTATTAATATGATGCTCTGCTCAGAGCAGGACTGGCAGAGGTCTCAAAACAGAAACACACAGCATATTTTTATTGCACTGAAATAATTCAAACAGGTAGCTGGAGATTCAATGATGTAGAGGACTTTCTTCTCCATCTGCATGGGCTTTGGTAATCCCAAAGCATGTGCATTAAAAGTGATTAGTAGCATCACAGGCTTCCTTCCTTTACATGCAGGATCAAAACGCAAAACAGCCAAAGAAAAACCTTAAATCTCCACATATTCCTGCCATCCCAATCCTGCAGACACCATGTATCATCTTATCAAAAACCTGTAAGGATAAAACAATTACAACCAAAGATGCTACTTTGAAAGAAAATTACCAGTCCACCAATTCTAGCTTCTAAACAGCCCCAAACTTCATTAAATTTGTTGTCAGAGGCAAACCCTGTGACTACCCCCTGTACTAATATCCCCTGCAACACAACCATCAGCAGTACTAGACACCACTTGCAATTCCAGAAGCTCAGTATATTTCAGTCAACATACCAGACATCTTGGTAACACACAGATAAAACTACATGACAGCTACTTGTTAGAGTGAACTCAGGAAGGTAACCTAGAAAGGATAACACTCAGCACACACATGAGCATTCCTCAGATAATAACTCTCTCTGTTCTTCTGGCACCATCTTTAAGGATCAAATAACAGGATCAGGTACGAGTCTGGAAACTAAGATTGATAACTGTTGGAGACCTATATCTATGGACTCAGTTTTGATGTTGGTTTTATGACCTTTAACACCTTCCCCACCACCACACAGGTTCTCCATAGCTCCTTCTGTTTGTTCCACAGGCTATAAATATCACCTGTGGCACAGACAGAGCTGCAAATACTCATCACCTCCCTTTCCTCCCTCCTCCTTGTACTCCCACCCAACACCACCACCACCAAAATGAACCATGCCTCTATTCAGAGGTACTACCTAGCCTTCTCTTGCAAAGACAAGATTTCACGTGTTTAACTTAAGTTGCCCACAGTTCTGACACAGCCATCACTTCTATTTCAAACCTGACAATGGACTTGTGAACCTTAAAGTTCCTCTAGCTTTTCCAGTTACATGTCAGTATGTCAATCCAACATAAACCATCTGCAACACTTCTACATCCTTAGATTATCATGAGCACAGAGAGACTCCATAAGACTTCCAAAAGAAGTCTTATATATTTTAACCTAATAAAGCTATTAGCACAGAGGCAACAATATCCGAATATAATCAGAAATTTTATTTCCATAAAGAATAGACTCTTTCCCATCATCTCTGCTACTCACTGGGCCCTTCCTGAAAAAAAGCAGCTTTGATTCTAGAAAAAACAAGGAGATGGGCATGGGGCTGTGCAGAAAAAGGGAAGAAGGAAAAACACAAGAGTACCTAAAAATATCCAGAGTTACATAGTCATTGTCTGAAATATATATGTAAACTGACTTGCTGAGTTGCCCCCGGCAATTCCTTAACAATACAGTAAAAATAAACTACGGATATGTAAACAGTTTATCATGCACAGAACTGCCTTTTTGCCTATCTAAAACAGGCACAGCTTCTAGGCCCCATCTAGTGGTGCACGTGCCTTACAACAGCCTCACTAATCACAAACATATTTAAGTTTTTCAACGCACTATTTTTAAAGAAGAAATAATACAGTTGGTTGCAATTTAACATCCTCTTGAAGGCAAGGCAATGCTAACACTATAAAAAAAATAAAAAATAATATCTCCAGAATCACCAGTCAACTTGTAATCATGCTGATTTCTATTAGTTCTGTTTTAATGGTGCTTCATGTGCTATCTTTGATGAGCCAGCCCACCACATTCAGATCCTATTAGTACCCTGGTGAAGGGGGGTGGCAGGAATCTCAATTGCTGCACTAAGAATCTGAGACAGAAGAGATACCAAGCTGTGAATGAACTTTGAGGAAAAAGCAAAAATGAATCTGCCTCTGTATCCTGACTCAGGCAGCAAAACTAATCAAATTATGATTATGTAAGGTAAACTTTTCACAATTCAGAGCTGTGCAACTGTCCCTAAATTTCCCGATGCATGTCAAGAAAAGCTGGCTTTTCAATTACCTTCTTCACTGTAGTAGTTGAACGTGAAGCACTCACAGCTTCCCATCACAAAGTTAACCTATTTCATAGTATACGAATAAACTTTACTCTTAATCAGGACTTTTTTCTCCTCTAATCCTAAGCATATTTTGTAATTTGTAGGAGGTGTTTAGCGTTGCCTGAAAAAAAGCAGATAAAACTAACTCTCCTGGCTGGAGGCACAGAACAGCAGGCAAGAAGACAAATTCTCCTATAACTCAAGTGGAGAAGAGCTGTGTATTTTGGAGAAAAATCCTCAGATTCTGAAGATAAATAAGCAGACGTAGCTCATTTGTTTCTGACAAACAGCAGAATCTGTACCCCAAGTTCTCTAAGCTACTAGGATATCACTGCTCCACTCCAGATTTTGTATCATGCCAGAACACTATCAACTAGCCAATTTTGACATACTGTCACCTTGCCTAATAAGCAGACAAAGGAATTGAAAAGAAGACCCTTAGAGATAATAGTTATATTATAGTGATCCATTCAGCAGTTAATTGTGGCTGCTCTTGCATTTATGTCCAGTTAGAAGGGTGGAGAAGGAATACTAATGAGAAGATGGATTTTAGCAACTGGATTTTTGAGGTGACATTCCTTGCAACCCTATCCTTGTGTCATCAACAGGCTATTTGTAGATGTTATTTTACTTTTGGTTACAGTAAGGTGAGAAGAGAAACTCTGGTCTACTTTCCGCTTCCAGGTGCGTGATCTTACTGTTGTGAAACAGCTGCAGAAAGTCATTAAAATGTGTTTTATAAAGTCACTAGTCACATAAACGGAGTGATCAGTATGGATGCCTCATTCTGCAAGCTACAAGAATTTTGGGCTCCAAGTTCTTTAAAAGCACTTTTACTTCTCTAGATTGGATACAGAAAAATTAAAAAAAATGTTTGAGCAGTCTGCCTTTAAGACTCTCTAACTCTGAGTTTTCAGAAGCTCCAACTGGACACAGTTTGAGTTGGTGAAATGTTTTGACCAAACCAAACCTCCAGAAATGGTTACCTTTGGAAACAATTAAATTCAATACCCCTAAAAATGTAGAGCTATTAGTTTAAAACTGCATATTTGATTAGCCATATTTTGCCAACTATCACACCAGTTATGAAGTTAACAGCAAATCATTCTTTTTCTGTCAATGCATCATATCAAACTGATCAAAGTTAAACTATACCTCATTTGAGGAGCTTCTGCTGATTAAAACCAGAAATTTTACATTAAGCCTGATCCCCTTCAAGGCCAGCTGAATCCTGTGGGATCAACATACCTCACCTATATCTGTAAAGCATCAGTGCTATTGGGTGTAATACATGTTAGGTGAAGCTGTTGAGCTACAGTACTACTATTGGCCCCAAACAGCTGGTGTTCAGAATTCCAGGCTTTTCATTTGCTTTCTGGGGAGCAGCAGCAGGATCCTCCAGAACAGTCTCCGGTTAGGAAGAAAACCAAGTAGTGCCTGCATCAATTTAACTCTGCTTCCATCTGATATTTGACAGAGAAAGAAACAGTAGTTTTGGGAAATGAGAGCTGCATTATCAGGTTACATGAAGTAATTTACTAGCAGCAAATTAACTACTTATAACTGTTTCACTTTTCCTGTAGCAGAGTTCTGCAGACCTGCAAAACCCACTGGAAGTTACCATCTTGGCAATCCACAGCAAATGTCTAGAAGTATGTACGCTTCTTCCCCTTCCTTCTATCCATTCAGCCTCTGATCATAACCCCACTACTACACACTCTGACAAAACACCTAAAGTCTACCTGACCTAGTCATTTCTGCTAGCACCACAGGCCGAACAATAGGACTGTCAAATTCCCACAATGGCCACAACATTACAAAGGATTACTTTGATATTGAAGAAAATAATGGAATTTCCCTTAACTGTTCAGGGCATAAAATAAAGTCCCTCACAAATGAGCTTCATGCACAGCAACGGAAATATAGTCATGGAAAGGGATAGACATATCTAGCAGTTTTAGACTATAGTTACATACTGTTCTACTCAACAATTCCAGCAAGTTAATACTTCTACATCGTGTCGCACCAAAGCCTCTCTATTCCCCTCATTATTCTCACACCTCATCTAGTGTTACATCTTGGATACTGAAGACAGTATAAAAGAAAGAAACCTGTACAGAAGCAAGAACTTCCACCATTAGCAGACTCCTGACAGTGAGAAAAGCAGCTGAAGCAGTAACCCTTCTTGCTGTGCTAGTGTTCTGGCATACAATTACACAGGCAACTTCCTGTTAATCCCTAGGTTATGGAGAACTTCAGGCTGCTCAACCCTTTCTCCCTATAAAATATCTTATCAATCAAAAGGCTTTTGGAACACATCTTACCCAAAACTACACTTTGTATCTTTTAGTATTAATAGAAATAGGGAAAATAGACAAAAATTCACTCACATACCAACTTCAGTTCTATGTAAAGTCTATCTCAAGTACTTAAAGCATCATGTAGATTATTTCACTCTTAAGAGTTTTTTTTTAGTTTTTAAATATAAATATAATTAAGTTCATAGTGTATTTTCTCTAGAAGAAACTATAACAAACTAAAGCCTACAGATGAAATCTGAATTTTGGCTTCCATTTGTCATTGTGTTTGGAGTGAGGATTATATCTTATCTACCCATTAACAGAATTGTTTCCTTGTAAGACAAAGTGAATCGGCCCCAAATATGTTAAAAATAAGGTTCCATATTTCTAGAGTAGTAAAACACATCTGCAGAGACAAGTGGGAGCTTTGGCAAATGCTTTACTATTAAAAAGAAAAAAAACCTCTAAAAATCTAGTTTAATTTAGTTAAATCTAAGGGACTCTGGCTTTGGCAGCCTACCAGTGCAACACACACAGCTCGCTCTGAAGATTCCTCTTTCCTGAGAGTTTCTTGGGAACAAACTGTAGCGGCAACAGAGCTCTTTAGGCAATTTTCTTTCCCATCTCCAAGGATACCCTCTTCACCATGTTTTGGTCACATCTCTGGTCATGCAAAGAAGGAAAGCAGATGGCCATCCCAGAAAATGACAGCTGAAAGCACATTGTTTTCACCTGCATTCATTTAATTTACAGCTTGCTCAGCCCAAGTCTGAGGCTCTAAATATCATTTACTCTTAGAGGGGCAGGTTGTCCCTTACTATTCCCTTTCCTGTTTCTGATCCTTATAGGAGGAGTGGGCTGCAGACAGAAAACACGTCTGTTAGACACAATGCACCACACCTACTTAGTAGGTGCAAATGTTGTAACTTCAGTGCTTAAGGATCACACCGCATATGCCATGCGGCTATGTCCACCTGTACAGTAAGGGTGTTGTAAACATTCCTCTAAATATGGAAAAAGTGGTGTGACCTACCCACCTAGCAACTTCAGCGCTGTAGTTACAAAGTATGATGTTTCACCACCACCGTTTAGCTTTTTAATTGGAAAGATTTACTTTGATCCAATTAAGACCAGAAGACGGTAGCTCTTGTCCATTAGATAAGCATACAAGCTTCCACCCATTTACTTTATTCACCTTCAGGCTGAAGTTATAACTTAAGGCACCCTTTCCCCTCCCCTTTCATCATTCAAAGAAAAGATTTTAGAATTCAGATTTATCAAAGGTTATCAAGTCTTTCACACACTGGTGCTAAAACTGGAGAAATACGAAGTACTTGCCAAGAAGCATTACCAATTAAGTTATGTCATAGCTATTTTATATCTGGCATTAAAAAGAACAATGTCACAATACAAATAAAA